>JAEAOA010000864.1:285903-811926 GCA_016746295.1 Potamilus streckersoni | reverse complement strand
ACTACATACATACATACATACATACATACGCATGCATGCATATATGTTTGAGTTTTGTTTGTTTTGCTTTTAATTTAGTTCATGAAAACTAGCTCGAAAGTACGCAAAGAAGAACTTCACCTGTTGGTCGGATAAAGTCAACCAGCCTATGCCTTGTCAGTTCGTTTGTAAATGTGTATTTAGCACATTTAATCTCGTTAGTATTATTCGAACGTTATGCCTGTAAGCTATTCATCAGCAAAGAGTATCGCTGCATTGAAGAGCTTGTCAAACAAAATAAATAATAATGGACCTAAGACTGAACTCAGAGTTAGGCCAATTCAACATTTTGACTATTGGATTCAGCAGCATTTACAAAACCCTTAGTGTCGTACGATTAATTAATTTTGATGCCACAGCAATCTTGTCAAGATGATGGTTGTTACAACAGAACCAATTTTTGCTGTGTTCGCGATTGTAACAGTAAGTTTTTGTGACCTCTTTCCCAGGAAAATGTGATGTCTTTGAAACAATAAAAGAATGAATCATTCAGTCACCTTAGTCAGTGAGATTAATTTGTATGATATAAGGATTCATTTTATGCTAGTCCTTTAATTAATGGATTTTCCAAATAAAATAATTTTGTTAATTTACTGTACTGAATCATAAAAACAATTATTCACTGCAACCGATAGACATCGATAATATTATGACCATAGATTTTTATTGCCATTTTGTCATCAGCTAATCTAGTGATAAGCATTTTCTTCTGTTTATTGATTTGATGTGATGTGACTATGATTTTTAACGTAGCTTTAACATTTTTTTTCAGTCATATCGCTACGATGTCTGCAGTGTGGCAGTTTATAGTGATGTCTAACATTGGGGCATCATGCCGCAGACATATAGCATGATGCCCCACCCAGTCACATTATCCTGACACCAGGCCGACCAGTCCTAACACAAACCTCTTAATCCTGAGCGTCAAGCGAGGCAGCTGTTAGTACCATTTTTGTAAGTCTTTGGTATGACTCGACCGGGGATCGAACCCACGACCTCCCGCATCGGTTTTCTGTTTATTGAAATGTACTTATTGACATTGAATTAAGAAAGAGAATTATGTTACTACTCCTATTTTCTGTTTAAATCTACACAAACACATTATAACATGAACCATAAACAGCAGGTATTACCAGAACACGAACCATAAACAACAGGTATTACCAAAACACGAATCATAAACAGCAGGTATTACCAGAACACAAGCCATAAACAGCGGGTATTACCAAAACAAACCATAAACAGCAGGTATTACCAGAACACAAACCATAAACAGCAGGTATTACCAAAACACGAACCATAAACAGAAACAGCAGGTATTACCAGAACACGAACCATAAACAGCAGGTATTACCAGAACACAAACCATAAACAGCAGGTATTACCAAAACACGAACCATAAACAGCAGGTATTACCAGAACACGAACCATAAACAGAAACAGCAGGTATTACCAGAACACGAATCATAAACAGCAGGTATTACCAAAACGCGAATCATAAACAGCAGGTATTACCAGAACACGAACCATAAACAACAGGTATTACCAAAACACGAATCATAAACAGCAGGTATTACCAGAACACAAGCCATAAACAGCGGGTATTACCAAAACAAACCATAAACAGCAGGTATTACCAAAACACGAACCATAAACAGAAACAGCAGGTATTACCAGAACACAAACCATAAACAGCAGGTATTACCAAAACACGAACCATAAACAGAAACAACAGGTATTACCAAAACACGAATCATAAACAGCAGGTATTACCAGAACACAAGCCATAAACAGCGGGTATTACCAAAACAAACCATAAACAGCAGGTATTACCAGAACACAAACCATAAACAGCAGGTATTACCAAAACACGAACCATAAACAGAAACAGCAGGTATTACCAGAACACGAACCATAAACAGCAGGTATTACCAGAACACAAACCATAAACAGCAGGTATTACCAAAACACGAACCATAAACAGCAGGTATTACCAGAACACGAACCATAAACAGAAACAGCAGGTATTACCAGAACACGAATCATAAACAGCAGGTATTACCAAAACGCGAATCATAAACAGCAGGTATTACCAGAACACGAACCATAAACAACAGGTATTACCAAAACACGAATCATAAACAGCAGGTATTACCAGAACACAAGCCATAAACAGCGGGTATTACCAAAACAAACCATAAACAGCAGGTATTACCAAAACACGAACCATAAACAGAAACAGCAGGTATTACCAGAACACGAACCATAAACAGCAGGTATTACCAGAACACAAACCATAAACAGAAACAGCAGGTATTACCAGAACACGAACCATAAACAGCAGGTATTACCAGAACACAAACCATAAACAGCAGGTATTACCAAAACACGAACCATAAACAGAAACAGCAGGTATTACCAGAACACGAATCATAAACAGCAGGTATTACCAAAACACGAACCATAAACAGCAGGTATTACCAGAACACGAACCATGAACAGCAGGTATTACCAGAACACGTACCATAAACAACAGGTATTACCAGAACACGAACCATAAACAGAAACAGCAGGTATTACCAGAACACGGACCATAAACAGCAGGTATTACCAGAACACAAACCATAAACAGCAGGTATTACCAAAACACGAACCATAAACAGCAGGTATTACCAGAAAACGAACCATAAACAGCAGGTATTACCAGAACACGAAACATAAACAGCAGGTATTACCAGAACACGAACCATAAACAGAAACAGCAGGTATTACCAGAACACGAACCATAAACAGCAGGTATTACCAGAACACAAACCATAAACAGCAGGTATTACCAAAACACGAACCATAAACAGAAACAGCAGGTATTACCAGAACACGAACCATAAACAGCAGGTATTACCAGAACACAAACCATAAACAGCAGGTATTACCAAAACACGAACCATAAACAGCAGGTATTACCAGAACACGAACCATAAACAGCAGGTATTACCAGAACACGAACCATAAACAGCAGGTATTACCAGAACACAAACCATAAACAGCAGGTCTTACCAGCTGAATATACTACTACAGTCTGTTGCACACTATAGGTAACCAGTGCATATGTTTGAGCATAAAATTAAAATAAAACTTGTTTGATGCGAGTGAATCACTGGCATATTTCATCTCGTGTTGTTTGGTACGAGTGAATCACTGGTATATTTCACCTCGTGTTGTTTGGTACGAGTGAATCACGGGTAGATTTCATCTCGTGGGTCTAAAAATAGTTTTCAGCCATTGGATCAAAATGTATGTTATTCACTCAGCGCAAGCAAATAGCCTCTATATATTTTAACACGCGATAAGAGAGGAACTAACAAAAATTATCTGACGAATATATCAGTACCTATTGAAACTGGAACTTTAGAAAAGACTGTACAAAAAGTGGAAAGATATTATCATTTAATATTTAAAAACATTACTCTCAAGGGTTCGTGCCTGATTGTGTCAAAAATTTCCAGGTACTGCCCGTTTAGATAATAGACTTTCTGATCAGATAATATTCATCAGGTTAAGCATGTCCTGCAATGATACAAAGAAACATCTGCTCTTTTTTTTCTTTATGATTCGCACGCTTTAAGACATGTCTTGTACTTATTTATTTGAACTTAAGGATTTGAAATAACCTGTCTGCAAGTTGACGAATGTGGCGAGGAAGGTGCAAAATATAATTATAGGTTATTTAATTCCTGCAGCATTATGTTTTGTTGCTTTGAAAAAATGGAGAGCATTGTTATTAGCTTACGAAATTCATGCGATAAAATCTTAATATGCCAAAGTAATCTAAAGCATATAGACTTGGTCAGGAAATGAAGGCGCCAAACTCCTCCCTTTGGAAACAAATAATAATAAAGTCGGAGCATATTGAAGTAATTACTCAGTTCCCTGTATAATTTTTGAAGGATTTCAAAGTAACCCTGAGGTTGTAAATATCTAACGTTTCTTATATTTGTTACTTTCTTTTATTAATACTGAGAATTATGGTACATTGAAATAAATATAAAATTAGCGACAATACATTGTGGAGGAGCACAAAGGATAAACATTTTTGTTAAAACTGTTAAAAAAAAGTTTTGAACCGATTCACTTAAAGTAAATTTTTCAGGCATTGCTTTTTGGAATACCAATGTGTTCTCAGGCATTGCTTTTTGAAATACCACTGTGTTCCCAGGCATTGCTTTCTGGAATACCACTGTACTCTCAGGCATTGCTTTTTGGAATACCAATATGTTCTCAGGCATTGCTTTTTGGAATACCAATATGTTCTCAAACATTGCTTTTTAGAATACCGCTGTGTTCTCAGGCATTGCTTTTTGGAATACCACTGTGTTCTCAGGCAATGCTTTTTGGACTACCTCTGTGTTCTCAAGCATTATTTTTTTGACTACTACTGTGTTTTCAAAGTACATGAACTGGCTCCTTTCCTTGCATATATGAAGTTCAAATTAAACGTTGGTGTACCCTTCATCTTCACACCAGAGTAAATAAGCGTACGAAGGAAATAATTGTGAGTTAGAAAAATCTACTGTACCGATGATATGATATTTTATAATAATAAAATGATATATTATAGAATATGATGCAATGATGAAACGCAATATTATAACATGGCACTTTAACTCAATTCATTTTAAAGTAACTTCGAATTTCTGCGTCAGATATTAGCAAATGTTCATGCTTTAGACGTTTTTTTTTTGAGGGTTGTTTGTTGTTGATGCATTTGAGTTTCGTGTTTTGTTTATGTTGTTTTTTTTAGAAGAGAGTAGAAAAAGGAGGAAAAGATTTGTCATATGCAGTCATCATTTGGTAATTTCTAGAAATCCAAGAAACAATAAAATCTTACAACAAAGGAATTTTAATGAAAAGGTTTAATAATATAACAAATCAAACAACTCTAACAAATGGTCTTTGATATTAATACATATTACCGTTTTAATACATGATTAAAGTACATATACAGCGAGCAATAACACACAGGATTCATAAAATGTGCCAATACAAAGACTGCTGAAACAAAAACACTATTTGAATGAAAATTGTGATAAAATAAAGCACACAGAAGTCCGCTCCAATTTCCATATAGGTGCCACAGTCATAACTTGGAATCAACGCAACCTAGATCGCGGGAGTTTATACACTTCTCAGCGCGTGGGACTTGCATCACGGGACGCAGTACATTAACCCTTTCGATCGTTCATGGCTGAAAATAAACTATGAACTCCTGGATATTGATTGCCAGCCTTTGAGTAATAATATATATTAAACGAAAGTGTCGTGTACATTTTACGATGATGTCGAGTTAAATCAAAGAAATCTGATTTTCAAAGCTCATTTCCAACTAAAGTTCCAGTCGCACGCAAGATTTCGCGGACAAAATTATGATTACAACCTTTCAAGATCCACGCTGTGTGATTAGTATTCAGTATAATAAAATTGTTTTAAAACCTGCCTAATCGCTAACCATGCTGGCCTGTCTGTATATAATAGACATTGAACCTCTATTGAGGTAGGTTTGTGCTTCGGTTGTGGAGTAGTGGGCTGGTCTTGACTCTATTATGCCGACTCCGCCTACCTATGAGTCAACCTTCACACTGTTGGCTAGCTCTAAGGACGTGAAACCTGTTGAATGAAAATTCTTGAGGCAAGTTAGACTTAATTTAAATAAAAAATTGTATTACATACGTGCGAATATTTTAAGATTTGAACATTTCAAAATGAAAATTTAAAAAAAAGATATTGGCATAGAAGTTAAGTATGTTTGTTACATTATGAACGAATAGAAACTGAATTGTGGTCTTGATGTCAACATGAGCTGATTCCGGATTTCAACCCATAGCGTCTTTGTTATATATTAAGTAAAAAGGCAACAGGGAGAGTGACCTGATATTTGAAGAAGGGAGTTGAGAGTAGGGTCGCCAATTTGTAAACCTCCAGCCAACTTTTCTGGTTGCCAACCACAAATTTAGTTTCACCTTTTAAAACGTCCTGTCGCGGTTTCTAGGCATGGCCAAAACTTGTTTATCTCACCATGTTGTTACGACTGTCTCAAGACTGTGTATAGGGCCCGTCCCCTTCCACAACACATACGTCGACCTAGTCTCTAGGGAGGCATCACTGTTAGATTGTTTTGGGTGTCTTTGTTTTCGGTTGTGAAAGAGGGCCTGTAGGTCCTATTATCCAATAGACAAATGAGTCACTGTGCCTAGGTCCTTGGAATACCATGTTACTGAAAAGCCTGCGTGCCTTGCACATGCAATGACCTTAATGGGGTATTATTTGTTCTATTTCTTTAAATATTAACTCATCCCTTTTGATGGCGACGCAAAAAGGGAGTATACAATGGAGTCCTACAACTCAATCTAAAGTGAAACCGAGGAACGATTACAAGTATATGTAAACAATAAGAAATATTTGGCTTGAACTTTGATATGTTATCAAGTTACAGTATTCTCGATGAAATGCTGCATGTTAGTGCTGAAATGACAAACGAACACCTTGAGTCTCTTCTGACCCTCCAAACTGGCAAGTCGATTATAATAATCAGTAAGTTTCTGGTGTTGCAAAAAGAGAATCTGGACACTTAGTAGTCAGTTGTGATGGTAGACAACTTTGGTCAACTGAGTCGCAAAGGCCAAAAGACGGGTGATACGCGTTTCTTTCTTGCATCGATGCTGTTTACTACAGCAATGGCTCCTTGCTGACCTTGGTAGCTTCCCGGAAAACTGTACTGGAAATACAGGAGACCACATAGGGCAAGCCTACCACCTTAACCATTCTGGGTTTCTAAAGAAGTTCCACTGCTTGTGGGCGCAAAATTGATATTTTATTTAGTTTATAAATGTTGTAGTCTTACAGTAAAACTGTAGTAGTAGAGGAAAACCAGATTTTCAACTCACTTTGTTTTTTTTTACCCTCCAAACAAGTATAAATTATAGTCCTAAATTATCCCCCACCCCACCCCCTTTTTTTCCAAAATAAAACAGGGTTTTGACTCACCCTCCCCCACCTCTTTTTTCCCCCTACTACTACTATGTAAACAGGTATTTTGTAACCAAACAAAACAACAGGTGTTGGAATGCGATAAGCTCTTTACACAGAGGTGACTAATTTGTTAGAACAGCGCATGTGTGGAATACAATTATTCTAAAGACGGCAAACGGGTTTTTACCACAAGATAACAGGATGAAAATTAAACTGTGTATTAGAACGTTTCAGTTAACAAGGTGGAAATTAAACTAGCATTAGAATGAAAATGATATTATTTTATATCTCGTTACCAATGATTAATGTTTCAACTGTTGATATTAAAAATATTTCACTATCACGACTATAGATACTAAATTTTACTTTACCACTCACACAGCGACGGGACTCAAACAGATCTTTCATTTCTGGTTTGTTCAGAGGATATTTTTTGTTGATAAAATATACCTTTGACCGATCGAGATCAATTGTGAGTTTAGTATAGTTTTGTTGGCTAATGGGGCTGTGAAAGTTTTTAAATTCCGTTAGCAACTTTTGATACAATTGTTCGAGATAATTGAAATACATGCTGTCATCAGATCTGATGAGCGAAAGTTTTAACTTGTCACATGTTCCATTAAAACATATACCTGATGTTTCATTATTAAATTCAACTGTCAATTGTTTACCGTCCATCATTAGATATTTGATGTTACTATTGTAGCTATTTGTCATTATCAAATTTTCAAACATTATTTTATAAGTTTAGATAAAATTTCAGTTGGAAAAGATAATGTCGAGTATAGATCTATCATCATAACAATACCCAAGGGCAAATGTATCTACCCCATTTTCACAATAGCGTTTGTCATCAAAATTATACAATCCACGTTTGATAATGACATCTGTTTCGAGTTTATGATGATTAGTTCGAATTGCCATAGCTCTCATAAAACTAACACCACCATCAAGCGCATACCTGTAGTCATCAAATTTCATAAACTTTTTAACAAAATCACGAGGTAGACCTTTGGCTTTTTTCGTTATTTTATTATTATCTAACAATACGGCATACATTTTACTACGTAATCCGATAAAGTATTTGATAGCGCTCGAGTTCATTTCATCTTTAAACTTACCAATAACCTTTTTATTTGTGTCGTCATGAAATTTACTGTCACGTGGATAATCGGAAAGATCAAACAGATGTTGATTATTATACATATCCTGATAGATGTCCTCACATTCGATTTCATATACGAGTGAATCAGTATCAGTAAAC
Source organism: Potamilus streckersoni (assembly GCA_016746295.1). Lineage (NCBI taxonomy): Eukaryota > Metazoa > Mollusca > Bivalvia > Unionida > Unionidae > Potamilus > Potamilus streckersoni. The sequence goes on along the minus strand of JAEAOA010000864.1, from coordinate 803,597 downwards.
AATAATCTACTAGCCGGCCACTGATTTTTAACAAAAGTGTAATGAAAATCGTACATCATCCACTTTGATAAATCTAACACTGCAGCTCCAACATAGATCGGCTTGTTTAGTTTTAGATTTGTTTTTCTTCTTTGTATCGCAACAAGATTTTCATTAAATATTTTCATGCTCACAAAATCATCGTCTGACACAAGTTTGTTTCTGCGATTGACATCATTAACTATTTCAATATTTACGCGTTTCCTAATATTCTCCATCGTCTTACCAAAAACGGAATTGTTCATCAGTTTAAAGAAGTTTTTCTCAAACTCTGTTTTCGCTACAGCTCTTCTTGAAGTGTTCTAGTTAATGTAACCTCTCATCCACGGCGACTGATTAAATTTTAGTACACGATGAACTTTTCTCAACACAAGACCAGCATCGACTGCTTGTTTTAAAACTTTGCAATGCAAAACGTAATTTTTCTTATCAAGTAAATTTGGTACTAATTTCTTGACCATGGAATGTTGCCTTGGTGATGCTAACGCTTGTTGTTCTTTTGATAACAAACTATAATCTATTACCATCGATTCCGCACAGAAAGGGTAATCATTATGTAATTTGTGTAGCGAATTTGGATAATCAAGATCAACTTCAACGAAATAGGAAACATCGTCAGGTATCTTTTTTTCTGTCTCTGATAGAAATCGATCAACCGTGATCCAATGAAATCCGCTAAAAGGCATTGGTTTTGCCATCGAACCACCGTAAAGATTATTACAATCTAGATAAATTATATACTTCGAAGGAAGGTCAGGGTTATACTGTTTCAGGTATTTGTTGTTTGTTTCAGCATATTTTTTTGTTATCACGCTAATACCACCTCGGATACCTTTTTCAATAAAATTGAACATATCCACATCTGTCAGTAATTCTAACCTTACCTTACTAAACTTTAGCAAAGCATCCCATGACAACCCAGGGGCAGAATAATACCAGCAAGGATCTAGTCCATAATTATTATAACTCACTTCACGAAAACTTTCAAAAACATCTGCTAATAATAACACGTCAGTTTTCAAGTACAAATCATGATAATCACCAAAAGTCTTACAATCAAACTCTTTCCAGATATTTTGTGCATACCTGTACTCGTCATCGGTTATATTTTCGTTTTTAAGTTGTGAGTAAAATTTGTCTTTGTCAGGTAAAGATATTTCATCAAATTTACTCCAATCGTCGAGGTATTCGTATGGAAAAACTCCTTTTTTAGCTAGTAGATTAAATTTATCTCCAAAACAGTCTCTTAGGTTATCAAATTTACTACAACCTTTCACTAACTCATCTAACGAGGCTGCCATAAACTGCAGGCTGTCAATAAAACGTAATTTACCTAGCGTAACTGACATGTACTTTTCAAAATTATTTGGGATGCATTTGATGACGTTATCGAGTTTTAGATGAGCTTTTATCTCAGGATTACCAAAAGCTTCTACTATAATATGGCTATCATATCCTCGAAAATTGTGAAGAATAACCGGAATAAAATCTGGAGCATGAAATTTTAAATTACACTGATTATGAGCCGCTCCACGATACTGTCCAGTCAAATGACAATGGTCATGTACTTTTTTATCATCGTCAAAAGCTTTTTCACAAATATGACAAATTTCTGCTTGCTCGTGATTGGATTCTTGTTGAGGTGTTAATTTTAACATTGGCGTTACTTTTTTCAAATGAGTAAATATATTATCAACTTCATTAATCAACTGCTTGAGAAGCCAAACAGCTGGATTTTTACCACGATATAATTTGATTGATTTAGATAATCTAGAATCAGTACAACAAACTACCTTATACGCTACTCCACACGGAACATGATTTGGAACTTTTCTTGTACTCGATTGATTAGGATTATTTTCTACACCAAGTACAGGTTGAAGTAGGCATTCGAAATCAGCGTATATGACGAAAGGAATTTTTAGTTTGTGATTATGATGGACAAACTGTAACACACTATCTTTTTTAGATGGCATTGTTATTCTTTGCACATCACTACAGTACTGCAAATGCTTTTGTAATGTTTCATTGTTTGTACAGCCATGCAAGCAGCGGTAACAAAAGAACTTTTTGTTCTTATCCTTATTGTACTGTCTACCAACTAGTCCGTTGAAGTTTTTAATCCAAACATAATGATGTTTGTAGTACAGTAAATTTATAGTTGATTGTGAAGCTTTTTCTGAAATATATCTCGGATATACGTCCTCCTTTTCATCTAGTCCGAAAACGTTAATTGAAACATTATTCTGCTTTTCAAATTTTGGTATTTGATTTTCTGCCACTGGAAAGTTAATATCTTTAAAATTTAATCTAGACACATGACTGATATACCTTTCAACACGAGTAGCGTTTTTTTCTGCTGGAAATAGTGCGGAAAGAACAGCCCATTGGAAACATTTGTTATCTACGTTTTTGATGTTTATACAACATCTTTTACTTTTTATTTTTGGTGGCAGGTCGACGTATGAACTACCTCGTAATACATTATATTTCATCGTGTGAAACAATATTCATTTGATCATTTCAAACTTCCAACCCGAACCTAATTGACTAAAATCCTCTATTTTTTTCCAAATTTCTTGGTGTATTTCATCAGATAGTGATAACAGATCAGTCCCAAGCAAAACACGTCTTGATTTTGCGTTCATATAAGGTTCTGCAATTTCCTTGTTAGTTAATTCTTCCATTATAACTAACTTTGAAAATATAACATGATATTGCACAAATAATCTGATACTTTTGTGTTTTTCGAGCTCACGTTTTACAATTGTCTGTAATAGGTGGTAAAGATTAGTTACAGTAAAATTTACTAAAACAATTTGATTATCAAACTGATAACTATTATCAAAACCTGCAAAAGCAGTCGCTATTTTATTAGGTTCTCCCATAAAGCTTCTCTTAGCTATATCACGCAATTTTAACATTATTATACTATAATGTAATATCTAATTGATAATTTTTTCACACTGCGCATGCGCTAAAAATCAATTAGAGATAAAAAATATCTCCTATAATATAATGACAGCAAATCTAACAAACACATGTGAGCAAGAAGCATATCAAGTTCACCCAAAACATAACTTTACCTCACACTGCGCATGTGCTAAAAATCAATTAGAGATAAAAAAATATCACCTATAATATAATGACAGCAAATCTAACAAACACATGTGAGCAAGAAACATATCAAGTTCACCCAAAATATAACTTTATCTCACACTGCGCATGCGCTAAAAATCAATTAGAGATAAAAAATATTACCTATAATATAATGACAGTAAATCTGACAAGCGCACGTGAGCAAGAGATTTATCAAATTCACCCAAAGTAAAACTTATACGCTGGAAATGTAATTGGTTCGGTTATTAACATTAAAACTAGAATACCTGTTGGCAAATTAACGTCAACGGGTTATAATATTAGTGTAAAGGGAGATAATGCTGAGAGGATTACAATGTTTAGAAAAGATTTTATTTACACGTTGTTTTGCGATGATATTCCAGAGGGACAGCGTGTATATCATTATAATGGTAAAGTCACTGATGATAATATTGAAAATTTATCCTTACAAGATGAGTTTCAGCCGCACCCAGTATTTGATTTATATGAGGCTAACGATTGCGGTATTATTAGAAATAGAAAAACTAAAAAAGTTCTTAGTACTATTAGCAATATGGGATATATCAGGGTAACTGTTAGAGGAACATCAACAAATCAAGTTCGTTATCTTGGTCATAGGTTTGTTTATGAGGTGTTCAATGGATCTATACCCAATGGTCTTGTTATTAATCACATCAATAATATACAAACTGATAATCGATTGGAAAATCTGGAGATAGTAACGCAACAGGAAAATGTGAGAAAAGGAAAAAATAGTAATGGTATTAATTTTAGATGCCCAATAAAACCTGTTATTTCAAAAAACCTCGAAACGGATGAGGAGATCGAATTCAAATCGATTTCAGCTGCGGCGAAATATTATAAGATAAATCCCGCAGTCGTAAAAATTATAGCTGATGGAGCAACAAAATCAACTTTTTCAAGAGAATACGATGCTAGGATTGGTTTTAGATATGATATTTGATAGCTCGGTTTTAGTCAAGCAATGATGAGCAAATGCTATGATATCATCGTGATTAAATTTTAACGTTGTTACTACATTTTCATTAATTTTATCTTTTTCTGCTTCTGTTAGTAATATTTTATGAGAATCACCTTGCATTACAATAACATCAACACTATAACCCAACAAACATTTTCTTACCGCTTCGGCTAGTTCGTTATAATTTACTATATTAACTTTTTGGTGATATTTTATCTCATCAGTCATCTTATAATAATAAATTAGATAAAAATATATTATAATAATGGACTTGATGAAACGACTCGCTGAACTCTACGAAGAAGATACTAGTGATAAGGTCGTCAGCGATAAGGTCATCAGTGATGAGGTCACGCATAGTATTACATTTTCCAAAGATTTCGTAGACAAATCTGTTGGTTATAGTGAAGATGATATTTTGTATAACAATGAATCTGATGATGATGGTGAAATAGTCACTGTTGCTGACAGATCTAATTACAGCAGATCAACAACTAAACGGTATAATGTCAAGTATCACATTGCTAAGTAAATAATTAAATTTAATTTTACCGTTGCCGAACAACAACTGTTCTGGCAGTTAATCAAACCTTTTTTAAATATCAAGATCCCAGGCCGACAGAAAAATATCAAATTCGATTTCATATTTGTCAAGATTTTTAATCTAATGACGATCTCTAACGATCGTAAGCAGTATCTAATATCATTATGTAAACCAGTAAAATGTAAATCTGTCAAACAAAAGTATGAGTTAATTTATAATAGCATTATATCATAATCTGCTTGGTTGGGATCCAACTGTTAAATTTATCACTATACCCACGCCATTTGACTAAACTTTTATCCCCTTTTTTTCTAATCACTTTCTCGATAACAAAAACATCCTGCTCAGTTTTCTGTAGTTCTTGTTCATAAAAACTACCTACAATCGGTTCCCCTGCCAGATCTTTTAAAACATATGTTACAGGTAATGTTAAAAGTACCTTATCAACCACAAATACTTCTTCGCTCCAGTTCGGAGTAAATCCTTTTGCAAATACCTTTTTCATCAAAGAAATTCTAACTTTATCACCAACCTTAAATTTATGTCTGCGGTACATGTTTTCATTTGCTAATATTGGATTTTTAACAGCTTTTTTAGGTGTCATTTTGATGGTTCGATGTTTCGTGTTATTATATTCGCTTACGATTTGAGAAAGGTCATCGATGTACCTGTTTGTGTTTTTAGCTGTCATATGTTTGTGTATTTTCTCGTTTAGCGTGCGATTAAATCTCTCAACAACAACGCTTTTACCTTCGTTTCCTGTATCATACCTTTTTATATTATTTTGTTCTAGAAACTGTTCAAACTTTTTGTTAAAAAACTCAGATCCGTGATCAGTCCAGATTTTGTTTGGTTTTCTTTCTGTACTCGTTATTATCTGCTTTAGCGCATCGGTCATTGAAGTTCCTGTCTTATCTGAAACAGGTACACTGAAAGCGTATTTGCTAAAAACGTCTATAACATTAAACAAATACCTTTTTGGAGCGCCATCAGCGCCAACGTTAAACTGAGCTAGATTGGATACATCCACCAAATCTATTGCCCAGATATCATCTACACCATTAGCGACAACTTTACGTCGTTGGAACTTTTTTTTTTAGGTCTGTGTAGTTCGACTGCAAGATCATCGTATACTTTATTTCCCCGATCGTGAGGTGATTGACGAGACTCTCCGAGTCCAAGTTTATATTTTGCTCCAATTATTCCCTGAACAAATTTTCTATCAAAACGTTCTCGTAGATTTGTTGGCTTCATATCACGTAATTCGTCTAACATTACTTTATCACAATCTAATTTTGAGTTTTCATGATCACGATAACAGATATCATGACGCATTGCTATTGCATCCACTTGATTGTAAGGCTCTTGTCCTGGCAATGGATTGTCGTTTTCATCTAGTTGTTGATGTAGCGGATTCCATGGACCAGTATACCGATGCCCTGGCAATGTCCAACCGCCTTTTGGTTTTGGTAATTTTCCAATTAGTTTATGTATATCTATACCTGACCCTATTATTTCTCTGTTGTTACAACATTGACAGTATGCGACAATTTTATTTTGCTCAATACACAAATCTCTGTCAGAATTACAGTTGCATATCATTCTATATTTTTAGTCGTCGACTAAAATAATATTATGATAACCAGATCCTAGCGACGTCGCTGGAGATACTATCGCTGGGGACATTTTCTTTAAAAATGTATTTTTTCTTTTTCCACAGATTGCACAAATACTTTTTAATATTATCCTGTTGTTTTTTGTTTTTTCTGTTGTTTCATTAATATTTTCTGTTTTAGTTTTACACTTGAGACAGTATGTTGACATTATTATACTTGTAAGTTTAGATAAAATTAATTGCGATCTCATCATTAGCGTGAGAAGGTTGCTTATCAAACTGTAAAATAAATTTTAAAAAGTTAAGATTTCTGCTCATCTGTCGGATAAACATAATACAATAATATCCGCAAGCAGACGTTCCAACAGGTTGGAGTTGATTTGACGAATAATACACCTTTTAAAATTTTTTGTTCATATACTTTTTTATTACATCGCTTGGAGGAAGTCCAAACGAGTCGAAATAATTATTATTATAAACTGCTACCCAATGTGTGCCGGATCCGTCATTGAAATCTTGTATATTAATAACACATGAACTTACAGCTGATGGTGATTTTATTGCTGCGAGCTCATCTTTAGAATAAACTCCGTGAAATCCAGGAACTGCTTTTAACTTATCAATGATATCAAAATTACTCAACGGGGTCGACGAGTTCCTGGTAATGTTAGACCACGTCCGATTCCTAAAAGATTTGGCAGCAGACTTCCCGCTAGTCCCGCCAAAAGTGGAGCGATTGGAATAATTCCTCCTTGTTTTGTTTGATTGCATATACATTTGCATTTTGGTGTTGGCGATTTTGTTTTTGTTGTTTTCTTTTTTTTTGTTGTTGGTGATTTCTTTTTCTTTTGTGGCATTATAATATATTATTTACATAAAATTTACAATTTTTTTATTCCACTTCCACGAATGATACCATTACCTTTGACTGCTTTCTCCGTTGCGCCAGATATTGCTCCAGACGCTGCTGCTATTCCTAATGTGCCTAAGACTGGTAAAAGTTTAGGTATTATTGTACTAGTTAATACTGATAATGCCGGACCAAGAAAACCACCTTCTTTTGCCATCGCTGTCATTTGTGCAGCACTCAAATTTACTTGATTTTTTGTTAGCATTAATTTTGTTAAAACACCATCAGAAATATTAGGATTGATTTTTAATGATACCTGTTCTCGCTTTGCAATAGCAGCTACTGATTTTTTAACTTGGCCATCAGTCAAATACACTTCTTTTACAATATACCTTGCCATTTTATATAACAACTGTAGATTAAACTTGAACTGTCATTTTACCTCCAATAGAATCTACCGTGATAAATCTATCACTAATCACTAATGCGTATACGTATAACGGCGCTACTGGAACCGCCCCAAGTGTCCAGGTAATTTCAATATCCGCTGTGCTGTCTACAGCTCGCTCGTTATGTTTACTAACATCAAAATGAAATATAGGATAAAGCGTACTAAATTCCTCTGCTGATATTTGAGTTCCATCTTCAACATCTTGATATTTTTGCATTGCGTCAAGCAGGTACATGTACGGTCGAGAAATATTTTTATTAACATCATCAGCAAAATTGCACTCGATAGCTCGTTCTGGATATTGCTTTGAATTTAATCTAGTGTATATTCGTCTGACATCAGCGTGGTCAAATATTGCATTATTTTGTTGTTGGTTTCATCGTCGAGCGTGCTGTTGAAATACGACAAAGATATTTCTCGGCAGTTGTTCGCTTGATGTTGTTGTGACCCTCCATGTGTAGTCAGTAGTATTTGGAACCGCTGTCTGATATACCTTATGCTGCTTAAAGTAAATTCTGTTCGTATGCTTATCAAGCGTACTATTTAATTCTGACATTTTAGTGATTGATGGTGTTATACGTGGCATCCACAAAGCGAGTTTGTTTATGATAAACTGTACATCAGCCCTTCCAGATCTAAACAAGCAATCGTTTTGGTCTGCTCGATCTAAAATAAGAGTATGTTTTACTCCGCGAAATACTTTATCATGATCGCGACAAAAGCCGAAAATTGTGCTTAGCGGAAGCATCATTGTAATTTGACGTGATCCTGCTGCATGTTTTCTTCGCCTAGCAAAGCCTTCGTTATAACGTGGATTTCTCACATCAAGTGTGTTAAGAAGTAAATTTAACATTGCAGTACCGTCTGTAGCTGCTCCTGGTGGCGTTATATTTAGATTATTAAAAGCTGCTGTAAGAGAAACTCTTGTAGCGTTTGCATTAGCATCTGCAGCAGGTGCGACAATATATAGTGCAGCAGCATTAGCAATGAGAAAATTTCTCACAATTACAGTATTTTCATCAGCATTAGCTCCATGTACTATAGCGCCTCTCTTTAAAAATTCTGTTGATTCAGCTATACCCCGTCCAGTATCTTTAAACCACATCATATTAGTTGCAGTTGATCTCGAGTAATCGTCGGAAAACGAAATAATATTTAAAATTGTACTTGCAACTTGTAGATGACTTGAAATATCTTCTACAGTTTGATTAGCCAGTTGATATCTAGCACTTTTGAATAAACACCACCCGTTATTTATAAGAGCTACTTCTGTCCCAACTGCAAATGCAGCAGGTGGATTGGCTACTGTCATAATCTGACCACGAACTTCTAACATAGCCTTATGTGGCAGTAGAAATACATCTTCGTCTCTGGTGTTAAAGGTTCTAATACCAGTTTTATTTGGTTCGTTAGAATTTTCATCAAGGTACTCAACAAACTCGAATTCTGTCACATCGTTGTCGATGTCATAAGTTTCTGTTAAGTCGAGATAATTTTTAACAGACATTTTATTTTATTAGATTATACAAAATTTTATTGCGGCACTGTTACTTTAGATATTAATTTTTGTATGATCTGCTCGCCCTTTGGTGATAATAATTTTTTTGTTGTTGTTACCATAGCTTTTTGAGTTTCTTTTGTTGGAGGGATTTCTGAGATAACTTGTTTTATTTCAGATGCAGTCGGTGGATCTCCTTTTATTTTATTAGCTATTTTTTGTCCCACCGCAGTCCCAGCGGCAGATGCAGCCCCAGTTGCAAAAGCTTTACCCGCGTCAATAGCAATTGGTGCAACTTTACGCGCTAGTCCTGGAATATTTTTAAAAACTTTAGTGAATATATTTCCAAAAAATCCTCCTACTATTTTTCTTCGATAAACTTTTTTTCTTTGTTTCATTATATTTGATGTTTCATAATTTTTACTTTTGCTCGCGTAGATGTAAATAATAAGTTACAACTTCATTACTAACATGTATCTGTTTTCCTGATTGATCTGTCAACTGCATCCTTATACTTGATATTTGATCTTCAACGTTTAAAAGATAATATATAATATGTCGTGGAGTTATTTGCATGAGAGAACCTGGCGGGACTTCTGGTGAGAAACTGTAAATCGTTTGACCTTTGCTACCTTTTGATGTATAAGAGCCAGAAGCAGTAGAGCAATTTACTAATATTGTATTTACTTCTGTTATATTTGCTGGCAGTTCACTGTCATATGTAATAGGCTGATCAAGTGCAGTGTAAGTTTTTTCAGTAAATCCTAACAGTTGTGCAATACTTCTTTCTCTTGGTTCAAGATTGATTGCTATATTTTTCAAAGTTATCCTAGTTCGCAATGTGTTATAATTTGCTGCTAATTCAAAATTATCAGCCACACCGTTAGCTTTTGTTATGAGCTCTTTGATTGTCTTGTTTAGATCTTCAATATTATAAGCTCCTTGCGGAATTTTTATTTTTTTTGTTGTAGATATTGGAGATGTTGTAATCATAGTAAAATACATTTCATCGTTAACATCATTTTTCACGTTAGGTATAGCATTCCAGCAAGTACAAGAAATTAATCCAATTTCATATTGTTTTGCAGGATCTAGTTCTATAGGCGGAATATAATTTACTGAAAAATTTGCGCTATCTTCTGCAGACTCACAAGAGTTTAGTAATAATGTTGTTTGCATTCCTTTTATATTATATCATTTTACAAAATTAAGTCGCCCCGATTAAGTCGCGGTGTAAAGTTTCGTATTCGTCAGATGTTAATAATTCACTCGATCTTAGATGACCAAGTATGTCAATAATTTCATTATCAAGTTCAACACTAGCTTCCTTTGATGATATTAATAACATTAATCTACCTATCATTTCAATATTTGAAGTAAATACTTTTACACCAGTTCCTGTTCTTACTCTACTTTTTTGTATACGAGATTTATCAAAAGTAAAAAATTTCCTTCTAAAACTCCACCCACTACCAAAAGGTTTTGCTCTACTATTTTCTGCTGTTTTTTTAAACGTGAGAGCAATGACACCGTTTCTCATTCTATCATAAAGTGGAAGCATATCATCAATTTCTGTAACCGTGTTTAATTCATCTTTAGCAGCAGCTCCGTCTTTAAATATTACATCTAATCTATCGAGTAATGTTTGATATTCTACATCAGTCCACTTGTTTATATTTTCAATATCATTTATATTTTCTTTGTTTAAAAAATCATCATATTCACTACCTTTTATCTCATCATTTGCTCTTTTTATAAAATAAAGTCTTTGATCTCCAACTTCCATAAACTTTACAGTAAGCTCACCAACTCTTTGTTGCTCCTCTTTGATATCTTTTATATCTCCTGATAAATTTGTTATAATATTTGTTATTCCTTGCGTTGTTAACTCTGTTAATCTTTGCTCAAGTTCCAGCGGATTGTTTATCAATCGATCTGTTTCAGCTTGTCTAGCCGCAGGATCAGCTATATTTGCTGTAAGTGCCTCAATTAGTTTTCTTTTTTCTTCATCAGATCTGGTAACAAGTTTTGCAGCAGCTGCTTCTTGTTGTTCTTTAACAATTCCAACCAAACCTTTTTCCTGCAGTTGTTTAAGTTCTTCTTCTAACAGTGGTTTAGTTTCAGGTTGTTTACCTAATAATGCTTCAGTAACCGGCTTGAAAATTGTAGCTGTTGCTTCTGTAGCAGTTATTTGCCCACGTCGTGCTTCTTGTACTTTTTGCTTAAGTGATGCCTGAGATTGAGCAAGTTTTTTTAGATCTTCTATGTGTTGTCTGTATCTTGCTCGTTTGTCCATTATTATAATTATAAATTTTATAAAATTGAAACGCTTTACTGTAAGGAAGTGTCAATACAACAGCGAAACATTTTAGTTGGATCATTTGTAAGTTTATCAAACAAGAAAAAGTTAAATTTATCTTTTGTAGCATTACGGTAAAGTTCAATAAACTTATCTTTTGTCACGCCAGCGCATTGCTCGCTTGCAATATTTCTAACGTCAACATTATCCAATCCTGAAAATAAAATAAAACAACCCGTATTTCGCCTAATAAACCTGTCAACATTATAAAATCCTTGAGCGAGATAAACGGAATTACACTGTTTGTTACGTGACAGTGAGAAATATGATCTTATTTTATTCATCTCCATGTTATTTAGAGGAATATCGTCAAAAACTACTATCTTATGTTCATCTGCATCAAGTTGATTAACTGGAATAAGATCTTCTGGCTGCCTAATTATAAAAAAATCTTCACCAGCTTTAAGATCATCACGAAGCTTGTTATTATACTCACTTAATAACTCATATTTATCTTGCTGTGGATTGATTGTGTAAATATAAACTCTATCGTAGTTAAAATTATCACCAAAAAGCAAGTTCATAAGTAAATTTGTTTTCCCCGATCCAGTTCGCCCAACAATAAGATAATGACAATCAGGAAGTTCATTGTTATGTTTATGCTTCACTAGTCTCTCTGTATCAAAGTTTAATATCGACGATTTTGCCATTTTATATAATATTAAACTAGTGTTGATAATTTTATCTAGGACAGTAAATAATGAGTTATTATACAAAATTTGGAACATTATTAGGAGATTTATCCACAAAAAGTTTTAAAGGTGACTTTTCCAAATATGCAACTCTTGATAAGCTTAAAAATGAAATCAATAATTTACTAAATATTGCCAGCGTAGATCCAGATGAAGTTGTCATTTTCCAAGACAAAGAAGGACGATTAAAGACTAGTACTGTAAAACTGTCAGATGTAGTTGTACGAAATACTGCTGCGATTGCTAATAATATCGTTACTTTTAACAATCTAGGTAATATACAAGATTCTGGTAGGTCAGTTAATGATTTTGTTAAAAAAAGATGGTGATGTATTTAGTGGGAATATTGTTATGAAACAAAACAAGATTACAGATCTTGGAAACCCAACTGAGGATGGGGATGCTGCCACTAAAAAATACGTCAATGATCAGGACGTTTCAATCAATAATGAAATCACAGCACTCAAAAATGAGTATCTTAGTCATGTAAACACATTTTTAAGTTTTCGCAGAAACATAAACAAAATTAGAGATGAACTTTTTGGAAGTCCATCAAATGTTGGCATTACACTCGCTAATATTAACACAAAATTTAATGATATTAACACAGAACTCAATGATATTAAAAGTGGAATTCCTAATATTGCTGAGAAAACGAGTATGATTAAAATTCCTCACAAACAGATTAAAAATATTGTGTATACTGTTGCATCTGGGTCTAGTACATGGACGAGGCAAAATAATTCTATCAAATACACTGCAGAAGTTACTGGTATGTATAGATTGTCAGTGATTAGCACTGTAAATTTTAAAATATATACCACATCATCTTCATTACGTAATTTTAATAGGTCTTCTGGAACTGTAATTATATTATTACTAAAAGGTATTGAAAAAGAATTTTCACTTGAACTGGTTGATACAATTCCAGTAGTCGAAGCCGATTATCATTGGTGTTTAGAATTTGTAACTGATTTATCATAACTATGTAAACAAATATTATAATGAAAAAAAGTATAGTTGATTTTAATCATATTTCAAAAGATATTTCAGAACAGGATGTGGACGCACTAAGACAATACTACAAATATTATCACAAAAAACATTGGTGCGTTAAAAAATGTTACAAATACTACAACAAGATCCTTCGAGTAATATCTTATCTACCCTTGTTAATGACCAGTTCTGGTATAATTTCAAGTGGGGTATCATTAAATCCCTTTTTGTTAATTATATCTGGTATTGGTGTTTCACTTACAGCGGTGTGTAAAAAAGTAGAACCAAGACTTTTGATAAAAAAGCATGGATGTTTAACATCAATTAAAACTTACAAGAAACTACTTGATCAGATCCGGTCTTACCTACGAGGAGTCAAATATAATATGGATGATTTATTACGTGAATTTCGTATTATTGATAATATGTTAACAGACATTCTACCAATGAGGGTTAGCAAGTATGAAAAAAAATATCAAAAAAAATATGAGTAACGTAAAATTTTATCTAAACTTAAGATATAATATAACTAAAATAATATCATTTTCATTCTAATGCTAGTTTAATTTCCACCTTGTTAACTAAAACGTTCTAATACACAGTTTAATTTTCATCCTGTTATCTTGTGGTAAAAACCCGTTTGCCGTCTTTAGAATAATTGTATTCCACACATGCACTATTCTAACAAATTAGTCACCTCTGTGTAAAGAGCTTATCGCATTCCAACACCTGTTGTTTTGTTTGGTTACAAAATACCTGTTTACATAGTAGTAGTAGGGGGAAAAAAAGAGGTGGGGGAGGGTGAGTCAAAACCCTGTTTTATTTTGGAAAAAAGGGGGTGGGGTGGGGGATAATTTAGGACTATAATTTATACTTGTTTGGAGGGTAAAAAAAACAAAGTGAGTTGAAAACCTGGTTTTCCTCTACTACTCTGTCCATCAGTGCTTTCCCATTGACGCCTTTGTGCAACTGCGTAATCAGACTGTGGCAGCCTTGCTTGTGGTAGGGATTTGGAAATTACGCATCAAAAAGAATAGTGATGTCAACATTGGCATTGGTCGTTTATGAGTTTGTGTTTCAACAGGTCTTATTGAATGATGGTCAGGCTTCCATGGTACTTTACAACGCGATGAAAAACGAACTTTTTGTTATAACTAGACTATGGTTTGTGGTTTGTGGTTTTGGGGAGTTTAGTTTCTCCAGCACACGATTATGGCGTCGCATATATTTTGTAAATGAAGAACCATAAACCTGGAAGTGAACCACCCATGTTAAACTACAATTAATTATTTTCACATAACTGTGTGTATATGTGTGTACCCATATTTCATTATTTTGGTTGTGTATTTATTGACTTCATTTAAGATAAACTTGAACTCTTCTTCGGAGATCGCGTTGTCGTGTAGAGCCTTAGATATTTCGTCTGCTATATTATTGATGTTGTGTAGAGTCATATATATTTTGTCTGCTATAATATTGATGTTGTGTAGAGTCATATATATTTTGTCTGCTATAATATTGATGTTGTGTAGAGTCATAGATATTATGTTCGCTATAATGACGTTTAATTTTTGAATAATAGGACTGAGAAAGAGTACTTTATAAGGATGCACTGGTACACTATTCAGTAATAAATAAGTTTGTTGAATAACACACTGATATCAGAAACTTTTAAATACACTAATTCCAAATATATGTAAATTCTGAGTAGTATCGTTTTAATCATCAACATAATAGCTGAGGCAAAAATATCGCTTTGTATCATTTTGAAAAATTAAGATTCGTAACCAAATTGACAGTTAATTAAAGACGATGAGGGATCCATCAAAAAGCTTTTCATCTTTCTTTTCTGCAGCCAATTTATCAAGCAAACGAATCCATACTGCGCTACCGTTAAAAATATTGCTAACATCTCTAAGTCGTCATGAACACCAAAGAGGGATCTGTAAGATGCAATGAAACCTTGAAACATAAACGAAACTATACTTTATAAAAGCGCACACTCACCCCGTAAAAGACCAAGGATAGCTATATCAGTGATTTATCAGTGACACAGTTTCCGCATGAGTGAATAGGTAGTTACATAGCACGTCCAACTAGCAATACAATCCAAATGGGCAATATATATATATATATATATATATATATATATATATATATATATATATATATATATATATATATATATATATATATATATATATATATATATATATATCTGCCATTACAGTGAGGGTATTATTTTCCATCGAACTTTGAAGTAAATTCTTTTCCCACCTATGGCCAACCTGCTGGTTTACTTAAATACACAGGATCACTACTCAAAGCAACTAGAGGTTAATATTACAGTTAGTAAAGAAAATGCAATGGGTTTATTTACAATGGTTGGTCTGATTAAAATTGTATAATTTATTAGAAATAAATGTGTACTGTTCGTTCTGAGAAAGAGAAGGATAGAAAAATGCCAAACAGTATTTATTTAAAATAATTGAAGCAGGCAAATTGGATTTGAGGAGAAAATAAAGATAATATTGTGCTATTATTACTGATGCGTCTATTTTAACAATTATAATACAAATATGGTGTCATTTTTATTTTACTTTTATCTCAAAGAAAGAAAGAAGGAAATCTGTAGTCAGTTTAACAATAAAACTGAGTACGTTATCAGCAACTGAATTATAATGCATCTAACAGCTGATGAAGGCTGTTTAGTAGTTTCGTAATATCATTCAAATATTAGAGTGCAGACTTCAGTTTTTCACCGTAAAGTTTAAACGATCTATTTATATTGTATTTATAATTATAATGTCATATTTATAATGTATTTTATTTTATCAGCAACAGCTGGTGTTTAAGTTTCATCTGCCAAATCACGTATTTAAAGGATATTATGTGTGTTAATATTATCGAAACCGAAATAAAGTATTGACGGTATAACAACGGAAGGAATACTTTGATGTAATTCAGATAATCTGCTACTGCTATACTCTCCGTTAGATTTCACGCTAACATTACGAACGAGTTATCGCTCGGCATTTTTTAAATCGCGTGTAAACAATGAAAACAAAACAATTTGAAAGAAAAAAATCTAGTTGGACCGATAACTCTAGAACAGTTGACCCTCACTTACCCTGGTAACCGTATATCGCTGCAATAGATTCGTTTTTTCTAGGATTGCACAACATTTATGCTGAATTTGACAACAAAATTTGAAGTGCTGATTTCTTATAACATAAACATCAGCAATTCTTATGGGCATTACAAACTAACAACTCTAAATGTAACTCAGCCTGCCATTTCTGGATTATATGTGGCTTATAACACGGCGACCGAAATGGTTAGCATCAGATGGCCCCTGTCAAATTTAGTAACTTAAGGATATGGTGCGCTTATCAGCTAATATTGTCTACTTATTAATGATATGGATATATTTTTGAACTAGGTGTATCGGGTGAGATGTTCTTAAAAATGATGTCATACTTAATTCAACTGTTTGTTATTTTTTAATTTTTTTTTCATTACATGCTATTGCAATGTCTATGCAGGACTTGACCGTGTCCAAAACTGAGTTCATTTCTGATTGACCTGACTGACTTATTTATGTTATTACTTGAAAACAACCAATACATAGCTAAATTATTTGTTCTGTATATGGGTTAAATATCAGTATCAATATTAAAAGAGGCAAATATGTTAATCTGGGTCGAAGTTTTGGAGTTTCCTAACTGAATTAACCTAATCCAAGTAATTGTTTTGTAAACATCAGGATAATTCTAGAATGTTATTCTCCAATAGACAATGGATTTTATTTAGAAAGTCCTAATTGTGATCTGAGGTCAAGTCAAGTAGAGAACTATATAAACTTGTAACTGTGAGGACTTAGTCACTCGTGTTTTAACATCTAGCACTTTTATGTTGTATTATATGTTATGACCAGAGATTCGGGCTGGAATTTTTTTATGTTCAAACTATTGAATTCAAGTGATTTTTTTTTCTCTGGGAATACAAAAGTGCTCTAATAAAATTCTTGGATGGAGACATTTACTGGAATTTATAGCATATTCAAAGCTGGAATTATATTTTTGTTACTAAACAAAATAATTTTAACACATCAGCACTTCAGTAGTTACTACAGACACGTCATCGACTTCAGTTTGGGGATTTTTTCTGAACTATACCTAAATTTTATTCACGACTTTAAATTACTACGACTTGTGTTCCTTCTCCGAATACTGTATTCAATGATCAAAACCCGCTAACATTCACTAACAAAATGAAATACAAATCTGAATGTTGAGATCGAGTTTGATGTTGCAGGAATGCGACATTGATATCAGGATACAGCAAGGAAAAAGATAATCGGTTTGCAGATTCACTTTCACGTGTATAAAAGTACTATATTGCTTTATGTATGTTTTGTGACATTCATAAGAACTATTCCCATGTAAGTTTTAATTAACATTGAACCATATGTATTTTGACTAATATGTGAAAGAAAGCATTATAATGTAAATCTTCCTCTTTTGGAGGGGAGGAACTAGATATATTTAATTTATATTGTGTGTTTGACATATATCCATAACTGAAGGAAGAGTTTTGTCCTACCTGACTTTTGTCATTGTCTAAAGATGTCTACTTCAATTTGAGTTCAATGCCTAAATTTATTAGCGACCTTAACATGTTGAAGAAAGAAACTTTTTTACAATTTGAAGGAATTTTGAATTTAAAATGACCAGCATTAGGGGTATTTGTGTCTTTATTAGGTCAAGTGAAATTAGTATGCACAGGATGAGGTAATAATTATTTACACTTCTTTTAAGTACAGTCTGTTGAATCATTTGCTGTTGTGTTCTGATATAATTTGAGAGAAAACATGTATTTAAATTGTCCATTGGAATTACAAAATGATCCTTGACCTTTTTGACCATAACACTACTTTTGGATTATTGTCAACCTATTCAAAGACATTATGGATTTTATCTTTGTGATACATCAGCACATTCCAGATTATATAAATTCATTGGAATATTCTATACTTTTTGACTTTTTATAGGACGTCTGATTATTTTATTTGGAATGTGTATAACAATACTCTAAGTTCTTCTTAAAGTTTCATTTTCATACTTTGAGAAATAATGTATTTGTTACTTTTACTAAACGCGATGCTTTCTCTTCTTTCTGTTACTTTGCTTAAGACCATAGATTCGTACATTATTTATTGAATACAAGATGACATGTATAACCGTTTATATTGTATGCAAATACAATAATATGTTGATCCATAATTTCATACAGTGTGTATATAATAAGAAGGTAACATCTATTCGATCATTATAGTGACCTAGTGATTAGAGAGTCCACTCGAATGAGGGAGTTAGTGGGTTCGAATCCTGGTAGAGTCATACCAAAGACTTGTCGAGATTGTATTATAGCTGCCTGGCTATACGCTCAAAATTGGTGTCAGGATAATGTGACTGGGTGGGACATGATGCTTAATGTATGCGGCATGATCCCTCTATGCTAGACATCAATATAAACTGCCACACTGCATACATCGTAGCGATATGACGGGAAAATATTTACAGCTACTTTAAACATCGCCAGATTACTAGACGTATCTATGAATATAAAAAAATAGTTTGATGAGACTAGCTATCGTTATTAAAAAGAACACGTGACATTTGTGTACATACTAAACAAATCTGATTTCCATTATTTTTAATCGGATTAGAATCTTGAATAATGCTGTGATTGGCACAATGTATTTAGTTATCGTTATATTCTTAATAAAGCCCAATTGTTGTTACAAAGAAAGATGAGTACCTATATGACTAACAGCGCTGCATTTTTCTACAAAACCACAATAGGACATACTGGAGTCCACTGAGTTTCAACAACAAATTTTGTGTTGAACAGTATTAATTTCAGTCCGGAAGAGAAGTAACAAACTGTCTCTAGATATGCCCATACTTAGTGAAATACAGCTGTATGGATGCCATTTACAAAAGACGGTTTGGTGGTTTATTGTGACAGCAGACAATTGGGAACTTTTCAAGTAAAATAGCTCTAATTCTATAGGAGCTGATTACTGTGACATGTAGACACGTGATCTCTGATGAAATATGACTATTACGAAGAATGTAAGTAAACGATGATCTTGAAATGAATAATAAAATGGTGTATTTTAATCGATGTCAATCGATTAATTAAATTTGTGAGTATAGGCTATTACTGTATTAAATCAAAAATCATAAGTTGACATTAACCTTTATGTAACTTCACACATTCTTGCAAAACAATTTAGTAATATGATTTAAATATTCAACCATGACTTTTTAAAGTCAGTATTTAAATTGTCCAGTCTAGATATTTATTTAATGCTGTAAGCTTTGTTGTGATATTCATTCAATTAAAGTCCTTGCCAAAGTACAATAAAACGTTCTGTTTAGTGACACGTCTAACAGGTAAAACCAACCAGCAACCTTCAAGTACTTGGATAAGTCACTGCTAACATGCAATACCAACCAGCAACCTTCATGTACTTTGATAAGTCACAGTTAACATGCAATACCAACCAGCAACCTTCATATACTTGGATAAGTCAATGCTAACATGCAATACCAACCAGCAACCTTCATGTACTTGGATAAGTCAGTGCTAACATGCAATACCAACCAGCAACCTTCATGTACTTGGATAAGTCAGTGTTAACATGCAATACCAACCAGCAACCTTCATGTACTTGGATAAGTCAGTGCTAACATGCAATACCAACCAGCAACCTTCATGTACTTGGATAAGTCAGTGCTAACATGCAATACCAACCAGCAACCTTCATGTACTTGGATAAGTCAATGCTAACATGCAATACCAACCAGCAACCTCCATGTACTTGGATCAGTCAGTGCTAACGTGCAATACCAACCGGCAACCTTCATATAATGGGATAAGTCACTTCTAAAGCAATATCAATCGGCAACTTTCACGTACTGATCTCAATCACTCAAGCAGTTTTAGGTTTATCCTGCATTTACAATTACCCACTCCAATGTGCTGAACAAATGTTATTAAATGTAATTTGGACGACCAATGGTTCCCATTTTCAGCTGCTAAGTATAACAATATTGATGTAAATTTATCACGGGTAAATGATGACAGTAAACAGAGTACGATCTTAAGCTCTCTTCTCTTTTGTGTGAAGATTTTAACAATGTCACATATAGCAATATTGGTCTTGTTGACCAGTACCTGTCACAAAAGTACAATATCATACAGATTAATATTGGTTACGGTGACGAGCACCTGTCACGCAAAGACAATGTCGCACAAAACAATATTGGTCACGCAAAGACAATGTCGCACAAAACAATATTGGTCAAGTTGATGAGTATAATGTCATACAGATCAATATTGGTCATGTTGACCAGTACCATGTCAAACAGACCAATATTAGTCAAGATGCTGAGTTCAGTCTGAGCACTGATGAACATGACCAATGTCCAGACTTCACGTTTTGTTTTCAACACCATCTCTGGGTCATGACAAAATGTCATCAGGACAGTAATTTTGAACAGTACAAACCGGAGTTTGGTTTGTTTAAATATGTATAATAGTGTACGCTGAAGAGCAGCTTTAAATGTCGAAAATAGACTAAAAATGGAACTGGCATTGCGTGTGACATTGTTTTACCCTCAAGAACTCATATGATTTGTGACTTGCTCATTCATCTGGTGATGATTCAGAAAACCTCTGCGTGTTCATTCAACTGGCCTGCAGTCTTCAGTTTTAAGCAAAATCTTTTAACCTTTTTCTAAAACGTTTCATTTGAAAGCATGTTTTGTAGAATGTATGTTGTCTTTTTTCAAATGGTAGACACTTGGGACGATATTATACGACGCTCGTTATAAAAACATGGCTCTCTTTTTTAGTGTGCTGCACAGAAATACAAGAAGGTTATGAACGCATAAAACTGCCGAATTGTAAACAAACAAAATGTTTGTTAGGTCCATGACACAGATATTATAATATGGATTGCTTCTATGCATCAGCTGGGCATTATTAACATGTCGAAAACCGATTGAACTCGTCATTACCGAATTAGTGTTTGGGGGCATATTTTGCACTCGGGCAAAATTTTTCTTTGTAAAAATGAAACTGTTTATCAATCTACTCCCCACCTTGTTTGTTATTGGTCCATAACAGTAGTGTGTCTATTTTCTTTCGAGGGTAAGAACATTTAACGTTATAATACTGGTCATTTCAGTTTACTGTATAGAGAGCGAATATTTAAACAGAAACCAGTTGAAATAATTGCAATAAGTTTATCGTCAGGCAGTTCAACAGAGTACCGTTAGTCAGTTCAACAGTCTGCAAACAAACCATTTTAAGATCTAACTACAATTATCACCCACAAGGTGACATTTACCAAGCAGCTCTCTGAACCTGTAGTCAGAAAGCAAATGACCAGGTTGAGCTAATCCCTTTCATCTGTCTTACAAAAAAAGTGTTATTGATTTTCCTACAGTAGCTTCATGATACATTATTTCAAAACAGAGTTCGGTTTATATTGTGCCGCACGCGCTAAGTGCTTTAGATGGGGAAACCCAAGTTCGTGAATTGCACAGACGATATAGAGCTACATCTGTGTATAAATACCTCGTAGTGTAATCAGTTCTTTACATTACGGACAGTTTTGTCAATCGGAGGTCTACTATGAGACCTATGAAACGGATATGGACTATGGAGTATGGACAACGAGAAAAGACAACGAATTTTAAAGGAAATTTATATGCTGATAACGAAATGGAACGTCCAGTCTTTGATTTAGATTACACTGTAAAAAATAATAAAAATTATTACAAAATAGAAATTGGATTCAGACACTCCCATGAAGTAGTGTCGTGTGAATATGTACGTGATTAATTCATGTCTGACGCTGACACATACATAATGAAGACACAAAAACACATAAAACCACTTTAACTTTCGACACTAGTGGGTACATCATATGATGTTAATCAGAGAGGTACCACACCAATAAACTTTGAGACCTACATATTTCCAGCTGTAGCGGTATGTAATTTATTTATTTATATGTATTGTACGTTATAGTTATTGTATTATCATGTTTACTTTCGTATTTCTGTAGCTTCGACTTGCATAGTATAATGCTAATATTTTCTAGTCTTATCTGTGACTTAGCAAAAATTTTATAAAGTCTTTTGTTAAGAACAGTTTAATGCATTATAAATCGTGTAATTCACCAGTTCACTTCTGAATCTATTTTTTTTTGTAATGCAAGACTGATAATGTATATAACTTATCGTATATAACGTCATTACGTATTTGCGTATATACCAGTGTCATGCATAGTACACTGTATTGGATGTATTTTTCAGCTATGTAGAGCTGCTTGTGCTGTGACAGTCGTAGAGCTGTGTAGAACTGCGTATACTGCGTGTGCAATGCCAGTCGTAGAGCTGTGTAGAGCTGCGTATACTGCGTGTGCAATGCCAGTCGCAGAGCTGCGTATACTGCATGTTTAGTGATGTGCAGTGCGTGTGTATGTGTGTTTTCGAACTATTTCGAGTGCTTCGAATATTCCAACGATGTTTGGAGAGATCTATGCTGATCGTTGCTAGTCGGGTTGAGGGTGATCGAGACTAAAGTGGTGGGCGCTAATTGTCCAACCCAGGAATCAATGGTGGTCAGTGACTACAAATAATCTTTGCTTGTTTGGCCAGTGGAACTTGTAGCAAAGACTGAATTGAAAAGAGTATATACATTGCTCCATACATGTAATTTCTTTGACCGTGGACCATTTTATGGTTTTTTTTAATACCATTATCATTTTAGGTAAAGAGATATTTTGTGATGTCTGCTTTGTTGATATCTGTTCACTTTTATGAGTGAGTAAACTGTAAATTCCCTTTCTTTTTTTTTTTTGTCTTGCTACCGGCAATGTGTTTGTATTTGTATTTGTTACATTAGTAGGATATTGCTAATTATGTTAATTCGTCCAATATCAGAACCCATTCACGCACATATCTATCATACTTCGTTTCCTATTTTTATAAAAATATTATATAATGTATTGCATTACCATAATGTTTTCTTCTTAATTCGGAAATCCCAAACTCGGTTGTCTTGTTCTAATCAATGTGAATTAAATATACAGATCATTATTAGTAATAAATATATTGTTACGTGACAAGGGCTCGTACTCAGTAACAAAGCTGAGTGAAAGCCAACAAGCTTTATATATTTTAACAAAACGATTTATTTCCCTAGACAACAATGTACAAATTGGTAAATGGGACTTAGTTTGTGAATATAATCTGAAATTTGACCATAATAATGAAAACATCACTAAATAGTTCTACTAGAATCCAGGTTTGAGTAACGACGACCTACAAATAAGGAAGACTAAGACGTCAGATGTGGTCCAATGTACGAATATCAACAATTCCTTATTGAATCGGTATTTAATTCCGTATAATTCCAGAATAAATTTCCATTAATATCTTTCAAAAAATAAAAAAATAAAAAATCAACATGTTTAGTTTCCAGGAGAACAAATTGTTAAATCCAAAAATCAGATGAAGAGCAAAAAAAAAACAAAAAACTGGTAACAAAATATAATACACCTTGTTCCTTCAAGATGTTAGAATGACTCTGCCTGAAAATATTAAAAATGCGTATTTAAAACCCCAAAACATCATTTCAAGTCTCGCAAGATTGGTCATGTGGTCTTTTACTATTCAAAGGTTAGCATGTACGCCGATTTGTTCCCACTTAAGAACCAATCATAAATAAATGTTTATACATAGCTATCACGCAAATGAAGTATGTCCCTGATACTGACCAATTATTGTAACTAAATGTTGACGCTATTGCCAGCCCAAGACGAACTAGGGTAACTAAAAATAATTTACAAGTAATACTACTTCGTCTTAAATAAAGAAACTTTGTTTTAAAAAAATATCTCCTTACTGTGAAAGGAATCCCGAATCCGACAAAATATTCATTACAATGCACGAAACGAAAAAAAAATAAAAAGAAATTTAAAACTTACACACAAGCAATTTATTCATATATACGTAATAATATTTACTTCAATTTTGAAAAAAAAATAGTCTTGATTCTGACCGTAGCAACCTCCTGAATGGAAATTTCATATTATGTTGACAAGAGTATTTTCAGAAAATGGTAATTGCGACAGAGGTCTAGTAGAGGGTTTGCATTGGAAATATTAATTGTGACTTAGTACCCGAAACAGATCCAGCCTCGATGTCCAGTAGGGGGTTTGCATTGGGATTATTAATCTGTGACTTAGTACCCGAAACAGATTCAGCCTCGATATCTAGTGGAGGGTTTGCATTGGGATTATTACTTGTGACTTAGTACCCGAAACAGATCCAGCCTCGATGTCTAGTGGAGTGTTTGCATTGGGATTATTAATTGTGACTTAGTACCCGAAACAGATCAGGCCTCGATGTCTAGTATGGGATTTGCATTGGGATTATTAATTGTGACTTAGTACCCGAAACAGATCCAGCCTCAATGTCTAATGGAATGTTTGCATTGGGATTATTAATTGTGACTTAGTACCCGAAACAGATCCAGCCTCGATGTCTAATGGAGTGTTTGCATTGGGATTATTAATTTGTGACTTAGTACCCGAAACAGATCCAGCCTCGATGTCTAGTGGAGGATTTGCATTGGGATTATTAATTGTGACTTAGTACCCGAAACAGATCCAGCCTCGATATCTAATGGAATGTTTGCATTGGGATTATTAATTTGTGACTTAGTACCCGAAACAGATCCAGCCTCGATGTCTAGTGGAGTGCTTGCATTGGGATTATTAATTTGTGACTTAGTACCCGAAACAGATCCAGCCTCGATATCTAGTGGAGGGTTTGCAATTTGATTATTAATTTGTGACTTTAGAACACGAAACAGATCCAGCCTCGATGTCTAGTGGAGTGTTTGCATTGGGATTATTAATTTGTGACTTGGTACCCAAAATAGATCCAGCCTCGATGTCTATTAGAGGGTTTGCATTGGGATTATTAATATGTGACTTAGTACCCGACACAGATCCAGCCTCGATGTCTAGTGGAGTGCTTGCATTGGGATTTCGAATTGTGACTTAGTACCCGAAACAGATCCAGCCTCGATGTCTAGTGGAGGGTTTGCATTGGGATTATTAATTGTGACTCAGTACCCGAAACAGATCCAGCCTCGATGTCTAATGGAGTGTTTGCATTGGGATTATTAATCTCTGACTTAGTACCCGAAACATATCCAGCCTCGATGTCTATTGGAGTGTGTTGCATTGGGATTAATAATTGTGACTTAGTACCCGAAACAGATCCAGCCTCGATGTCTAGTGGAGGGTTTGCATTGGGATTATTAATTGTGACTTAGTACCCGAAACAGATCCAGCCTCGATGTCTAATGGAGTGTTTGCATTGGGATTATTAATTGTGACTTAGTACCTGAAACAGATCCAGCCTCGATGTCTAATGGAGTGTTTGCATTGGGATTATTAATTTGTGAATTAGTACCCGAAACAGATCCAGCCTCGATGTCTAGTGGAGTGTTTTCTATTGGGGTTATTAATTGTGACTTAGTACCCGAAACAGATCCAGCCTCGATGTCTAGTGGAGTGTTTGCATTGGGATTATTAATTGTGACTTAGTACCCGAAACAGATCAGGCCTCGATGTCTAGTGGAGGATTTGCATTGGGATTATTAATTGTGACTTAGTACCCGAAACAGATCCAGCCTCGATGTCTAATGGAATGTTTGCATTGGGATTATTAATTTGTGACTTAGTACCCGAAACAGATCCAGCCTCGATGTCTAGTGTAGTGTTTGCATTGGGATTATTAATTGTGACTTAGTACCCGAAACAGATCAGGCCTCGATGTCTAGTGGAGAATTTGCATTGGGATTATTAATTGTGACTTAGTACCCGAAACAGATCCAGCCTCGATGTCTAATGGAATGTTTGCATTGGGATTATTAATTTGTGACTTAGTACCCGAAACAGATCCAGCCTCGATGTCTAGTGGAGTGTTTGCATTGGGATTATTAATTTGTGACTTAGTACCCGAAACAGATCCAGCCTCGATATCTAGTGGAGTGTTTGCAATTTGATTATTAATTTGTGACTTTAGTAAACGAAACAGATCCAGCCTCGATGTCTAGTGGAGTGTTTGCATTGGGATTATTAATTTGTGACTTAGTACCCGAAAAAGATCCAGCCTCGATGTCTAATGGAATGTTTGCATTGGGATTATTAATTTGTGACTTAGTACCCGAAACAGATCCAGCCTCGATGTCTATTAAAGGGTTTGCATTGGGATTATTAATATGTGACTTAGTACCCGAAACAGATCCAGCCTCGATGTCTAGTGGAGTGCTTGCATTGGGATTACGAATTGTGACTTAGTACCCGAAACAGATCCAGCCTCGATGTCTAGTGGAGGGTTTGCATTGGGATTATTAATTGTGACTTAGTACCCGAAACAGATCCAGCCTCGACGTCTAGTGTAGTGTTTGCATTGGGATTATTAATTGTGACTTAGTACCCGAAACAGATCCAGCCTCGATGTCTAGTGGAGTGTTTGCATTGGGATTATTAATTTGTGACTTAGTACCCGAAACATATCCAGCCTCGATGTCTAGTGGAGGGTTTGCATTGGGATTATTAATTGTGACTTAGTACCCGAAACAGATCCAGCCTCGATGTCTAATGGAGTGTTTGCATTGGGATTATTAATTGTGACTTAGTACCTGAAACAGATCCAGCCTCGATGTCTAATGGAGTGTTTGCATTGGGATTATTAATTTGTGAATTAGAACCCGAAACAGATCCAGCCTCGATGTCTAGTGGAGTGTTTTCTATTGGGGTTATTAATTGTGACTTAGTACCCGAAACAGATCCAGCCTCGATGTCTAGTAGGGGGGGTGCATTGGGATTATTAATTCGTGACTTAGTACCCGACACAGATCTAACCTTGTTTTTGTGTTCCTTTTTTGATTTGGGTGAAATTATTTGTTCAAATTATTATTCACTGGAATTACAAAGTGCTTAATAATATTATTGGACAAAAAGAATTTTTTTAATGATATTGTTGTCTTGGATCAAAGGACTGTTAATGAATCACCCCATTACAGGCATTTAGCATATTAGCATATTCAATACTACATATACACATTTAACAATGAAACTTAATTTGTAATACCACTGGAATTCAGTCAGAAATTCATACATTTGGACTTGTTTTAGAACTACTGGGGATTTTATTTACAAAAACCCTTAGTTCTGTTTACATGTTCAGTTCTTTATAGGGACAAATATGCTGAATTTTCCAAAATTTAGCTTAACACCTTAGAGTTGTGACAGTAAGCAGGACAGAGGAAATAATTATCGGTCAGTTTTACTTCATATTGCTTTTATTTACATCCTCAGGTTACCTTCTGACAATCATTGATTTACTTAACTGCCAATATATAATTATTTATTCCATTTTACCTATGGTCTTATACTCTCACACACCATCTAGAAAATATAGCCTGGTACCCGTGATTTTCTATTCATCCGACCCACTAGAAAATACATACTGGTACCCATGGTCTTCTATTCATCTATACCCACTAGAAAATACAGACTGGTACCCATGGTCTTCTACTCATCTATACCCACTAGAAAATAATGCATGTTACCAACCGTCCTCTATTCCCCGACTTACTAGAAAATACAGCTTTAGTACCCACGGTCTTCTATTCCTCTGATCCTCTAGAAAATATAGCCTGGTATCCTCGGTCTTTTAATACCACAGACCCACTA
Source organism: Potamilus streckersoni (assembly GCA_016746295.1). NCBI lineage: Eukaryota > Metazoa > Mollusca > Bivalvia > Unionida > Unionidae > Potamilus > Potamilus streckersoni. Next base: position 775,588 of record JAEAOA010000864.1, on the reverse strand, counting down.
GAGCGTATATTTGTCTAACATCATGTTTGGTGTTAACAGTCTTAAAATATATTGGTTAAGCATTTTATTTGATTTTAACTGACTTGCAATCAAAGATTCAGATGATTGCGTTTCTATAAGGATGCTTCTCTTTTCTCACACACCCACAAATACCCAAATGAATAAACAAATTAATTGCTACAAAAATATCTTTGGATTTTTCTCAGACTGAATTTAGCTTCTCAAAAAAATTTGATTGCTATGCTCTCCCCTTTTTCAATTTTCCACTATTATTATCCCCACACATCTAAAAAAAAAGCAATTATCACGTCTCGTGCGAATATCAGCAGGGGTTTACAAACTGGGGTGAAAGTCGATATGAAAGAGGCGGAATCTTTACTTTGAACAAAGCTAAAATTCGGTTTTATTTGCATTTGAAATCCATCTACTGTGACAATGCTACACATGACTCTAAATAAATTTCGGACATTATACGAGTCTTTTGGCTACAATAGATCCAGTTTCAGGGTAATTGACTGAAATTACCATCATCTGCGACTGTCCCAAACAATGATTTTAAAATGCAATAAATATTTATTTCGCGCCTTACCATTGAGTTGTTGTAGCTTATATTTCATACAATTAGTCATTTTATATAAACAACTACAAGAGACACCGTTGAATCCCTGAATATTGTGCTAAAGTAGTGTAAAGATAATCTAAATGATGTAGAATATGACGTGAAGCGCTTACGTCCGATAATTTTGGAATGTCAGCTAATGACTTTTAAATATTTGGCACGATTTAGTATGATAGGTTTCTTTTGTTGAAGGTCTGATGAAATGTATTGTTATGCGATCCAATATCAGCTTGTATTAAAAGACCATGTACCACACACGTCAAACATTTCATATATCAACTACTACGGGTTGTTTAAAGATACCATGTGTACCACACGCAACAAACATTTCATATATCGACTACTACGGGTTGTTTTAAGATACCATGTGTACCACACGCAACAAACATTTCATATATCAACTACTACGGGTTGTTTTAAGATACCATGTGTACCACACGCAACAAACATTTCATATATCAATTACTTCGGGTTGTTTTAAGATACCATGTGTACCACACGCAACAAACATTTCATATATCAATTACTTCGGGTTGTTTTAAGATACCATGTGTACCACACGCAACAAACATTTCACATATCAACTACTACGGGTTGTTTTAAGATACCATGTGTATCACACGCAACAAACATTTCATATGTCAACTACTACGGGTTGTTTTAAGATACCATGTGTACCACACGCAACAAACATTTCATATATCAACTACTACGGGTTGTTTTAAGATCCCATGTGTACCACACGCAACAAGCATTTCAAATACCAGCTAGAAGAGGTGGTTATAAGAATCTTGTGACCACACGCATCAAGCATTTCCGACATCGGCTACAAGACATAGACATAAGAAATGTCTGCTACATGACATAGCCTAAGAAGATGCTAGACTTTCAGACTCACGATAGAAAATAAATCTTCAAAAGATAATGGATAGCTATCTCAGTGATTTATAGATGACACATTTTCAGGATGTCTAAATTGTCAGAAAGCAGGTGAGAAGAAAGACCAGGAATCATTAAACATACTCAACTAGATAGTAAATGGCCAATAAACACATCTTGTTTGTTTCTATTATGCACGTGACTAATTTGATCATTGTCGTGATTATTTCTGCTTTGCTTCAATCTTGTTTTTTATTTTCGTTTCAGACAGCTAAAGCCTAAGAGCATCGTATGGTTTTATGTTTGCGTACATTCGTAATATCTTAATGACAAAATAAACAAGACAGCTGAAACGATGAACAGTTCTTTTTTGACCTCATGAACATTAGACAATTCAGACTGAGAGTAGCATCATCTGCCACTTTCCATTTGAATCTAGCATTCTCCACCCCAACATGAGTAAGATTTTCTTCCAACCATTCTTGAACCGAAATTATTAATATAATAGCACCCTGGGTTTTCTATTTCCTGGTGATACACTAAAAATTATATTGATACAGGATTAGTTCAAGTAATAATTGGTACTTCCAAAATGTTCATTGGAATGTCAGCATGGTTATTTTTGACCCAAATAAAAAATATATTGCCTTCAGAAAGTTCGCTCAGTTTCTTTGAAACTAAACCGCAATATATCTTCTCATACGACAGTGATTTCACCTATTTTAGTCTTCTACTATTGTTATCTCCACACGTCTCAAAATCCAGCAATCGCATCTCGTGCGAACGTCTACCTTGGTTTTCCAGCTGAGGTGAAAACCGATCCGAAAGAGGCGTAATGTAAACCTAGAACAAAGCAACAAACTTCCGTTTTATCTAAAGTCACTATGCCATTATCTGTGATATTGTTATTCGGTTCCAAAAATGTATAATATTATACGGTTTCTTTTGGTACATGTAATGGATCCAGTTTCAGAGTAAATGTTCGAACAGTAGTTTCAAATTTCCACAAACGGCATTTGGCAGTAGAGGACGCACCATAGTAACTTAAGTTTCACAAAATTAGTTCTTCAAAAAAGCGGACGAAAGATATTGTTAAGCCCCATATGGGTAGTTTCAGACAGGCAGAAAAGAAATAAAATTTGGCTAATTAGCGTGATATTTCGCATTGGCAATCATGTTAGTTTTTGACGCAAATATCAGATGACTATTTAAAATTTCTCTTTTGAGTAAGAAAGGTCTTTCTTATTTCAAGGTCTCATGTAATTTACTAATCCAATATGACGCATGATGTTGTTATACAAGACCCTGTGTACCACTCATATCAAACATTTAGGACAGAAGAACATGATTTTGGCAGCCATATTGGTTGCTGTTGGATTATTTTGATTTTCTTATCCTTTTTATCCTTACTTTATTCAGACATAAACCATTGAAATTTTCTTTGACTTTTTTAATTACCTCTCTTGTCACCACATATTCTTCGTAACAAACCACAGGAAAATAGTCTTAGGTACTTTTTCATTATTATGACTAATAATATATTGGTTTATTGATTATGTTCCTTGACATCATTATACATAATAACTCTTTAGTAATATTAAAATGTATTTTTATCATTATAACAAATGACAGTTTGGTCATATCAATAAGACCGTTTTCATCATGGTAACACATGACAGTTTGGTCATATCAATAAGTCCGTTTTCATCATGGTAACAAATGACAGTTTGATCATGTTAATGTTTTTTCTTTCATCATATATAACTAATAACTTTGTGGTCGTACTATTATGTCCCTTGTAGTCATTATAACTAATAAGTCGATCTTATTAATAGATCCGTTTTCATCATTACAACTAATAACATTTTGGTCAAATTAATATATCATATTTCATCAAAAAAACTAATAACATTTTGGTGAAATTAATGGGTCCTTTTGCATTATTATAATTAATGACGGTTTGGTCAAAATAATGTATTTTTTTCATCATTATAACTAAAAGCAGTTTGTTCAAAGTAATGTCCTTTTTCATTTAAATAACTAATAAGAGTTTGGTTAGATTATTAGGAATTTTGTTTAATTATAACTAATAAGAGTTTGGTTAGATTATTCGGAATTTTGTATGATTATAACTAATAATTGCTTGGTCAAATTAATGTCATTTTCCTGGTAATAACTAAGAACAGTTTGGTCGTATTAAAATGTCCTTTATCATGATTATGACCTGTATGAATTTGGTCAAATAATAATGACTAATATGAATTTGGTCAAAATAATGACTAGCATGAATTTGGTCAAAATTATATACTCTTTTCCATCATCATAACTGATAACAGTTTAGTCAAAAAAAGAAGTCTTTTATCGTCATCCTGACCAATGACAGTTTAGTCAAAATAAAACGTCCTTTTGTTCATTTCAACCGATAACAGTTTGGTCAAATGAAAAGGTCCTTTTTCAAGATTATAACTAGTAACTGCTTGATCATTACTGTTTTGCCGGTCATAATTTTAGAGTAACCAATCTAACTCCAATCGTTTTAACAAATAAATATTATCTAATTGTATAAATTGCTCATCAGCTGTTTTAGAAATGATTATTGATGAAATTTATACAAGAGTGTTGATATCTATGTACGGTGTTGTTACCTCATCACTTATACTAACAAGATGGCATCATTCACAATCTTATAATTGTTCATATATATTTTTTGTTTTACATTGCTGTAGAACCAGTCTGTAACTATGCCCAACACACACACGCACCCCCCCAAAAGAACATATCCATTTAATTACACATTTAAAAACTGGCAAAATGTCGGGAGGTGGTAGTGATGTGTAATCTCCCCAACTCCTTAAGGTTTTGGCTATGGTAATCTAGGAGAGGATCGGTCATGGCGCTGTTGCCCAGATCTATTAAACTATAATATAAAATATGAACTTAAGAGATAGATTCTGAGCATAAGTATAGAATGCAATAACAAGAACCATGTAAGTAAAATACAACAATTTAATAAATTGCATAAACGTAATCGAAAATAGCATGCCAATGATACACTTTCTCTTCGAAATAGTTATAAAAATGTGCGAAATTCAATACTTTATTTCCCTAGAAAACACGGTGAAAAGGTAACAATATGAACCAAGCCTTAAGATATACGAAGACGAATACAACATTTGTCCTAAAATCTGAAATAGCACATGAGTCATGTGACTAAACAGTTCTAAATTGACATAGTCTGAATCTCAGTTCCGTTCCAAGATGGTGGATGATGACATCAGACGAAGGTTAACAGAAACATCCAGAATTTTCACTATGAATCGCAATTTGTATTGTTCTGTTCCAATTTAGAAATAATTAGAGCAAATGTCTTTGTCCAAAGCCAGTTGTGTGGTTCTCCAGGGAAAATAATTATTATTTAGAAGTTATATAATGTACAGCTATCGTCAATAAGAAAACATGTTATTCTTCAATTGTACGAACGAACAACTCTTTCCAGGACAGGACTATATTTTCTTTAAGGTATTATAAACTATATAAGATGTAATGATGAGACTCTCTAAGATGTTAAATAAGATTCTCGACTATGACTGACTATTTCGCATGTAACTGAGTATTTAAAGCAAACTAATACGTCACCCCATCTACAAGCATGAAGAAATCATGAAGATCTCGACATCTAGCCACATCACAGTATATAATGTCATCAAATATTATTAATAGCAATGACCGTGGTCACAGCCAATAATTTCCTATTGCTAACTGTTTACTTATTATGTCAAACCGTCATACAAAAATCGTGCTTACACGAGTCACATTTTCGTACTAAACACAATGTTTCTAACAAAATATCTAACATATTCATCATCACAATGATATTTACATTTAATAACATAAAAAAGAAACAAAGATCTATTTTAAAAAATCCAGATTTTAACACACATAATTTAACTACTGGGTCGTAACAAATAACATATTATACTCCCAAAAGTAATGCAAAAAGCATAGATGGAAACTGAATATTATTGTTACTTATATGTAATTTAATTGCTTGCGTGTTAGTTTTAAATTCTCTTTTATGTTAGTTTTTCTTTCATTATATGTTATTGTTATGTTAATTTTATTCACAGGATTTGACTTGTTTTCCTGAAAATTCGGTTCTATGTTTTGACCTGATATACAACGCAGTTCAATTGCTACATTTTATATTTAGCTGAGCCTGATTCGAGATTGGTAGACACAGTTAAATCTATTGGTCGTAAAAAAAAACAAAAAACAAGGTCATACTTTGCTTGCGTGATCACTCTATTTTGTATACAACCTTTTTTAAAATTAAATCTTATAATAAGATTTTTTTCGTACAATTAAACCCTTATAGCAAACGTGCAAATTGGCATTTGTTTTACAGCGCTATTCAAATTAAGTGACCACGTGAGCCATCATGTGATCTAAAATCGCGGGTTAAAACAGACATTTTGAGTGGATTTACACCTATAGAGCTCAAGGTGTTTTTAACGTTGGTGCTAGTTGATTTAAAATTCTTCTAATTTTGGATTTAATATTTTATTTGCTTCATAAAAATCTCGGACAAAGACATTTATTGGAAACTATTTGAAATTCCTACTTGGAACATTATACATTGTGATTCAACAAGGAAGTGTTGACATCTGAAAAACGACCTCATCTGACATCATTGCCTTCCATATTGGAAATTCATCGGGATTAGAGCTTGGATCGATTTAGAACTTTTTAGTGATAGAAATTATATTGTTAGATTCCAGAATTAATTTTTGGATTATATTCACAAACTGTAAGTCCTTTTCCATACTTTTACTATGTTTATCTAGGGAACTAAATTACTTTGTTAAAATTTACAAAACTGTTGGCTTCACTCCTTTCTTTGTTACTTTTGAACTAGCCTACACATAACATTATCCAATACAGCAAATGTTATGAATACAAATTAATTAGAACTGATATAAAATATGCAGTACAAATTTTTACAAAACTTTTAACCTTAGTGAAGAAAAAGACTGAAGATCTACCTGACGAAGATTTTAATTCATACCCAACTATTTAGCCGTACAATTGTCTTATACTACTGGAAAGTAAATAAGAAATATAATTACGAAGACGTTCAAGAATTATGAGGAGGCAGTTTGCTACCATCTGTATTTAGGAAAAGATAATGTGTATGTTACTAATGTTGTTTTCTAACCCTACCTGAGAAGAAATTTTTGAATATTCTGATTGAAATGACGGATATCTAACCCTACCTGGAAATAAATTATTAAACGACGGATATCTAACCCTACCTGGGAAGAAATTATTTAATATTCTGATTTAAACCAGAAAAGAGGAAACGTACATTCTGTATGTGTTTTGTATGATTGGTTAAAAAAAGCATTATCCCCCATAAAAGACAGAGATTAGATATGTAAAAGATTGGACAACTTGCAAATACCTGTACATACGGAATCAAGTAAATGGTCACATATATGTTACATAGTTACTATTAAATAAAACAGTCTGCCAATGATTGTTATGATATCGAAATTGATTTTCAATATATAGATATTCACTCATATCATTCATTTATATGATTTTGACATTCATTCTTTGTTATGATATAGAAACTCGTTCATTCTTATGATAAAGACATTCATTCTTTGTTATGATATAGACACTCTATCATTCTTATGGTATAGACATTCATTATTTGTTATGATATAGACACTCTATCATTCTTATGGTAAAAACATTCATTCTTTGTTATGATATAGACACTATCATTCTTATGGTATAGACATTCATTCTTTGTTATGATATAGACACTCTATCATTCTTATGGTATAGACATTCATTCTTTGTTATGATATAGACACTCTATCATTCTTATGGTATAGACATTCATTATTTGTTATGATATAGACACTCTATCATTCTTATGGTAAAAACATTCATTCTTTGTTATGATATAGACACTATCATTCTTATGGTATAGACATTCATTCTTTGTTATGATATAGACACTCTATCATTCTTATGGTATAGACATTCATTCTTTGTTATGATATAGACACTCTATCATTCTTATGGTATAGACATTCATTATTTGTTAAGATATAGACACTCGTTCATTCTTGTGATATAAACATTCATTCTTTGTTAAGGTATAGACACTCGATCATTCTTATGATTTAGACATTCATTCTTTGTTAAGATATAGAAACTCGATCAGTCTTATAATATAGACTCTCACTCAAGCAGGTAAAGATCTGCAATTAATTTTCTAAAGGTTCAAAGATATGTTGGGTTTTTTACTCCATAGCGTGTGCTACTTCATTTGAAATGTCATCTCTTCAACCTCCTATCACCCAACCGTTCATTTCGGGTTACCTGATAATCATCACAAGTACTTATTTATAAGTAAACAAAAAAATGGGTATAGAAAGTTTGGGTATTTTTTTAAAAAAAATAACAAAAACAAACGGCTCCCAAGTTATTTTGATTGAAATATCACCTTTTAACACACTTAATACGACCGCCAGAGGGGAGGATGTCCCGAAAGGTATTACTACCATACTGACAGGTAAAGTGCCAAGTGACGTAATTCAATCTCATAGATGTAGGAATAGATCAATGTGCGGGCATACAGACAGCGTAGCACCTTTTTATTAAGTGTGAAAATAAAGAAAAGATTGTTTTTACTTGTAACCAGAACATATTTGTATAAAATACCATGATTAGAAAATGATGGGAATAAATCTATTCCTGTTGCTTATGCCTGGTTATGCTTCTTTATTTGGCAAAATTCATGAAATAAAAGATTAAGTAACCAATCACAACGTTATGTCTAGCATCATGCCTAGGACTAAAGATGCCAAGTCTAATATTTAAATAAAGCGTTACAACGTGTTTTGTTCAAAATAAGGAATTTGCAAGGTCAAATATAATGAATTGAAATGCTTCCACCCTTCCATAACATTGAACGAGACGCTTATAGTTTATGTATCAGTGAATTATTGTCAAAGACCACAATGTACAGACGCCAATACAAAATGGCAGATGCCGTTTAGACATCAATAAACTTGAAGGCTATACTGGATTTCAATTAAAATAAGATTAACATACTGATTTAAATTAACATAACATCAACACTGATTTCAATTTCATTACATGCTATTGTAAGGTAACTTTGTTTTCTGGATTTGACATTTTCCAGAGATTCAGTTCAGCTCTGTTTGACTGTTATGATCATAAAAACACTGTATCTACTTTCTGAATTTGATTCAGAAACAGTGGCAGTTCTGGTAAACAATTTTGTTATTTTTTTTTATATTCTTTCCCAGATCAAGAACCAATGATTTCAGTTAAGGCCATACTGGGAGTAAGTGATGTTAGGCATGTAAAGAGCTTATAATTTGTTCTGAAAGGAGGACCAAATGTCCCTCATCGGGAATCTGTTTTGCATCTCAATCAAAATAACCACCCACATTATTGACCAATCAGGAGTTTTTCAGAAATATGTCCACTGCAACAACAAAGGGAAAATATGAAATCCTAACTTATTCACTTTTTGTCATCCATCACTGACGTTAAAAATTTATTGACTTATATCCAAATGACAGAGCAAGCAAAACAGAGGAAAACATAAACTGTCATTTTGCTGTATGAACATTATACTTACAATTCAGACTGAGCGTCGCCTCGGAATGAAGTTTTGTACACCCTCCCATTACTAACCAACCATCTAAGATTTTCTTTCCACCATGTTTGAACTGATTTTCCGAGTGTAAAATTAGCAAGACAATAGCACCATGGGTTTTCCTTTTCCTGGTTATACACTAAATATTATATTGATACAGGATTAGATCAAGCATCAATTAGTACTTCCAAAATGTTTATTCGAAATCAGTATGGCTATTTTTGACCCAAATAAAAAATATATTGCCTTCAGAAAGTTCGCTCAGTTTCTTTGAAACTAAACCGCAATATAGCTTCTCATATGATTGTGATTTCACCTATTTCAGTCTTCCACTATTGTTATCTCCACACGTCTCAAAATCCAGCAATCTCATCTCGTGCGAACGTCTGCTTTGGTTTTCCAGCTGAGGTGAGAACCAATCCGAGAGAGGCGTAATGTAAACCTGGAACAAAGCGACAAGCTCCATTTTATCTTATTCACTGTGCCATTAACTGTGATATTGTTATTCAGTTCCAAATACATGTCTAATATTACACGACTTCCTTTGGTACATGTGAGAGATCCAATTACAGAATGAATGTTCCGAACAGAGGTTTGAAATTTCAATAAATTTTGTTGGCGGTATAGGACGCACCTTTGAAATGTAGTAATTTAAGTTTCACAAAATTAGTTCTTTAAAAAAGAAGACAAAAGATATAGTCAAACCCCATATGGCTAGTTCCAGACGAAAAAGCGTGATGTTTCTGATGGCCAATTATGTCAATTATTGGCACACTTCATTAATGACAGCTGACTGTTTATAGTTTACAATGGTTTTTCATGTCAATAAGAAAGGGCTTTCTTCTATTTAAAGTTAGATGTAATATTCCGTCACCGGATCCAATATATGCCGTATGAGGTTTTCACACATGACCGCGTGTGTGTGTGTATGCATGTGTGTGTGTGTGTGTCTGTGTGTATGTGTTGCGCGCGCGCACAAAACACGGCAAAAATTGGCTGTCCCTACTAAATTGTTATGTTATGAGCACTGTCGTTTCTAAAAAGCATTGTGAACAAATATGGGTCAAGAAGAATGCCTTCTTTAGTTAATATTTATTTATTTGTAATGAATTAAGCCAGAAAGAAAAACAGTACATCCATTCTCAGTGAAAGAAATAAAGTATAACGATTGTCATTCTGAATTCAGAGTGGCTGACACCCCTCAACTTCACGTTTAAGAAAGAAAAACTGTGCCAGTCCAAAGAATGAGTGACTCAATTGCCAGAGGCGAGCTGTGTTTTAGTTAATCTCCTTTAGTGGAAATCATGTTTTACTCAATCTTGATAGCTGTTACATTAATAATAATAATAATAATAATAATAATAATAATAATAATAATAATAATAATAATAATAATAATAATAATAATGGAGTGAATAAATGTAATTACATTTTATAAATGTTATGCAATAGCATCAGATGTTGCCGAAAAAGCCTGAAGGCTGATTAGTTTCCAGTGTTTCATCATTTCATGACACTTGTTGATGACTACACAGGTGAAGCAAAACACTTTATTACACTTGTTAATGATTACACAGGTGAAGTATGACACGGTTTTATTACACTCATATGGTAAAGTTTACAAAACATGAAGCATATAGTATGAATATAGCTTGTCATATCATAAGACAATGCTTAAACAATACACAAGACCTGCAAATATATTTCCAGTGTAGTACGCTACCAGTATTTATTACTTGATTATATTTATAAATGTTATTCCTGGAAATGCTAAAATGAGGTATAAATTTTCGACTTTCATGAAGCAAATAAGAACACGACAAGAGTTCGTATATTTCATCACTAATTTCTTGCGACTAGCAAAGTGGGGGTACAAGGTCTTTCGTGATAGAGGCCCATCAACCATTTTCAACAGGAAACGTAATTTGCAGTTCTAAACTTACTCAAGGTTTCAAACATATTTCCTGGTTGTGAAAAATATATATTTTCTAAATCCAAATCAGTTTTAAATAACCTACATTTAGACCAGTAGATGATGAATTGATGTTACCTGCCCAAACTTGCTTATATTGATCATTTGATCGTAATTCTACATATTTTGTTAAAGATCTCCGGACACCTATATTGTACAAACGTGTGATATTCTTATAGTTACTTTTGTCTACCATAAAAATGCTTATTTGTCCACTTTTTTTAAAGGAAAAAATTAGTCGGCAATCTCCGTATACAATCAGTAGCTTCCGTAAGCCAAACACAAATATGATGTACAATTTATCCCTTCTATTAGACCTAGCCATTCAAGTGTTTAATTTCCCGACGTAACTGTTTATGTAATATATCTTACAGTCGTGCTTTTATATAGCAAATATGACGCACTGTGTTACATATGGGTGTAACCATAAGAGTGATGATGGGAAAACGGATTCTTTCTTTTTACGAAAGACCCTGTTCACCAGAAAAGAAAAAAAAAGTGAATTCAAGCAGTGAGATAGAATAGGGTGAGGGAATGGAAACGTTGTACCAATAATGCCGGATTATAGTTTATTTAGTCCAAGACAATTAGGTCCAACTCGAAAGACAATTCGGCATAACTTAATAGTTTGAACATTTTTTTTTCTTAAAACAACAAGTAGATACTATGTAAGACACGTTTTAGATATAGGTTTTATGGGGGGAAAAACCCTAAATTTTAACGAAATTGATATTCTTTCAAAGAAAAAAAATCATACTTTGCAACCTACGTATATAAGAGAGAAAACACAAGTGGACATATCTTGCTCGTTCTAATTAAAATATTTATATACATTTTTATGCTAAAAAAATATATGCATCTGCACAGTGCCGGATTTTTAGACAAATGAGGCCCTGTGCTAGTTCAGTTATGAGGCCCCTTATAATACAAAATTCATCGTAATTTTTTTTGGACAAGAAGATGCCCCCTACCCCTGGCTAACAGGGGTCCTGTGCTTAAGCACACCTAAGCACAATGGTAAATCCGGTACTGCATAACAACATTCTCAATTAAAGTCTTCCAGTCAAATTATCAATTTTCATTCACTAAACAATAAAACTTAACAAATAATATTCTACATAATATGTATCCTTTTGTTTTCTAAAAATAGTGTACATGAGGTAATAAAACAAATATATTTAAAAGAGAGAGAGAGAGAGAGAGAGAGAGAGAGAGAGAGAGAGAGAGAGAGAGAGAGAGAGAGAGAGAGAGAGAGAGAGAGAAAAGAAAAGAAAAACATTAACACAAAACATAGCTAAAACCCAACACCAATTAATTAACTTCTAGTATAAAATATTTGGCATTAGAATTATCACAATAATGTTGCTATAAGAAAGAATACAAATTGTCAAAGCTGTGTATACGCTTTTTAAGTAACTGCAAGCCATAGTTGTGTTTGTGTGTGTATGTATATATATATATATATATATATATATATATATATATATATATATATATATATATATATATAAATATAAAGAATACAAATCATATGGCGAATAACAACCCTCTCAAGCGTACTGGATCCACCAAGGGATCACGTGTGTCAGGGATTAATTAAAATAGATGCAATAAACTGACGACGAACAGTACGAAACTAGTAACTAACTAGCCTAAGCGCTTTCGACTCTTAATGAGTCTTTTTCAAAGGCAAATACAAAACATAGTTACGACAAACAAATAAACACAAAAACGTTGTGTTTGTAAACCTCTACATTTCTGTCTTCACATGTGCTAAAACTATAAATACAACCAGCTTGTATAGACTAGTTGCGGAAACTGAAAACGTTGTATAATTCCCTAAAAGTCTACAAGCCAAAGCGACATCTATTTTTACTTTGTGTACACATGTAACGCAGATTATATCCCGGATTTTTGATTCTATACCGGTTATTCTTATAGTAAAAATTGAAGGATAATAAGAAGATTTAGAAAATGTTAAATTCTACTAGTGCATAGTTTTCATTTTCTAGTCTTCTTGGTTTAGACCGCTTGGTTTCAATGTTCTAAGGCGGCGTATCCAGTATGATTCCTTTTCCTTCCTGGTTTCGGAACTCCAGCTGTGGTTGTTGGCAATAGCGATAAGTATTATATCACTGAAAGTGTGGCCAGGAGAGGAGAAGTGTTTTGCGACCGGGCTTCTGTACAGCTTTTTTGTCATCCAATCAGATCTATGAAGGTTTATCCTTTTATGTAGCTTTTCAGTTTCTCCCACGTACTGACTAAAGAAAAACTAAACATACATGGTCCAAACAAAACGTGCAAAACAGAGAATGTGATTTATCTCATCACATGTAAGATCTGTGGCCTTCAGTACGTGGGAGAAACTGAAAAGCTACACAAAAGGATAAACCTTCATAGATCTGATTGGATGACAAAAAAGCTGTACAGAAGCCCGGTCGCAGAACACTTCTCCTCCCCTGGCCACACTTTCAGTGATATAATACTTATCGCTATTGCTAACAACCACAGCTGGAGTTGCGAAACCAGGAAGGAAAAGGAATCATACTGGATACGCCGCCTTAGAACATTGAAACCAAGCGGTCTAAACCAAGAAGACTAGAAAATGAAAACTTCGCACTAGTAGAATTTAACATTTTCTAAATCTTCTTATTATCCTTCAATTTTTACTATAAGAATAACCGGTATAAAATCAAATATCCGGGATATAATCTGCGTTACATGTGTACACAAAGTAAAAATAGATGTCGCTTTGGCTTGTAGACTTTTAGGGAATTATACAACGTTTTCAGTTTCCGCAACTAGTCTATACAAGCTGGTTGTATTTATAGTTTTAGCACATGTGAAGACAGAAATGTAGATGTTTACAAACACAACGTTTTTGTGTTTATTTTTTTGTCGTAACTATGTTTTGTATTTGCCTTTGAAAAAGACTCATTAAGAGTCAAAAGCGCTTAGGCTAGTTAGTTACTAGTTTCGTACTGTTCGTCGTCAGTTTATTGCATATATATATATATATATATATATATATATATATATATATATATATATATATATATATATATATATATATATATATATATATACATATATATATATATCTTAGATTTTTCAGGCCATTGGAAAACATTCCATTATTTCCTTGGAGTTAAAAATAAGTCTGATTTATTTTTGGAACTCGCAAAAGGTAAGTCAGGAATCGTTGATGATGACGTTAATGGATTAACTAATACGTTAATAGGACTATAAACATAGACCTTCATATTTTGTAGACCTCCTTGATGCCCGCCATTCCATATTGAAGGAACATTAACTCCTATTAGTCTTAGACCCTCATATTTTGTTCCTATTTTCTAGGCTCTCCATTAAGCCTGCCATAGGCTTAGGCCCGTCATAACTTTCATCCGCCCCCAGTGTATAATTGAATACCGAAATCTTGTTAGAGTCATAATGCGTACATCCATATAGTATTTTATTACATATTTTATTTCGTAACCATTAGGAGTATTTTCAGTATTACGTCTCTATGGTCTTAAACTAAGAAACAACAAAAAGAGAGAAAACCAGCAATAATGTATTAGACAAATAATTTATTTCGAATTAATTACCAAATGTTCCAAAAAGATGTATAGCATGCCGACATGTATAAAGCACCTAATGAATTCCAGTGGTATCCCAAATAAGGTCCAATATTGAATGTGTAGATGTGCCTGTAGACTCGAACTTCGTCATGTGCCCATTGTTTGAAGCATGATAATGTGCCAACATCCTTTTGAGATATCAAAATAATATAATCCAAAGATGTTCTTGTCTGAAATCAATATATTTCCAAATTAGCAGTCTAATCCAGAATATTTTAGATGATTACTTTGTATTTCAAGTGGTTATTAGCTTGAATAAATAATTCCATCCAAACTGAAATAAATGAAATACTGAACACAACAATAAGACTGATTTGTCCTCAGACGTTAAATGCACGAATGAGTAATTTCTCAAGTTATATAAAAAGAAATGACACAAACGTAAAAAAAGTTCATTACCAAAAATTCTAAGTCATCAAAAAGATCAAATTTGTTACTAAAATTATAATTAAGAATGTGGTAAACATGTAGACCATGTTTGTATGGGGGGAATTCAAATATCCTACACCCAGAGTGAAATAAACATGTTTACCTCTTTATAATTATCCTAATATTTCACACACACTCAGAGAAATATTAATTATGTATTTATTAAAAAATATGTTACTGGTCAGGTACGCAATAAATTTGATTTTGGACAAGGTCAAGTCCAAAATATAGTTATTCCTGTCATTCTAAATCATTTAACGTGCGATGCTCGTCGTTTCACCTTTGTGACCTGAAAATTGTTTACAAATACTGCTTAAAGCTGTTTTCAGTCAGATTTTAATCATTGCTTGGATTCGTGAACGTAATTGATTGTTCTGGTTTTATTTATGGAAAAGTTATCATTTTGTTATATCCAAGAATCAGTTTTGATCTGAATTACTTACCACTTTACTGGAATGAAATATAATTCAAAAAAATCATCATATACTTAAAAGAATTCTTCAATGATCAAAAACAGTAGTTTGTATAGCTTTCTTTCTTTGCTCAGTTGCATTCCAAATATGTTTTTCTATCTAAAAACAATTTTTTTTATTGCATGGCCAGCCTTTTGATTTGTGAATTTGATCTTCTGATTGGAAGTATTAAGTTCCGTAACAGGCCATAAAATTTAAAATTTAATTACAATTTGTATTGTCTAGACATTTAATATCCCACTCAATGTTAATCTTGGGGAAACCCCAAATGTTTTTTATGCCATTTAAAAGTGTTGTTTAAGTGTTTCAAAGACCTCGATTGTTCACAAATGAGTACTGTGCAAGAACTGTCAAATGTGTAACTTGGTTGCCATCTAAAAATAGCGTAATGAGGTAATTTAGAATTTATTGCTGGCTATTCATTTGTAACAATTACCTGCAAATTGAATGGTTATCATCAGTGTTTGGCAACATCCGTTATGGGCAGTTATTCCAAACTGACCACCCATTGTTATCGGTACATTTAACAATGACAAATTAACTATTGTACCTTGAAAATGTAATTATATATGATGAAGTAGTAACTTATAATTCAACTTCTAGAAGTGTTTCAGTTTTTTTTTTTCTATCCTGTAATTTGGACTTATTTACTAATTTGTCTGTGTGGTTAGGATGCAGCAGACAGACAGACATAATATTAGTCATATTGTGTTCGCAGAGGATAACTTAGAAACTCGTGTACCTTGATGATGCAAAAGTCTTTATAAAAAATTTAATGAAGTTCTATAAATTTTAAACTGCAAATGTATTACAGTGAAAACTTCGCAGTTGTCCGAGTCGATGAAATCAATTTGAGGTTTTCGATTGTGTTACAAATTTTTAAATATCTTATATTCCTTTATCAAGTGTTGTGTTTGACAATAAAATTTCAGCATTGTTACTTAGAATTTAATTTAAGCAATCTTCACAATAATCTTATTATTTTCATATTGTCAATTTACACCTGAACGTGTCCCTTACTGACCCTCTGGGTCTGATAAGAGCCAGGCGCGCGCGGGAAAAGATAAATGGTTGTTGTCCCATCAAGCGTTGCTAGTAAGGGACATATTTCATATCCAAGTGATAAATCTTTTCAAACTTAATTGAAGTTTGAATTCGAATGTATCTTCACATTGTACTGAAACCTGGCGTTGAATCGATAACAGTTTGCCCTATGTATTTAGGTGTTATTGTATGCACAATAAAATGGCGGCTATAGGAAATACATAATACAATTTTGTCTAAGAGCATATTTCACGCATCGGTACATATACCTTACTTTCTGTTGAAAAACAGTACTAAAGGCAGGCACAAATTATTTTCTCGACGGGAAACACAACTTAAAACTAATCAAAATGTGTAAAGTAGCCCCATGGAGTAATCTGTAGAACATACAGCGTAGAACCTCATCTGCCGGCGCATTATGCTACGGTAGATCAACATCTTTATTGTTTGTTGACTCGACGAGTATGAACGTTATAGCAAAGACTATATACGCTTTCATGGAATTATCACATGAATCGAATCTCTAAAGGCATGACATTTCTATCCTGAATTAATTCTTTTTAGCAGATATCATTACGAAAGACACAACTAAATATATGCATTAATACAACTACTAACTAATAAGAAACCAATTATACACCCTTCTCTCCTTATCAATTTACCTTTAATAGTTATGCGGTATCATGTGCGACTGATTTGTAATTATACAACATAATGAGGATGATGATGAGGGACAAAGGGAATGGTGTAAGGAAGGCTAGTGACTTTCATGTGTTGCATATATGTGGTTTAATTGTGTAGTTTAAATTTTTCATTTTAGTTTTATTTCATTGCAAGTTGTTATTATGATAACTTAATTCACTGGAATAAACACTTTTTTAAAAAAGAAAAGTCATTTCTTTATTAGTAAATATCAGTGTTGATACATTGTATTTTTAGCTGACTTAGTTTCTGACCTTGATTCAGAAATTGGTAAACACAGAGTGAAAATCATTTGTCAGTATCAAGGTCATATTTTGCATACGTAGGAAAAAACGTTTTTAAAAATTCATTTCCTGAGTGGGAATCATTGCCTTTTAGCTAAGTCTATACTAGAGTAAGTGATAATTGACTTGTATTGGGTAGGGGTCCGTCTCTCGGACTATGTGATCAAGTGACCCTATCACATGGTCCGTTCACCGTTGCAAGTGGTGTTCAAGAGATTTATCACAGTGTTTTTCAGTTTTTCATAAATGTATACCCTTGGGCCCAAAGTATTTATTTTGTTGTTGCCAGTTTGATTCAAAATGTTTCTTTTTCTTGGATTTAATAATTTATATTCACTAGAAAATACTAGTGATCATAAAAATTCTTGGCCAAAGACATTTATTGGAAATTCATCGTAATTCTAAAGCAGGAATATTATTCCTTATCCATTAAGTGTAACAAGGAACTGTTGACATAACGGCACTGAACAAGAAATAGAAGGCGTCATGACTTCTATCTTGGAACTTCATCGGGATTCGAACCTTTCTAGGGAAAATAAATTATTTTTGTTAAAATTTTGAACATCTTGTTGGCTTCACTCTTTTCTTTATTATTTTGTGCGAGCCTAGACACGTAACAAAGAAACTGGGGCTTCGTCCTTGGGATGCATGAATTTTGGCTCAAATATTTCAGAAAATTGTTTTTTGAAACTTAAATTCCACTAGTTTTCATAATATTTTAAATCCCAAGAACTATTTTACATTTTGTTTTAAGTCTTTAGTGAAATCAACAGTTATGTTAAAAATGTCATTAAAATTGGAGACTTTTCTTTATAGTCCTACTCAGAAGCAGTTGGAAAGTTTAGAAAAGATTAATTGCTTGATTTTCCCAGAAAATATCTTTTTGAGGCAAAATCTTCCTCAACGAAGCAAGAAATAGAAACAATTTGGTACTGTATTTGGTACAAAAGAATATTTCGGATAAAAGTGTATTGGTTTCGATGAGAAAATATGTATTAGACTCTGATATAAAAGTAAATGAACATAAATTAAAATACAAGCTGGAAGCTAAGGAAGCTGGAATTTCAGAAAGATAAGGAAGAAAAACAAATACAGTTGCAATTTGAGAAAGAGGAGAGTGAACAAATGCAGCTGCAATTGGAAAAAGGAAAAGAACAATTGCAGTTACAGAAAGATCAGTTGCATTTACAAAAAATGAGAAACCATTACAGTTGCAGATGCAATTTGAGAAAGAGTAGAGAGCGACAGGAGAGAGAAAGGTTAACAAGTGAAAGAGAGGGAGAGAGACACAGATGCAAAACAAGAGGGATGAAAGTGAATTTCCAATTAAAATTAAAATTAAAACTTGAGCTGTCAAGTGAAAAGCACGATCCCACTTCACATACAAATTCAAGTTTTGATATTGCAAACATATCAGGATAGTGCCCCTTTCAGAGAAAAAGAAGCATACAAATATTTTCTTCATTTTGAAAAAGGTGCTGAAAAGCTGAAATGGCCAAGGGAGCATTGGACACAAATTCTACGATGTGTACCTATTGGTAAAGCTGGTGATATTTACCATTCAATGTCAATTCGTTAAAGTACTGACTATGATGTAGTTAAATAATGCATCTTAAAGGGTTATTAGTTAGTCATTGAGGAGATTCGTCAAAAATTCAGGAACTATAAAAAAGGCTAGACAAACTCATGTAGAATTTGCAAAAGAAAAAATCAGTTATTTGAAAGTCTCCAACAACTTGTATTACTTGAAAGGTTCCATATTTGTGTCTATAGCCACATTAAGTCTATCTTAACATGCATAAGATTGAAACCTTGGAAAACGCTGCTCCTGCTGCTGATGAATATTCCTTAACTCATAAAGTTCCTGTTGTAAGAAAGACTTTCACTCAGCAGGCTAAAAAAGTATGTAAGCCTAATACGACTCCTTCTAAAACTCAATCAGGCACCACTTGGAAAATTAAGCTTCTGATAAGCTTGATTCAAAGTCGTTGTCTCTTTCTACGTATACCTATTGCAAGATAAAAGGGCAGGTTATTTTTGATTGCTACAAACTGAAATATAAGCAGCAAGATCAAGAAGACCTATTCAAAATTCTCTTATTTCTAGGAAGTAAAGGTCACGGTCTTGTATTGAAAGCAATACATTTGTTGGGTCCCATAGACCCTAGTCTAAATTTTTTATGGAGAATTATGAACGATTCAGGTCAAAGGTTTCTATATCACTCTTGGGTGACTTTGGATAATCCTATCCCTATTAAAATTTTAATAGATACACGAGTTTCTCAGAGTCTTCTTTATCAGGTACTTTGCCTTTTCTGAAAATTCTTCTTCTAATGAGAGTGTTTTCATTCAGGGGGTAGAGTGCGGTATTTTTAATGTTCTTCTCCATTGTGTAAATTTGTCATCAGACTTAGTTTCAGGACATGTGACAGTCAGAATAATATATTCTTTATACGTTCAGGGCATTCATTTATTACAACGCAACGACCTAAATGGAGACAATGTTGTGGTTAATCCACTTGTAGCTGACTAGCCTTTTTTAGATCAGAAAGTCAATCCTATTGAAAAAGAATTCTCTGATTTATACCCAGCTTGTGCGGATACAAGAGTTAATGCAAAAATATCTCTCAAGAATGATTTTGATATGGAAATGATTCCTTTAGTTTGCACACGCATTATTCATGCATTTAGTAAGGTCACCTTCACTCCGTTTTTGGTTCAATCAAAAGGCATTGATCACAGTGATCCTCTTTTAACTACTCATTCTCTTTTTTCTAATCAATGTTATAAACGATAATCACTTGACGTCAGACAGGAAAAAGATCCTGAGATCTCATGTTTGTTTCAAAGGGTTGTTAGCGAAACTGAAGCCACTCAAGTAATTGTCTGTTATTTCATTAAAAACGGAATTCTTATGAAAATATAGATACCTCCCGAAGTACCTGCTGGTGACGAGTGGTCAGTGAACTATTAAATTGTACTTCTAAAATCTTACAGACAGGAAATTCTTTGTCTGGCCATGAATTTTCTCTGGCTGGTCATTTATGGATTAATACGAATTAGCAAAAGATCTGAACTCACTTTTATTGGCCAAAAATCAAAAGTTATGTTTGTAAATACTGTAGATCTTGTCATACTTGTCAAGTGGTAGGAAAACCCAGTCATCTGCTACCTATTCATGTATTTGACGAAACATTTAGCCGAATAATGGTAAATTGTGTTTGTCCTTTACCTAAGACCAAGTGAAGCAACCTATACTTGTTGTGTCAACAAGATTTCCAGATGCAATTCCTTTGACGAAGATTAAAACTAAAATTATTTTTAAAAACTTTCATAAAAGTTTTTTCTCAAATTGACCTTTTCAAATCTATCAGATCAAGGGTCAAATTTTATATCTGGAATTTTCCAGCATATTATGTATGAATAATGCATTCAACACTTCAAATCTTCTGCCTATCACCCTAAGAGCCATGGTGATTAGAAAGATTTCATCAAACTTTAAAGAATATGATTCGAATATATTGCTTTAATACAGGTAAAGATATACTGTCGTTTGCTGTTAGAGTGTCAGTTCAAGAATATTTAGGATTCAGTCCTTTGAACTAGTTTTCGGAGACACTGTGCGTAGACAATTGAAGTTGTTGAAAGAGAAAATTCTTTTCAATGAAGTTACATAACTTAATCTTCTTGATTTTAAATATAAGTTGTTAAAGGTTTGTGAGGTCGCAATAGCGAATCTGCACTCTACTTAGTCGAAAATGAAATTGAAGTATGAAAAATCTCAAAGGAAAGGAGTTTTCAGCGTGGTGAAAGAGTTCTAGCTCTCTTGCCCATTCCACAAAATCATATTCAGGCCAATTAGTCCGGTCCCTACAATATTGAAAAGAAAGCAAATGATCTAAATTACATCATAAATACTCCTGGGATGTGAAATCAAAAACAACTTTATAATATTAACGTATTAAAGGAGTATACTGAGATAGATAGCCAGGATGCAAATAATTTAGTTGTACCTGTCCCACCGACTGAGGCTATAAGTGAAGCAATTCAATTGGACTCTACTGATTTTGAGTGACAAATCTTCGGTATTCGGAAATTATAAAACTTCTGGACCAAAAACCTTTACATTTGCAACAACAAAAAAGAAATGAACTTAAGCATTTCTTTTTTGAAAATCAGCACTCATTTCCTAAGAGAACAAAATTTTTCATGATGTTAAAACTGTGAATTCCAAATCTGTGAGAAACCACTAATACAGGATGAACCCTCTCAAACAGGAATACCTGAAAAAAATTCAGTATTTGCTGGAGAATGATTTCATGGAACCCAGTAAAAGTTATTGTAGTTCACTATGTATACTTGTTCCAAAACCAGGTTAAACTTTCCGTATGTGCACTGGTTATAGGAAGGTGAACAGAGTGTCAAAAATATTTTATTTCCATTACCAATAATTGATGATTGCACTGATAAAATTGGAAAAGCCAAGTATCTAACCAAATTTCACCTTCTGAAGGAATGTTGTCAAATTCCATTAACAGAAAGAACAATGGAAATTTCGGCATTTGTGACTCCTGGTGGACTCGGTATAAAGTAATACCATTCGGGATGAATGGTTCTTCGAGCACTTTTCAACGCTTGATAAATATGATTACCTCTGGTCTAGATAATTGTGATGCTTATATGATGATGTCATCATCAATAGAACATCTAGCAACAATTCAGAAATTCTTTGACAGAATCAATGATGCCAGGTTAACAATATATTTATCTAAAAGTGATTTCTGCCTTGTTTGCATAAGGTTTTTAGGTCATATTGTGAGACATGAACAAGTTAAACGTAATGATTCTAAAGGTCAATGATGTCTCTGAAATCTCTGTGTCTGTCAGTATAAAGCAACTGATGCGATTTTTGGGTATGACTGGATACTATCGGAACTTTGTTACAATTTTTCCAATACTAACAAATTTATTGAGCAAGAAAAACAAGTTTCTTTGGATAGAAAAATGTCAGAAAGCTTTTCACAATTTAAAAACCATGCTTAAATGTGCACCATCTCTGACAGTTCCAAATTTCAGTCAGCCATGTGAATTTAAGTTGATGCAAGTGATGTTGGGGTTGTAGGAGTACTGATTCATAAGATAGAAATTGTGTTGATCGTCCAGTGTACTATTTATCTAAGAAATTAAAAAGTACTAAAAAAATTACTCAGCAATCGAGAAGGAATGTTTGGCTTTTAATATTGTTATTTCAACATTTTGAAGTTTACATTGTTTCAGCTCCTTTTCCGATTGTTGTGTTTAGTGATCACATCCCGCTTACTTTCAGTTTCCTGTTACAGGAATATAATCATGAAATCGGGCACATCAAGGGTAAAGACAGTTTAATAGCAGTTTCACTTTCCCCGTATAGAAATATTATTTCATGTAACCTCTGTATAATTCTTAAAAGTTCTTATGTAATGTTTACCTCATGTATAACAAAAAGAAAACTTTAATATATAAATCCATCTTTTTCTTTATGGGAAAATTGTTACGTATATGTAATTTAATTAATCAGTATTTTTATTTCATTTTTATTTCATTACAGGTGTTTATAATAATAACTTTATTCACTAGAATTGACATTTTTCTAGAAAATTCAGTTCATTTCTACTAAATAAAAGCAGTTTCTGACCTTGATGCAGAAATTGGTAAACACGGAGTGAAAATCATTGGTCAGTATCAAGGTCATATGTGGCTTGCGTAGTAAAAATATTTTTAAAATTCATTTTCAGTGTGGGAATCATTGACTTTTAGCTTTTTACAAAGCTTGTTTTCTTCACTCTTTTCTTTGTTACTTTGTACGAGCCTTTACACTTAACAAATCTAATACTGATTAACGTCTTAAATTCGGACATTCCGGTAAATTGAACTGGACACAGTTCATTTAGTCATTGGAAACCAAGGTTAATCAAACATTTGAATGTAAATTTAACGGTCCTTCAAATAGTATATACACGTCTGTGCTTGTGAATGTATGTAGACGTAATAGACGCTAAATTGTGTAACAAAAATGTGGCGTGGAAGAGAAAACCAGACACAGTTACAGAGAGACCGAAAGGAGTTATCTAGTATACTTCTTATCGTAGACCATTGATGCGTCATACGACATCAGAGTGATCCAAAGACAACTGGTGGAAACATAAACGTTACCTTATTTGCTTGTTAGCCATTGTAAATAAAGAGAGTCGCTTATGGTTCATTTTTATTTTGCCAAAAAATATGTAACATTCTTTTATACCAATTATTCCTGTCATTGAACGATTCTCTTGTACATGTTATGGACTGGTCATTTTTTTAAGTCGGAAACTTCCTTGTTGAATTTAAATTTATGAAGAAAAGAATGAGTATCATATGATTAAAGGTTGAAACATAAAGCTACTAAACAATTTATATAATGGCATAATCAAAACTGATTTCTTCTTGTAGTTATTGTCAACAACATATCAGACTGTCACTGTATACACATTTATGATTACAGATATCCAACCCCATCCCTCCCAATGAATTAATGGTAACAAATTGTCCAGATGTTTGAAAAAATCAATAGCGCGCCTATACGACCATATTAGTCCAACGAATAATATACCCACCAGACACGGGTGGAAGCGAAATATACTATCTTACACATAAACTGCAATCTGAAATGAATCCCCACATAACCCAAGCATCCGCTACATGGCAATGTCTTCCAAAAGTATGACAAGTTTAATTAAACATTCCAATCAGCTGTTAAAAGCCATTAGATAGTTCTACTACAATTGTTTGTCTTTAACTAGAAGGTTGGTTTCAATTTATTTGTATGACAGAGTTATTAAATGGAAGGGCAAATATGGAATACATTTTTGTTTGGGTGTGTGTTTTGGATGCGTTTTAAGGGTGTTTATTTTTCTTCTAAAGACACATGTAAATAGAAAAAGAGATAAAAAGATAGAGACAGACAGAAAAGCGGTCAAATAGGGACTGTTCGTTTATTCAAAACAGCCAAGAACTGGTGAATTGTTCGAGAATAAGATAGGACTGCAAAAGAAGGAAACAAACACATCGATAGAACATGTATTAGCATGCACACTGAAACATAGCCCATGGGTTGATAGAAATTTAATGAACACCTCATAAACAAAATGTTATTGACAACATTCAGCCTGCAAACGAAAAGACAAAATTTTTTTTTAATTAAAAAAGTTTTAAAGAGAAATGTTCAAAGTTAGTATAAATGTTCAAATTAAGTATAATTTTCAAGGTTTGTAATCTTTAATAGAATCTAGTACTAATTTTAAAAAAAAAATAATATGAAGACTGTTGATTATTTTAATTTAGATGTGCATGTGACGGATTAGATCAACGGAAAAGGAAATATAATAAAATAGTACAGACCCCAGATTTAATGTTATAAATACCTTCAAGGGTTTAGGGGGGTCGGGGTTGAGAGAGATCTTGAAGTGGGGTGACGGGGTCTTGGTATGTTGCACGAGATGAAATTTACGAAACTGGAAACCACATTCAGAGCTGCATTCTCTGTGACGGGGTCTTGGTATGTTGCACGAGATGAAATTTACAAAACCGGAAACCACATTCAGAGCTTTATTCTCTAATGCTTCCGCGAGATCTCAAGTAAGTTAGAACCAAATGTGGAAAACTTGTTACGCTGAAAGACACCCTCGACAAAGCAAACTTAGGAGACAAATAGTCAAGCTGTAAAAGGATTAAAGTTATTCCAATTTTAGTCCAGAAAGAGTCACAGCAAATTCCAATTTAATTCGAGAAAGAGACACAGCGAATTCTAATTTTAGTCTCGTTCTGATTCGAAGTGGACGAATGTAAGCATCCAACTTATTTCCTTATTTGGCCATGGGAGATGCGTTCAGGATTGTGCATAAATTAGAGAAGCAGGCTTACGTTTGTTCGTCCTAACAGAATCAGAAAAACTCTGTCTTATCTAACATGTAAAAATCGTTTGTGTTCGCAAATTTCTTTAATGAATAAGTGCTTTTTTAATTTTAGAGATTCTTCATGGTAAAGCTCATACCTTTGCAATATTTTCCTGATTTCTTTCTATTTTATATTATGATGTAATGGAATGCTTAATTGTTTTTAGGAATTTATATTTATTTGTATTTACGGCAATTATCATTGGAAAAGACGACTTCGCTACCAACTGTTTAGATTTAATTTGGAAATCCAATATTCTTTAATTAATAAAGAGAACAATGTTTCGTAATATATTACAAATTAGTATTCTATTTTAAATTTAGTAAAATACATTTCTTCAAAATTACTTGTGCATTAATCGCAGCTATTGAATTTTATACTCTTTGGCTATCATGATTTTTGTCTAGATTGAATTATCTGTATTATATTCTAATATGCATAATTTGTATAAAAGTATGAATTTGATAGGTTAGAAAGAATAGTATAATTTTATATGGGTCCTTTTATTTTAAATATAAAGACTATATAAGAATGTAATTCTAGAATGTCGTATTAAATATACACATATATAAATTACTTAAAAAAGTTCGTCCTAGCAGAATCAGAAGAACTGATTTTTCTTACAGTCGATCCCGCAATTCCCCCAAGGAAAATGTAACCGTATCTACACCGTTATGCATGACGCCTTCTTAAGAAAGCTTGTACTTCTCTCTCTCTCTCTCTCTCTCTCTCTCTCTCTCTCTCTCTCTCTCTCTCTCTCTCTCTCTCTCTCTCTCTCTCTCTCTCTCTCTCTCTCTCTCTCTCTCTCTCTCTCTCTCTCTCTCTCTCTCTCTCTCTCTCTCCAGAGACCATGAATGTATACATACATAGCAACGCCAAAAGCAAAAAGTAATGTTTGCATGAGTTCCACCATGAAGATATAGATAAATAGTAAAATCAACAGTAACGGATGGATTAATGCCATCGCGAATGTATACGTACATAGCAATGCCAACTGTAATGGATGAATGAATACTACCGAAAAGGTATAGATACATAGCTAAATCAATAGCAATAGACCATCGCGATTGCATACATGCATAGCAATGCCAACAGTAATGGATGAAAGGATGTCACATTGAAGGTATATATATATATATATATATATATATATATATATATATATATATATATATATATATATATATATATATATATATATATTTTAAGAAATCTCCCCATAACCTACGTAGCCCATTAAGGAGTCTACTTACAATAAAGTCGGCATTCCCTTCAATTTTACGACTTTGTAACTATTATTGTTATTAGCTAATAAATAGCTAACAATTAATTGTTATTGATCTATAAAGTAAAATGTAAAAGATATGACAAGTTTTAATTTTTCTTGCCAACTGTTTTCTCTTGGAGTTACCTAAAGTGTATGCCAACGTGGTAATTTAAGCTCATTTACTCGGATCAAATTAAATATTATTTGATGAGCTATATATTTTAATCGTATAAAATATTAACAAAATCAATTCAATCCTGACTGTTCAATGATCGGCACCTTAAATATTATCTAAAATAAACATCCAAACGAAAAATATTCCTCCTATGCCTTCATACGGGGACTAAACTCGATCAGGAAAAGAGTGCGCTGAATATTAACTGCTGATACTAGATTTATATAAATAAAATATTACGGTTAGTTCTGAGACAAGGGGTAAGACAGAGCAAAGACAGACAAGTTTTTTAAACAAAAATTTGAAGAAATACGTTTTGTTTGTCTCTGTACTTATCTTACTTTTTTAAACAAAATATATGTATATAACTAAATTATGATAAGAGCCTTACAAGGACGGAACGATTTTTACTGTTGATACAAAATTTACGGTATGCTTATGGAAAGTGTGGCTGTAATCAGATACATACGTGTCAACAATGTTTACAATCACAAGTAGTAGACACGTGCTACCTTCAACAAATAATGTAGCGGCATGACAAGGACAGTTTCAACGTGTTAATGATATGGGTAATTAATCTACGATTACGATTTTCCCCCTATATTTTTATTGCAAAAATAATCACCGTTTAAAGAACATACAAAGATTTATAAAAATGAAATCACCGTTAAAAGTAGAACACTACAACAACATTGCTTTTATATAAATCGCAGTCCCTGCATGCAATGGGCCCAGTACGTTATGGACCGATTTAGGCAGGGCGAGTTCGTTTTGAGCCGAAATTATTAATGGGCGACTCTGCTATGGGCTCAGTAGTTTCTGAATTATAATAGATATATAACAACGCCAACAGCAATGGATGAGTGAACACCAAAAACGTTTATGAGCATAATAGAAGCCATTACAGGGAAGTTAAGCAAACAGTGAATTTATTTAGCACGCGACACAAAGCAAACAGCGAGTTATTCAGCACGCGACCGTAAATAGTCAAATAATTGGCTTGGAAATAGTCCTACAAAAGCAAGGTATTACCTGTCAATCAAACTGTCTTCTTTGATTCCTTAGGTCTTTTCCCTCGTACATAGTTCGAGATATGGAGCTTAGTTTTTTGACGTCCATAGATGTTTCAAAGACAGTACAATTTTTAATTCTCCTGATTTAATGCATTAAAAGTATTTCTAGTTTTTTTTATGAAGTATAAATATGTATGTGCATTAATGTATCTTATGTAATTTATTACATTCGTTAATGTCTGTTTTTATTGTTTAATTTAACATTAATATATGTGTTCAAATAACTTTCCGAAAAAAATACACAATAATCAATCTCCTGTTGCTAAATCATTTTCTACTCAATCACAATAATTTCAGAAAGATTGGGGAATAACACTATCTCCTTGGTGAATAACACGATCTCATTGGGGAATAGCACTTTCTCATTGGGGAATAACACTATCTCCTTGGGGAATAGTACTATCTCAATTGGGAATAGCACTATTTCCTTGGGGAATAGCACTATCTCATTGGGGAATAGCACTCTCTTCTTGGGGAATAGCACTATCTCATTGGGAAATAGCACTATCTCATTGGGGAATAGCACTATCTCCTTGGGGAATAAGACTATTTCATTCGGGAATAACACTATCTAATAGGGGGATAGCACTATTTCATTGGGGAATAATACCATATCTTTGGGGAATAGATATATTTGAATATCTTACATAATAATGAAGAATATATGAAACAGCTAATATCATAGTGATGGATATTGGAAACAGCTAAAATCATTACAAAGGTTGTAATTTACTACGTTTCTATGTTGACTAGAAATATCCCTCTGACATTTTTATTCATGGTATATAAATTATTTAGCACAGATATTTGATAATATTGAATGCAATATTTTTGTCTAATTTCTTTACGGTATCAACAGATATCTTAAGATTGTTCTATTGAATACATTCCTCCTACAAGATGTCACACTATCTGGCTTTCAGAATTGTTTTATTTCGATGTTTGAGCTTTGAATTCTGGTGCAGCTAATATTAAATGTTCCAAGACATACTATTTTGGTTGAGCTTTTGTATTTGACTGACACCTACTTTTTTAGTCTTTTCAAAATTTGTTTTCAAATGTTTGTTGTTTTTTTTTTATTAAACGAGTTATATTATCTGTCGTTTACAAATAACTTCTGGTCGTAAAATATTTCGACAATAATATCCCCGCTAAAGACTTCCAGCTTATAGACAGTAGGTTCACCAAAAATTGCTTATCTAGTTGCTATTTATGCTTACTTGTTTACATGTATAGAGTTCTTTGTACTTAACGCATGGAATAGTTTATTTAACCAAACCGATCTTTTTTATCTAACGTTTTAAACATTACTTTATATTGTAAATATTATAATTTGAAAATATAACATAATTTATGGTAGGCATTTATCTGTTATTGCTAGCTTTTGGTTTAATATAAAAAAAAAATTTTATTGTGTAGCTGTTGCATTAATATGACAGTGAACTGAATTATTAATTAAAGGGTGATGAACACAGGTTCGCTTTGTAAAAGGTAAGACTTAATAATTTTCAATTTTTTACAAACTAAACAAACTAAATTCAGAACTGGTTACAAGTACAATGTATCTATGTTATGTACTCTCGTTTATGGATTTACATCTTTGAAGTATCTAAACTAAAGAGTGATGGTCGGTAGGACATGTTAAATTATAGAATCAATATTATGTCTTGTATTAAATTTTATTATTATTATGTAATGTATCAGTGTGAGCTATGACAAATGGAAATAATTTTTTTTTTCGTGTGGGTCCTAGGTTTAAAAACAAATTAATGAAAGATATGTGACCGGCATGTTTTAATGTGTTTGCAAACTTTTTGCCTCGCTCGTGGTAGGCTGGTAGGGTGACGGTTTTGAAAATAACATTTGTGACTGAGTCTAGAATGTATCTACCTAATATTATTATTTCAGTACTTCTTTTTAAGGTTTGAAATCAACCTATCTATTGAATGTTCCCCAGTGACACATATAACTTGGAGCAAACCTTTCATGCTGAGATTGTTGCATTTATGTTACACGCATTAAGTACCATCGGTCTGAAACTAAAGTATGAAGTATGTTTTTGTGTCATTATAAATGTCATAAAGCATTTCAGTTTAATTTCGATTTGCTGAGTGCACAATCCATATAGTATAATATTGTCTAGAACTAGAGTATTTTCTAGTAAGAATGGTACTTCTCATAAATATTGCTATAGTCTGAAAACACATGAGTAACACAAACATTCCTGTTGATGCACAGGAAACTTTTCAAAGAAATTTAAGAAATTTAAATCGTTCTACCAAAGATACAAAACTTTTGTCCATGAACTTTGGGTTACAGTTCTTGTTATCAAATTATTGGTTTATAAATGTTCTAGCATTCTACTTTTAAAACCACTAAGATGTCCGTCACGTGACAAATTATATATTGCTATTGAATCAGGATTGTGCCAAAGAGGGTTTAAAAAGCAATTTAGGTGAAGATAATATCATGTTTCTCACATCGCTTAGGTATATACCTATTAGTTTTCTGACAAAGAATGAGCCAGAATGTTAACGTCACATCGCTTAGGTATATACCTATTAGTTTTCTGACAAAGAATGAGCCAGAATGTTAACGTCACATCGCTTAGGTATATACCTATTAGTTTTCTGACAAAGAATGAGCCAGAATGTTAACGTCACATCGCTTAGGTATACACCTATTAGTTTTCTGACAAAGAATGAGCCAGAATGTTAACGTCACATCGCTTAGGTATATACCTATTAGTTTTCTGACAAAGAATGAGCCAGAATGTTAACGTCACATCGCTTAGGTATATACCTATTAGTTTTCTGACAAAGAATGAGCCAGAATGTTAACGTCACATCGCTTAGGTATATACCTATTAGTTTTCTGACAAAGAATGAGCCAGAATGTTAACGTCACATCGCTTAGGTATATACCTATTAGTTTTCTGACAAAGAATGAGCCAGAATGTTAACGTCACATCGCTTAGGTATATACCTATTAGTTTTCTGACAAAGAATGAGCCAGAATGTTGTTCGCTTAGGTATATACTATTAGTTTTCTGACAAAGAATGACCAAATGTTAACGTCACATCGCTTTGGTATATACCTATTAGTTTTCTGACAAAGAATGAGCAGAATGTTAACGTCACATCGCTTAGGTATATACCTATTAGTTTTCTGACAAAGAATGAGCCAAATGTTAACGTCACATCGCTTAGGTATTACTATTAGTTTCTGAAAAGAATAGCCGATGTTAAGTCACATCGCTTAGGTATATACCTATTAGTTTTCTGACAAAGAATGAGCCAGAATGTTAACGTCAAATCCAAAAGTACGAAATGACATGTCGTTTTCAGATTCCGTACTATTGTACTCTCAAACGAGCCTAAAACTATTTTTTTTCCTCTAGAATTCTTGGTTGAAATGAACAAAAATGAGCAAGTATGTTATAACCTTGCTAGACATACAGATGGGAATGAGCTGCATTCTATTCAACAAATCAGTGTCATCTAGTTCCAATAAATCGTTTAATCCCGCTTTAAAAAATAACTGTCTAAATAAAGTTGTAATCCAAATCGTAGCCTCTCACAATTACCCGCCACAAATTGTTCAAACAATACCTGCCTAGCCACGGATATCAACTTTCCTCGTTATACAGCTTTTGTTACCTTCCGTGATGCAAACGTCGACAACTGCACAATAGATGTAATCATATATATGAGTCTCCCTCCCCTTCATGCGTGGAGGAGCTCGTGTTATTAACAGTGATAGTAGTGAAAAAATAGTGACTGTTGTTATTAAACACCTTTCAGTCATAAATGTGATGATATTCATGGACGTATCCACCGTTTCAAAAATAAAATTCGGTTCAAGAGTTATGATGGAGTTAGAACGGTTAAAATCATAACCAATTTCTTTTTTCAGTCACGTTGTGGGATTTTATTGTTTGAAAATCGTGAAGTATATAAGAAATGTCATTATGATATAAATTCGGGCTTGGTTGCTATGACAGCATAAGAAAATCCGGATCATTACTGGAGAGTTCGCGTCTCGTAATAATGCGGATCATGAATCGAGAGTTCGCATATACGTAATAATGCGGATCATGAATCGGAGGTTCGCGTCTCGTAAAAATGCTGATCTTCCGGAACAGACAATTCAAATGATTTAGCAATCCAGGTCGCATTACTGTGATAAAAATATATATAGGAACGTCTTTTCTAAATGATCACCTCAATTGTGTTTTCCATAGGATAGATATGTCATGTAATGTTTCTATCACTAAATCCAATGCCAGCTACAAACTATTATGTTAAGAAATTTCTGAAAGAATATGAAAACTTAATGGACAAAGGAAAGGAATGAAAAAAGACATGCCAGATTCATAAACTTACAATTCGAAAAGCATATTATTGTGCAGTCAAGAATAAGCGAAATGCAATGCCGCCAAAACAGTCATAAATGCATCAAGTTTACGTTGTTAATATGAAAGATCAAAACTCTTTACAAACAATATTCCTCAATGTCCATGGAAAATTGAAGAAAAGATTAATCGAGTGTGTGTGTGTGTGTGTGTGTGTGTGTGTTAATAAATGTACGCAATGAGTCTCATCCCGAGTGAATCCAACACTGGCCTAAGTCTGGCTTGACGCTCATTGTTTTTTCCTATTTCCAATGACATCTGGACAACAGTCGATGTCAATTGAAGGTTTCTTTAACACACAAATATTACATATATTTTTTATCACCTAATGACAGCATATCACGAAACTTTAATTTCACACTTGCATATTTATTTTCTTGTTTACCATTTGCATGACTTATTAATTATGTTTTCCAAGCCAAATATTATCATTTCACGCTATGCAATACAAAATACCAACGAAGCACGCAATATAAAATTATTCCTATATCAGATTACTGAATTTGTATACCTAAAAATATGCAGTGAATTCCCTATGTTAAGAAATTAGAAAATGTCCATTGTTTACGAAACTAATATAATTGTCTCGCGAATATTGTTTATTAGGACGTTTGCTCCTGGAAATTAACGAATTACTCAGAATGAGAGGACATATTTGCATTGTTTGTTATTATTTTAGATATTTTTTATTAAATGCTAATGTAATGTAACAATGTATGCTGGAATTTACCTTGTCCAAAATTAAGTTCATTTTCTATATGGCCTGAATAATTCATTTTGCCACTACAAACAACTTACCAGTATAAATATGCTACAAGAGTATGTGGATAGAGACAGCCGGGTTAATCATGCAATCAATATAGTTGCATCTATCCTACACAGCGAGGACTTAAGCTATGGAATGACTTTGCTATAACCAATCTTCAGCATTCAGACTCTATGAATAAACTTGACCAGAAACTTTTACCTTTGCAGCCACAACAAAAGAATAAACTTAAACAGCTGTTACTTGAATATGAGCACTTGTTTCCAGTTGTTACTTTAAGAACAAATCAGATCTACCATGACGTTGAAATTGTACCCTCTCAAACGGGAATGTTTGAAAAATGCAATTCCGTATTTGATGTCATTGAACCGAGTAAAGGTTACTGGAGTTCATCATGTATACTTGTACCGAAACCAGATAATACTTTCCTCTTGCGCACCGACTATATGAAGATGAACAGTGCAGGCAAAACAGATTAATTTCCATTTCCAAGAATCTAATACTGCATTGATAATATTGGATGCAGTATTGATTCAAGAAGACGACAACAACAACAACAAAATTGGCGTAGAATCCAGTGTGTAGTTTTTCTAAGAATAAGTAATTAAATAAGTACCAGCTAAATTTTTCTACAATAGAGAAGGAATGTTTGACTTTTATATTGAAGTTGCAATATTTTGAAGTCAGCTCTTTCACCGATTATTTTGTTTAGTTATCACAACTCTCTTACGTTCATTGCCAAGATGAAAAACAAAAATTAAATTTTAAAGGTGGAGATTGATGTTGCATGAATGCAACCTTCTCATTAAGCACGTTAGCACATTAAAGGAAAGGACAATTTAATAGTCGATACACTTTCGCGTGTATAGTACCATTATGTTGTTTTGTATATACTTTGCCATTCATAAGACTTCGTTTTGTGTAAGTGAGATAGTAACTAGTATTAACGTTGAATTTATAATATATATAAAACAAATCTTCCGATAGTTCGTCACCTTCAGCCATTCCCTTACTCTTCCAGCTTTACTCGCCCTTTACTTCTCCAGCTTCGGTTATGCCTTATTCTTCAATCTTCATTCATTCCTTACTCCTCCAGCTTCCGTCATTCCTTTACTCCTCCAGCTTCATGCATATGGTGTATAATCTTAGCTTTATTAATCCACTTAGCTCCTCCAGCTTCATGCATTTGGTGTATACTCTTGGCTTCATTAATCCCCTTAGCTCCTCCAGCTTCATGCATTTGGTGTATACTCTTGGCTTCATTAATCCCTTTTACTCCTTCAGCTTCATGCATATGGTGTATACTCTTGGCTTCATTAATCCCCTTAACTCCTCCAGCTTCATGCATTTGGTGTATACTCTTGGCTTCATTAATCCCCTTAGCTACTCCAGCTTCATGCATATGGTGTATACTCTTGGCTTCATTAATCCCCTTAACTCCTCCAGCTTCATGCATTTGGTGTATATTCTTGGCTTCATTAATCCCCTTAGCTCCTCCAGCTTCATGCATATGGTGTATACTCTTGGCCTCATTAATCCCCTTAACTCCTCCAGCTTCATGCATTTGGTGTATACTCTTGGCTTCATTAATCCCTTTTACTCCTTCAGCTTCATGCATATGGTGTATACTCTTGGCTTCATTAATCCCCTTAACTCCTCCAGCTTCATGCATTTGGTGTATACTCTTGGCTTCATTAATCCCCTTAGCTCCTCCAGCTTCATTCATTTGGTGTATACTCTTGGCCTCATTAATCCCCTTAACTCCTCCAGCTTCATGCATTTGGTGTATACTCTTGGCTTCATTAATCCCCTTAGCTCCTCCAACTTCATTCATATGGTGTATACTCTTCGGTTCATTAATCCCATTAACTCCTCCAGCTTCATGCATTTGGTGTATACTCTTGGCTTCGTTAATCCCCTTAACTCCTTCAGCTTCTTGCATTTGGTGTATACTCTTGGCTTCATTAATCCCTCTAACTCCTCCAGCTTCTTCCATTTGGTGTATACTCTTGGCTTCATTATTCCCCTTAGCTCCTCCAGCTTCATGCATATTGTGTATACTCTTGGTTTCATTAATCCCCTTAAATCCTCTAGCTTCATGCATTCGGTGTGTACTCTAGTTCAGCCATCACCTTACTCCTCCATCTTCAGCAATCCCCTTACTTATCCGACTTAAGTCATCCCCTTACTCCTCCAACTTCATGCATTTTCTGTCCTCTAACTCAGGTATCCTATGGTTGCTCCAGATTTAATCATCTCTTACTTCTCCAGCTTCATTCATCCCTTAAACATCTAGGTTTAGTCATGCCATACTCATTCTGCTTCGGTCATCCTTTTCTCCTCCAGTTTCAGTCATCCTTTACCCCTCCAGTTTCAATCATCCCTTATTCCTCCAGCTTCAGTCCTTTTTCCTCCAGCTTCAGTCCTTTTTCCTCCAGCTTCAGTCATTCCTTAATCCTTCAGCTTCAGTCATCTCTGGCTCCGCCAGCTTTATTCATATTTACGTTGCTAATAAAAAAAATCAGATATTCTTCTTTAGACATGAACGATAAGAAACCGTTACAATACAAGAATATATTGTATCATTAGTTTGATCATCTTATATCAATGAAACGATGAGAAAACACATAGAATTAAAGTTTAAATGTATGTCCTTTCTAAGGACGAAATTCAAAAATAACCCTGAATCCGTAGCATTAGATAAAATGAAACACAACAACAATGAAAATAGATAAATGAACTAACCAGCACCAAGATGCAATATTATCGCTGTATCTTCAGTCATTTAGATATAAAACGGAAATAGCTCACCATGTATGATACATATACGGTTACATACATACATACATACATACATACATACATACATACATACATACATACATACATACATACATACATACATACATAATAATAATAATAATAATAATAATAATAATAATAATAATAATAATAATAATAATAATAATAATAATAACAATAATAATATTTATAATAATAATAATAATAATAATAATAATAATAATAATAATAATAATAATAATAATAATAACGAGGACTTTATATAACGCCTAATCTTTAGAAGCTCTAAGCGCTTTACAACATTTGATAACGCTTAAAAAGAATAAGAAACATATAATGAAATGATTACAAAAATAAAAACAAACATCATAAAAATTAGAAGCAGAAAAACATGCTGTAAAAGTTTAAGGTAAGGATACGTTAAAAGGATACATTATTAGGTCATTATAACTTTTCTTCCAGTTGAAAAAGATGAGTTTTAAGGGCACTCCTGAATGAGATTACTGTGTCTTTATGTCTAAGTGCAGTGGGAAAATTCGTTCCACACTGCTGGGCCCTGGTATGCAAAAGAACATTGTCCATATGATTTCAACTTCATAATGGGAATATTGAGAATATGAGTGTTAGAAGAGGAACGTAAGCATCTTGCAGATGTATACACATGGGTGAGGTCAGATAGGTATTTTGGAATGGAGCCCGTCAGTGAAACCACAGGATGTAGCACATAGAACAAATTGTGTGTTTAATTCTAGATAGTACGAATAGCCAGTGTAGAGTACAGAGCAGCGGAGAGGCATGCTCTGATCGTGGATGATCCGAGCAGCAGTGTTTTGAACTTTTTGAAGTTTCTGAAGTAGATATTGAGATGAGCGAGACAGAATTGAATTACAATAGTCCAGTCTTGAAAGTACTAAGGAACACACAAGTGTTTTAGTGGCATCTACTGCCACAGATACTTGCGAATGGAGCTGATGCGTCTCATCTCAAGATATGCAGCCCGGCATACGTTCATGACATGTTGATGCAATGAGAGAGTACTGTCAAGAGTGACACCGAGGTTTCGTACTAACTGATTGAATTTAATATTGGTGTTGCTGATATTTATTGTCTGAGGTAAGGGATGTGAATGCCTCTACAGTAAAAAAAAAAGTTTATTTGCACATGTGTGTTGTAATCAGAATGGCTTCAGTTTTATCATCATTCATCTGCAGCTTGTTACATGTCATCCATGATTTCACATCAGAAATGCACCTCTCTATGCCTTAGATGGTAGCTTCAACTTCAGCTGGATAGCTAGATTTGCATATTGGGTTTCATCAGCATACAATTGGTGAGACACTGGATGATGATCTATGACACTTGAGAGTGAATGAGTGTACAGAATGAAGAAAAGAGGTCCAAGAACAGACCACTGTGGAACACCAGAGCAAGTGTTTTCCATTTGCGGACACAATTTGTGTCCTGTTGACCAAGTGGGATTTAAACCATAGTAAGGCCGTATCGTGAATGCCAAGCACATGCTAGAGACGGTGAAGTAATATATCATGGTCTATAGTGTCAAATGCTGCAGACAAGTCAAGGAAAGTGAGAACTGTAGTCTTTCCGCATTCAAAACCAGGGAGAAAGTCGTTGACTACATACATACATACATACATACATACATACATACATACATACATACATACATACATACATACATACATACATACATACATACATACATACATACATACATACATACATACATACATACATACATACATACATACATACATACATAAAATATCCCCATTTTGTCAGTCAAAATATATATATTTATAGACTGGTAGAAAATAACCCCTGTTGACAGTCAAAATAATATATATAAAGACTGGTAGAAAATACTTCTTTTGGCAGTCAAAATAAATATAATAATGATACTGGTAGAAAATACCCTCTTTTGACAGTCAAAATAAACATATTTAAAGACTGGTAGAAAATACCTCCTTTTGGCACTCAAAATAAATATATTTAAAGACTGGTAGAAAATACCTCCTTTTGGCACTCAAAATAAATATATTTAAAGACAGGTAGAAAATAGCTGCTTTTGGCAGTCAAAAAATATATTTAAAGCCGTAGAACTACATCTTTTTTGGCAGTCAAAATAAATATATTTAAAGACTGGTAGAAAATACCTGATTTTGGCAATCCAAATGAATATATTTAAAGACTGGTAGAAAATACCTCCTTTTGGCAGTCAAAATAAATATATTTAAGGACTGGTAGAAAATACCCCCTTTTTGACAGTCAAAATAGTGTGTATATTTCCTCGCCTGTTTTCCTGGATGCTAGCGGAGAACTCGATAAACCAATATTGCAAGCACGCTCAGTGTCCATTTTCGTTACCTACATTCTTAACCGTCAAGCCGAACTTTGTAATTATTAGCAAGGAGTTTGTCACACTAACTACGTACTAAATAACCCCTCTTATCTAGAAATTTTGATCACAAGAACTTTTTTAAGAGCTACATATTAAGGAGTTAAAAAAGTGCATTTAAGAAGATGGAAACCTTTTATTAATCACCGGACGAACTGAACATACCTTTTATCAATTCAGCTTACATTTTAGATCAGAAAAGTGGGTGCAAAATATTATATTTTACAAGCTTTAGAATTTATTCAATATCAGCATATGTTGCTTACAAGGACTGATAGCTAATCCGCTTTACAAATCCACTTGATAAATTCTTACAAAAAAGAAACCTTTGAAAGGTACGGGGCAATGCAATGGGTGCTTGTTAAAGTTTATCTCATGTCACCCATAGCAAAAGTAGTGCCATAAGATAAACCCAGAGCCATAGTTCTTAAATGTCTTTCACAGTTACACGAAGTCACCTCCGTAAGACTTCCTTTTACTCCAAGTTTTTAGTTATACATTGAAAATATGTAGATCACTTACGCTACAGAAAGGACAAAGATTTGAACGATCTTCGTTTGATCCATCTAAGTACGAGTAATATGATCTCTTTCGCATTGCATCATAGAATAGCTCTTCCTTTCAAAAATTGTATGAATGGATTCGTCTTTGCTTTGTGTGCAGAAAGAGGAATTACACATCAGTGGTTTCCCTTTCTTACATATTCAAGTTAGAACACGTGAAAATGAAAGTATTGGCGATCATTAATTGAATTCCCCTCAAGATCCGTGATGTGTATAATGCTCCTTTTTAATTTTTTGATTATTTTATATTTTCTTGTAATACGTTCTCCGTTGAATTTAGGTATTCGATGCCTTAG
The DNA here is from genome assembly GCA_016746295.1 of Potamilus streckersoni. Classification (NCBI taxonomy): domain Eukaryota; kingdom Metazoa; phylum Mollusca; class Bivalvia; order Unionida; family Unionidae; genus Potamilus; species Potamilus streckersoni. The sequence goes on along the minus strand of JAEAOA010000864.1, from coordinate 736,098 downwards.
ACGTTTTCGTGGAGATGAAATATTAACAGAAAGGAAAACGTGAAGCATCTCACGTTTTATATCTAAAAAATGAATAGGACTCATGAAAGTAATAACGAGGAAAATAAATAAAATGGATTTTGTACTCGGAAATATATAAAATAGTTTCTATTGGGGAAATAAAAAACTAGATTATATTGGGAAATAAATAATCATAACACCCGAGAACTATATATTGAGGGTCAGTCCGTTTTTACGTATAAAAAAAAATATGCAATTGCCTTTTTAATGAGCTTATGTACAAAGTGTCCTTTTTGTAGATGGCGTGGTTATCACCTTTTTGGAAACACCAACTGCTAATTTCTCGTAATCCCTAAGAAGTTTCATTAATCTGATAATCTGTTGAAATACAAATGAAATAGTACTTTTACAATGCCTTGGAATTATACGAGTCAGATTATGGCTGAAAAATAAAAACATACTCTGAAGCCAAAGAGATCTTGCCTCTGTGCCAAATATATAATTTTCCAGTACGTGATTACTCATTGCACTACAGCAACGCTGTATACTGGATGTATCATGTTATAGCACTACAACAACCCTGTATAATGGATGTATCATGTTATAGCACTACAGCAACCTTGTACACTGGATGTATCATGTTATAGCACTACAACAACCCTGTATAATGGATGTATCATGTTATAGCACTACATCAACCCTGTATAATGGATGTGTCATGTTATAGCACTACAACAACCCTGTATACAGGATGTATTCTGTTATAGCACTACAGCAACCCTGTATAATGGATGTATCATGTTATAGCACTACAACAACCCTGTATATAGAATGTATCATGTTATAGCAATACAATAACTCTATACAGGATGTAATATGTTATATCACTACAGCAACCCTGTATAATGGATGTATCATGTTATAGCACTACAACAACCATGTATACAGAATGTATCATGTTATAGCAATACAATAACTCTGTATACAGGATGTATTATGTTATAGCACTACAGCAACTCTGTATAATGGATGTATCATGTTATAGCTTTAAAGCAACCGTGTATACTGGATGTATCATGTTATAGCACTACAAAAACTCCGTGTACAGGATGTATCATGTTATAGCACTACAACAACTCTGTATACTGGATATATCATGTTATAGCACTACAACAACTCTGTATACTGGATGTATCATGTTACAGCGCTACAGCACCTCTAGGCTATAGTGAATTAATTATGTTATGATCAACTTTGTATACTATATGTCATATTCTGGCATGTTATCAACTCTATTTACTGGATGTATCATATTATAACACAACAGCAACTCTCTATAATGGATGTATCATGTTATAGCACTACAATAACTCTGAATACAGGATGTATCATGTTATAGCACTAAAGCAACCCTGTATACAAGATGTATTATGTTATAGCACTACAGCAACCCTGTATACTGAATGGATCATTTTATAGCACTACAACAACTCTGTATAATAGATGTATCATGTTATAGCATTACAACAACTCTGTGTACAGGATGTATCATGTTATAGCACTACAATAACACTGTGTACATGATGTATCATGTTATAGCACTAGAACAACTCTGTATACTAGATGTATCATGTTAAAGCACTACAACAACTCTGTATACTGGACGTATCATGTTATAGCACTACAACAACTCTGTATACTGGATGTATCAAATTATAGCACTACAACAACTCTGTATACAGCGCTACAGCACCTCTAGGCTATAGTGAAGTTATTATGTTATGATCAGCTTTGTATACTATATGTCATATTCTGGCATGTTATCAACTCTATATAGTGGATGTATCATATTATAACACAAAAGCAACTCTGTATAATGGATACATCATGTTATAGCACTAAATCAACTCTATAATTGGATTTATCATGTCATAAAACATCATCCAGTCTGTATTTACAATTGACTCCCAGTACTGACTTAATGGTCTTGTCTGGCAAGAACGCTCAAGTTCATAGCCAGTCCCTATCGTACAAGACATTCTCCCCTCTAATCAATGCTTAAAGATAATTGGGTTTTTTTTCACTTCTTGTATAGAAGCGTCTAATTTACGTTATAAAGAACTCATACTCAAATCGATTATGCTTTATTTGTTATTATTGCAAGCTATGCACTTTAAATTGGCCCCATTACATTTTATTATAATTTCTAAAAAGGCGTGTTTCATGCAATGCCAGAGATATTCAATATCTCCTAGACCAAGGATATCTGCAATCCCACCCCACTCCATTTGACCCAGGTAATACGCGAATCTAACACTGGTATAATGTATTGCATCAATCCATTTTCGATGGTATCAACTATACTTCATTGTTTTCACCCGTATTCTTGAAAACTGTAAAACCCGACATTCATATACAACCTTTAAAACTGAAATCATTGTCATTCTTTCTATTTTTTATTTGATAAAAATAAAGTTAGAATAAATGAACATCCGGAATAGTTTTGTATCATTTTGTCCACTACTACAGTTACAAAAATGTTAAATACATAGGTATTATCCATGTTCACGCATACTATTTTGGATTTTAGGGGGTTATTTGTCTTACACAAACACGTTTTGGTAATATTGGAGCTGGACGATTAACCGCCTCCTGCAAAGTATCAACTAAATTATATCCCTACATGCTTGACAACACCGACTAGAATTTATAATTTTGCTAGAGTAGATATGATGTAAAGGAAAAAAAATTGTATTAATCAACGAAAGCAATACGTACAAGAAACTTGCATTATTTATCTCTTGTTATGTATGTCTGTATCGTCTGCTTTCCTTTAGTCTTTGTTTGTGGGTTTGTAGTTTATACTAATCGTCATTTGTAAACAGCATTTATCTATAGCAAATTTTTGTCCATGATTGCACATAGTACTTTAAGATAATGATATTTTGCAAACATATTGATGGCTTTTCGACCTCAGAATCTTCCGAAAGCGAACTTATGACCCATATCGTGGTCATCTTATCGTGTCTGAGATTTTTTTTAATTACGAAGAGGTAAACAAAACTTATTCATTCCTTTCTTAAGATCACACTCCGGAGTAATTTAATTTATGTTTAAATATAATTTTACATAAATTATTTAAATTATTCATTAGAGTATGAATTGACTATTTTTTCCTGAAACATTATTTTGGGATTATTGTGAATTCATTCAAAGACTTTCTGGAGTATATCATTGCAATTCATCATTACAGGTGACTGACGATAATCCACTGATGTGATGAATCATGTGAATATATAATGAACAGGAAAGCATTGCATACCTAATCAGTACAGATGCTGATTTTTCAGGCCGAAACTGTTATCTTAACACAGACATACAATGTCATTATAGAGTTTTAGTTGGCGTATCACTGCTCTAGTTTGTTTTTAAAAGGGGATCACATACGGGACTTAATGTCGTCTGCTATATTTTTTTTCGCAATGTTTTATTTCAGTATTCGATTTTTTTCTGTGTTTCAGCTACATTTAAAATTCAAACAATTTGAATCTCTGCTTATCAACATCTGAAAAAAGTACCTGATTGTTCACTTACCTGTGCAATTATTTTGGCAGGTGGGCCAGGTGTCACACCTGCAGATGAGTAACCGCTCAGCTTGAAAACCATGCCTTTATATCAATTAAATTTCCATGGACAGTTTCTTTTCATCCTGTACAAGTGCTTAATGAACTTGGCATAATGAAATACCACATTAGCAAGGCAAACTAAAAAAAAATGTTTTTTTTTCAGCGTGCGAACCTAAATTTTACAAGCAGGTATAAAGACTAGACAGGCTCGGTAACCTAAAGAAAAAGCCAGTAGTCTGTACATAAACAACGATAAAATCACGTATCATATATCACACTAGAAAGGCAATCTAAGGCCAAAACCTATTAGTCAGCCTGCGAAAACAATAATGATAAACTCGTGTATCACATATTAGAACCACACAAAACGGCAACCTAACAAGTCATCATGCGAACATAACAACGATGATATCGTGTATAAGAGTTACCCTTGAAAAGCAACCTAAAGAAAACAACCACTAAACCTGAAGGGCAAATTAAAGAATAACTATTGGTCATTCTACGAAAATAGCATTGATCACCCATGAAGACCACAGCCGCAAGGAAACTTTATTTTAATATGTAAATGAAAACTATTTGGCCATTTTGAATATAGTAGTTTAATTGAAAAATAGTTTTTAATGCTGCGATGTGTCCCTGTACAATATGATTGCCTAATATTAAACATTCAGAGTATCCAAAATATACCATTCCAAATCATTATTATATTCCAAGCAATGAAAGGTCATAAAATAGAATCCGGGGTGGGTGTTTTCAGATGTTTTCTATTTATTCTGGCATTATTAGTCCAGGGTGGGTCTTCTTCAAGTCTTTATGAAATAAAAAGGACAATACTCTGTATTACAGCAGAAGACAGGGAGAAAAAGGAAAAAAATCTGTATCAAAATAAAACACATGGAAAGAAAAAAGAAAAAAGTTCTGCATCAAACTAAACAAAGGGAAAATAGCAATCGTTGTGATATCTAGTGTGTAAATGTGAGAAATAAAAAAAATTGCATTTCCGTCTACAAGCAACATATTTGTTTCAATGAGTAAGCGTGAACATCTTGCGTTGAGTTGACAGTTTACTTTGACAGGAAACACATGACCAAAAGACATCCTGAATCTGAAGGATAACATTTACTTTGATATTTTTGAACAAAAAGTGAAATTCCCATAAAACATTGTTAACAAAAAAAATCATCGTATTTTTATTTTTCGTCCCTTCATAATCAAAAGATTCGTCAGTGAAGATTAATTTGAAGCTTTTCTCAAAGAGGCAAAGTGTACGTGTCTACAAAATCATGGAAGATATATTTTTAAATCAATTTAAAATATTATCTCGTGAACACAAGTCAATATTCATTTCTTTTTCTTTTTTAAAGCTTCCCCTCCCCCTTTGTTTCGGGAACATAATTGTCAAGAAATTGTAAATTTCTGATCGAGATTATTCGAAAAATTTATTTGAGTTGGTATCTGTGTTAAAGTTATCTTCAGCTGATTCTAGTTAAATACTACAATACTATTGAATTTATCATTAGGATTTAAGTCTTTTTGACTTTGTCATCATGATTTAACATTACAATTGATTTTGTCATCATGCTTTAATAATACTATTGGTTTTGTTACCATGATTTAACATCACCATAGATTTTGCCATCATGATTTAACATTACTATTTCTTTTGTCATGATTTAACAGTACTATTGAGCTTTTCATCACCATTTGATTGCATGAGCCATGTAAAATTGGTTTAAGACTTGAATGATAAATAGGCTAATACGGGCTTTTGATTGGCATCAAGCGTGGAAAAGCTTATTATGATAATCTCGACTCTGCCTTCTTCCGTATCAATCCGTTTCCATTAGTACGGCTAGAAATCGTACCGTAATAGTCGTTACGTATAACATGTATGTTGTAATAGGTAACTATAGGCTTATCGTTTTGTGAAAATAAACAATATTACAGAAATGTTACTATTATTGAATATTTGCCCATTTCCTGGAGCTGCAGCAAAAAAAATTGTTTGAAAACAGCTAACAATAGGCACAACAAAAACCAAGTTTAATGATTTTAAGTCTTCTGTTTATGAGTAGATAAAAAAAAACAGACTTGCAGAAATTATCGCTGTATCCATGCTAAATGATGAACAGTTTAAGATTGTATCATGTGGTACATTATCATAACAGTTTCATTGTTGTATAGAATGATACATGATAATGTTGTGTGGTAAATGTTATAGTTTAACATGATAACGTGTGGTAAATGATCATGCAGCTTTACATGCAGTTCAAGTACAACACAATGTACAAAACTGTGTTCTATTGAAAGTGTGGAAGTTGGCAACCTCGTCAAGAATCTGTTCCAATCACAGGTGTGGAAATCAACACACTTGACAAGATTATGTTGCATTGACAGTGCGAAGTCATCACACTTAATAAGAACGTGTTCTACTGACAGAGCGGAGGGGACCCGAGTGGTCTAAAGCGCTCACCGTTACGGATCACTAACATCTCGCCTCTGTCTCCGTGGGTTCAAGTCTCGGATTCGGCCGATTTGGGTATGTGAGAAAGTTTGGCAGTAGCTTCTCATGGATCGGTGGTTCTTTCTGAGGTTTTCCCGGATTGTTTCTCCGTTTATACTGGCTGCCATGAATAGCCTATCTTGTGCTAAAAAATGGAATTAAACCATACAACAAAAACAACAACGACAGTGTGGAAGTCAATACACTTGACCATTGAATGTTCTCCATTGACAATGTAAAAAGTCTATAACTTGATAAGAATGAATTCCACTTAGAGTGCGGATGTGCAGAAGTCAACACACCTGACAAGACTGTGTTCCACTTACTGTGGAAGTCAATAACTTTACAAGAATATGTTCCACTGACAGTGGAAACTGACATGGTATGCAGTCAGGTTGAGGTTCATCTTCACGAGGTATGCATGAGTCAAGCCTATACATATGATGCGTGATCGGCACAAATCCGCATCATCTCGTTACAAAACGTGGAAAAAACATCCGATACGTGATTGGCACATTACCGTTTCATCTCGTTACAATACATGGAATACCACTATCCTTTTTTCTCTTTTCATTTTAGTAAATGAACGTTGAGATAAAAATACAATACGTGGAATGGGGCACCTAGATGTAAACAACATCTCTCTCTCTCTCTCTCTCTCTCTCTCTCTCTCTCTCTCTCTCTCTCTCTCTCTCTCTCTCTCTCTCTCTCTCTCTCTCTCTCTCTCTCTCTCTCTCTCTCTCTCTACTACTTTATACCCAAACACCCAATCTCAGAAACATACCCACCTAAACACCCTCCCACCAATATATATATATATATATATATATATATATATATATATATATATATATATATATATATATATATTTATATATATATATATATATATATATATATATATATATATATATATATATATATATATATATATATATATATATATATATATATATATATATATAGTTTTGAGAGAGAGAGTTCTTAATTTCTTGATGTTTGCTCTAGCGGATAATACTTACTTTTTCATTATTAGTATTATTATTATTCATTTATTATTATTATATTCTGTTTATTCCCGATTATTAAATATTTTGAAAAAATTATAAATGCTTGCTTTGGTACAGCTGTTAGGTATTGATTTGCCCATAAACTCTTAATGAAGATAAAGTAAAGATGGATAAACACATGTGTATTTAAAGCAAATAATGCTAACAATACCAGGACAAAAATGTCCACAAATGTCATTAGTAAGCTTTGTGTTTAAAATAAACAGCAAGAATTCTAGTCAATTAATCCATACAAGGAGATACACCGTCTACCAACACATATAATAGCAAATCTGACTGGATGGTATTAATAAAAGGTCGGCTTAATGGCTCAATCTGAACATAAATAGTCTTGGCTTTTTCAAGAGTAATATTGCTCCTATCAACAAAGCTTTTGTTATGAGTGTGTCCCTATAAAGTCCAGATCGTGTACTGACATAAGCCAAAGTGTTAGATCGCCCAAACTCGCCACAAACTCTTAGCAGGGGCAGATCAAAAAGAGAGGGATAGAAGGAGCTAAACTTCTCCACACCCAAACAAGAAAACAAAATTGAGCACAAAACAACCGGGACCTTTTCCAAGAACGTTTTCTTTACATTTCAGTGCCGCTTTAAGGCATAGGCACGCGAGGCACGTGCCTAGGGCCCCGCACAGCAGTAGGCATTGTGGCGGCCCAAAAACAAAATTTCGGTGTGGGTTGTGTTAGCAGTTAGTACTATATTAATAAATTTAACAAAATGACACACATACATATGGAAATGCAGTTCAATTCTTTGTATTTGAGACTGATAGAATGAGACGCAATTCTGGTTACTTTTAATGTTAGAGTTTGTACCCAGAGCCCCCAAAATTCTTAAAATAGCTATGTTACAGTTAGCTGACGAAGTTTCGGAAAAACTACACAATACTGGAGCATCTGGGGGATAAAAGGTGTAACATATCAGTTGAGTAAGACAAATTGACTGGAACAATCAATAATATTCAGCGCACTTAATAATTGGCTGATGTCGGACCAATGGTACAAAATTATTGTACAGTATCATGTAACCTGATTGGTTAATAAAGAGTGGTGTATTCAGATCATGAAGTGATTTGCTCAGGAGCTTTTCGAATATCTTTCTCCCCTAATCTATTCTCCTCTCCTTAAAGGGCTTTTTGGCATTTTTTTGTATTGGTTGCTTATGGAGTACTTTATAACACGATTTTTTTAAATCTCCTTTTAATGACTGTCTTCGTTAAATATGAGACAGACTTTTCATAGTTTATCTCATCATTTATTGTCTTGATGATAACTTGTCATCTATGATGTTTACTTTGTTGTAGATGTAACTATCTCAATGTTTTAATAACTTGTGATGATCATCTTATCTCTAAAAGTCTTGGTACTAATGTTTTTATTTATATAGTGGTGTGACAGCGTATTTTGTATCTTATGTTGTTACGACTATATGGTATTAAACTAAGTAACAAGAAAGTTAAAACCAAGAATCTTGCACAATTGAAACTATAATTTATATCCCTAAAATTCAAAGTGAAAAAGTAGAAAAAGCTTACAGTATAATGAATGAAATAACAGTCGTAAATTTCTATCAATTTCAAAGGTATCGAGTAATCCGAATGAGTTCCAAAGGTATTCCGAATGATGTTACTGTAGTGCACTGATGTATTACCAGTACAAAAGAATCATTATGACATAATAAAATGTCTTCAAATGAATTTACATTATTTCCGTAACAGCTATAAAATATCTAAATGTTTTTAAGTGAATTCACAGTATTTCTGTGGGAGAAATCAAATATCGAAATAATCAGATCAATGTATTTCCAACGAATGATTAAATTAAATTAATGAATTAATCTCAGTATAAGTATACATGAATTCATCTCTATATAAATTAAAAGTTTACAAGACTAGTTCCACAATACAATACCATTCGTTAAGAACACCAGCTTTAAAAATATCATCAACTGAAAAACCCTTACAAATTATGATCATGACGTATATAGATATACATGACAATTCAAATACAAGCACACACACAAAAAAAACGAAAAAAGAAATGTTGAAATACTTTTAAAAAACAAAAACTACCAAGTTTTATAGTTGTCAATACCTGCATGGCTCGCAATGTAAGTTTAAAAAAAAATAATAATCTAGATACATATCTCCAATCTCTGCACACCGGCTAACCCACCCACCCCGAAAAAAAAAAGATTTAAAAAATAACTTGCACTCCTTACATGGAGTATAATATGAGCTCAGTTTTGAAAACTAATAGACAAACACCAGAAACTGGAGGTCCCAAAAACAGGAAAATTAACATATGATCCGCCCTGAACCTTTTACTTTAAAATATGAAAATTTTAGCGCATTAGAACTGAACAATTTTAGAATAAAATTTCACCATTGATCAAGAAGTAAAATGTATCATATAAGGTCTCTAGTTTCTGTTTGGTTTGTGTTTGAAAGAAAGATAAAGGGAATATGGAAGGAAGGACCGAAGGAATGAATAAAATTACAATAAAATGTCCTATATAAACTAAGTCATGTACTTTAAATACACTAAATTATGTACCAGACCGCTGCCTCAAGAAACTGATACAGGGCTGGCCATCATCGGTTTGTGCAGGAATGGAACGAGTAAATAGATGTATGGATCAATGAACCAACTGACTGTGCTTGGTCCTATGTCTTGTCACTTTTATAGAAGTAGTTCGATCAGTTTAGGGATTTTTGACGCAACGTTAAATTTTTCGTTTTGGGTTTGTAAAGATGGCTATTGTCTAGATCCAAAACTCCAAACAATTATTTGCTAAATAAAGCTGAGAAAAAATGTGGGCTAAGTGCCATTTTCATCGACACTCTGAGGCAACAGACTCTGGCTGACTTGATCGGTTATCGAACTTGCAACTCTTGTATTGCGAATCCGATGCTCTACCACTGAGCTACCGATGCTCCAACCCACATCAATTCTTATTAATAGAGCTCGTACTGCTGGTGTAAATGTTCATGTCATGATGAGGGTGGGGGTAGAAAAGAGACTTAAAAAAGCCTCAGAGATCTATATTTATAATCTCAGTTCGTCTCAAAGGATATGACATATTCGCGCTTCAAGCCCCTGCATTTGGTAAAACGGCAAAAGCGTGTTATGTCCGCATACAGTCCGGATGGAAAGCTCACATCTACCCTACACAATGGGAATTGAAATCCCCTGACGGCTTGTTTCGAATAGGGGTGGATCTTAATTATTTCAAATTCCTTGGATTTTCAGAATATAGGATTATGATGGGAGTATCTTTAGTCAACTGCATATCCCGCTACATCCAAAGCACACTAAGTTTAATATATGATCGCTCAATATTTTTCGATTAGTGTAGAAGTGAATAAAACCATAGTGTAATCCTTTTATAAAATATATTTGACCCACTTTGCTTTATTAGATCAAATTTACAAATTTGATCATATTGATATTACGGGGTTTGCACTTCTTACAGCACTAATCCATAAAAAATATGTGTTATTATGGTACCGTCATTGTTCTTTAGTTTACTTTCAGTAGGAAGTTACTACTTACGGATACTCTTTTGGAGTTGTTTATGTATCTCCGGGAAAATGGTGTTGTCTGATATTATCAGTTGTACCTACCTGATTGTTCTGCTCTACAAATGTTTTCAGGTATGTTTGCAAGGAGACCTGAACTCACAAACTGGTACACCTGATCACTAGGTATCCTTTAATGTTTTTGTAGAAATGTTGTTCTTTACATCAGAATTTTGTTTGAATTGTTACGTTAAAAATCAGTTATATAGTTTATTATCATTTATCAGTTAATGAGTATATAATCATTTCTAATTATTATGTTATCACTTATCAGTTAGTATGTCATCGTGTATCAGTTCTTTTTAATATGTAATAATGTATCAATTATTGAATATGCAATAATGTGTTAGTTATTAATAATATCTCAGTTGTTCAGAATGTCATCACGTATTACATACTGAATATGTAATCATGTATTCTCTTTCATTATCGAATATCTACTGTAGAGAAATTTGAATTATTACAATTTTATGCTAATTGATTGTCATAGATCTTGTAGCTAGATACTAATGTGAGTTATTCAAAAGGATGATGTAATTATATTACACAGATAGTCATACGTGTAAAAAGGTTGATGTAACTATATTACACAGATAGCCATACATGTCAAAAGGATAATGTAACTATATTACACAGATAGTCATACGTGTAAAAAGGTTGATGTAACTATATTACACAGATAGCCATACATGTCAAAAGGTTGATGTAACTATATTACACAGATAGTCATACGTGTAAAAGGTTGATGTAACTATATTACATGTCAAAAGGACAATGTAACTATATTATACAGATACGTGACAAAAGGATGATGTAACTATTAAAGCCATCCTCTATTTCACAGTCATACATGTCAAAAGGATGATGTAGCTATTAAAGCCATACTATATTTCACAAATAGTCATAGACGTCAAGGATACTTTTATCATTAAACGGGTTTATTAGATTGGTAATATGGATCGTAGTAATGTAATATTAATAATATTGTTGATTCTGAAAGATCCTGCTGAAAAGGCTGACATATTCGTTACAGTTAAGGACTGTAAAGATAAGGTTAGCCTAACTGTACGAAAAGAAAGTTTTATTTCAACAGCGAATGTTACATAATAGTAAAGTTGAAAGTAAAGGGAAAATATTTATTGGTATATCAATCCTGTGGAAACCCATGGCAATCTAGTACGTTGCATGGAAACGTATGATAATCGTCTATATTGCATGGAAACCCTTACTAATCTTATACATTGTTTGGAAACCCAAGGTAGTCTTTTACATTGCATGAAAACTTATGATAAAGTCTATAATTGACAAAACCGGAAGTCTTCGTCCACATGATCCAACAGCATAATGGTCTCTTCTGAAGAGATGAGACCAGTCGTAAATGTCGTGTATAAGGTGTCACTTTGACAGTTGTAGCAAATGTGATGCGTTGGTTGTCAATGTGACAGTTGTATCACATATATGTGCGTTGGGTATCACTTTGACATATGTAGCGAATATATCGTAAATAAGTTGTCACTGTCACGGCTGTAGCTAATATTTCATGCATAAGGTGTCATTAAGTCATATCATTTTCTTTTGCATTTTTTTTAATTCAAAACAGTTTCATCATTAATGAATTTATGTGTTCCGTATGTATCGGGTTTAGACAGCAGAATAGATCAATACATACTTTTGATCTGTTTTTGCGTCATGTCCCTTAATGAGTAATAAGGTTATTGAATCTTGCAGTGCCGGATTACCCAATAGGCAGAGCACCGGTTTATGGGTCCCACGCCGCCGGATTACCCAATAGGCAGAATAGGCACCGGTATATGCGCCTCGCACCTTTTAGGGACCCCGTAACAACGGATTAAAATAATACTCAACTGATGTGATCCTGACGTATTAGAAGATAATTTGCGAAAGGGTAGACCCTTTGAGATTTCTACTGCCTTGAGGCCTCCACAGGGTTTAATACTGCGCTGGATCCTTGAATTATCTTTGGCACAACGTTAACCCAATGTCTGAAATTAGTTTTAAGCCACGTACTTCCACGTTCTAATTTTGGGTGGGATATTTAGAGTGGGATATTAAACCTTCAAACAACAGATGCTTTTCGTCCGAATACGTTGAATAGTACTCTTTGTTTTCCTTTTCAATCAAAACCTTTGATCCATTCTTGTAAAACCTCTTTTCCTCAATAAACTGTATCTTTTATGGGTTTCATTTTTTGAAAATGTCTGTAAAACCGTCGTGCAAATCATATCTATCTTCTTTTTTCTTTCTTAGTTCTAGTGTGTTTTGAAAACAAAAAGCAAAGAAAAAACATCTATCACTATCAAGACGAATTTGAATCCAGCGTTGTTTGCTTGACACACTTGTATGTTAACAATGTGGAATCACCACCGGTCATCTATATATATATTGTTCTAAAGATAATTGTTTTCTATCGTGGTTGAATGTGTAGATAAGTTTTTTTCTAGCGTGCTTGTATGTGTAGATGAGTGCTTTTTTATCCTGCTTGTATGTGTAGATGAGTATTTTCTAGCCTGCTTGTATGTGTAGATGAGTGTTTCCTAGCTTGCTTGTATGTGTAGATGAGTGTTTCCTAGCTTGCTTGTATGTGTAGATGAGTGTTTCCTAGCTTGCTTGTATGTGTAGATGAGTTTTTCCTAGCGTGCTTGTATGTGTAGATGAGTGCTTTTCTATCCTGCTTGTATGTGTAGATGAGCATTTTCTAGCATGCTTGTATGTGTAGATGAGTGTTTCCTAGCTTACTTGTATGTGTAGATGAGTGTTTCCTAGCGTGCTTGTATGTGTAGATGAGTGTTTTTCTATCCTGCTTGTATGTGTAGATGAGTATTTTCTAGCCTGCTTGTATGTGTAGATGAGTGTTTCCTAGCTTGCTTGTATGTGTAGATGAGTGATTCCTAGCGTGTTTGTATGTGTAGATGAGTGTTTTTCTATCCTGCTTGTATGTGTAGATGAGTATTTTCTAGCCTGCTTGTATGTGTAGATAAATGTCTACTAGCATGCTTGTATGTATAAATGAGTGTTTTCTGGCCAGCTTGTGTGTGTAAATGAGTGTTTTCTAGCCAGCTTTTATGTGTAGATGAGTATGTTCTAGCCAGCATGTATGTGCAGATGAATGTTTACTAGCAATGCTTGTATGTGTAGATGAGTGTTTTCTAGCGTGCTTGTAGTTGTAGATGAGTGTTTTCTAGCGTGCTTGTATGTGTAGATCAATGTTTATTAGCATGCTTGTATGTGTAGATGAGTATGTTCTAGCATGCTTGTATGTGTAGATGAGTATTTTTCTAGTGTGCTTGTATGTGTAGATGAGTGTTTTCTAGCGTGCTTGTATGTGTAGATGAGTATTTTTCTATCCTGCTTGTATGTGTAGATGAGTATGTTCTAGCATGCTTGTATGTGTAGATGAGTATTTTTCTAGCGTGCTTGTATGTGTAGATGAGTATTTTTCTATTCTGCTTGTATGTGTAGATGAGTATGTTCTAGAATGCTTGTGTTTGTAGATGAGTATGTTCTAGCATACTTGTATGTGTACATGAGTATTTTCTAGCCAGCTTGTATGTGTAGATGAGTGCTTTCTAGCCTGCTTGTATGTGTAGATGAATGTTTACTAGCCAGCTTGTATGTGTGGATGACTGTATCATAGCCTGCTTGTATGTGTAGATGAATGTTTACTACCCTGCTTGTCTAGGTAGATGAATGTTTTCTAGCCTGTTTGTATATGTAAATCAGCAACTGATTGTAGGTGTAGATAAGTGTTTTTTAGCCTGCATTTATGTTTAGATGATTGTTTTCTAACTTGCTTGTGTATGTAGATGAGTGCTTTCTAGCCTGCATGTATGTGTAGATGAGTGTTTTCTAGGCTGCTTGTATGGGTAGATGAATGTTTTATCGCCTGCTTAAATGTTTAGATGAGTGTTTTCTAGCCTTCTTTTATGTTTAGATGAGTGTTTTCTAGTCTGCTTGTATATGTAGACGAGTATTTGCTTGTATGTGTAGATGTGTGTTTTCTAGCCTGCTTGTATATGTAGAGGAGTGTTTTCTAGCCTGCTTGTATGTGTAGATGAGTGTTTTCTAGCGTACTTGAATGTGTAAATGAGTGTTTTCTAGCCTGCTTTTTGTGTAGATGAGTAATTACTTGTATGTGTATGAGTATTTTCTAGCATGCTTGTTTGTGTAGATGAGTATTTACTTGTATTTTCAGTTGAGTGTTTTCTAGCATGCTTGTATGTCTAAATGAGTATTTTCTAGCATGCTTGTATGTGTAAATGAGTGTTTTCTAGCATGCTTGTATGTGTAAATGAGTGTTTTCTAGCATGCTTGTATGTGTAAATGAGTGTTTTCTAGCGTGCTTGTATGTGTAGATGAGTGTTTTCTAGCATGCTTGTATGTGTAGATGAGTATTTTCTAACATGCTTGTATGTGTAGATGAGTGTTTTCTAGCCTGCTTGTATGTGTAAATGAGTGTTGTCTAGCATGCTTGTATGTGTAGATGAGTGCTTTCTAGGCTGCTTGTATGTGTAGATGAGTAATTACTTGTATGTGTATGAGTATTTTCTAGCATGCTTGTTTGTGTAGATGAGTAATTACTTGCATGTTCAGATGAGTGTTTTCTAGCATGCTTGTATGTGTAGATGAGTGTTTTCTAGCATGCTTGTATGTGTAGATGAGTGTTTTCTAGCATGCTTGTATGTGTAGATGAGTGTTTTCTAGCATGCTTGTATGTGTAGATGAATGTTTTCTAGCATGCTTGTATGTGTAGATGAGTGTTTTCTATCATGCTTGCATGTGTAGATGAGTGATTCCTTGTGTATGTAGAAGAGTCTTTTCTAGCCTGCTTAATTTTGTGTATATCTATATTTGTTTTATGGATATATCGCTGTGCATTTACTATGTAAAGATGAAGAGTTTAACGAGTTATGCCGTAAATTTTTGCAGAATACAAATGCGTATCAACATTAGATATTCAATATTATGCATCCTATTACTGCGATTTTATCATCTCTAGGCAGATGATGCTTGTCTCAAATGTGTCTTCCAAAATGCAATATAAACATGAGAATCGTTTCCGGAAACAATGCAGTATATTTGTTTTCTTATTTTAAACCAATTCGTATTATCGTGAATGTTGTTTCTTATTACATCTAACGTTTACCAACCATACTTTAATCCATCCAAATTTGAAAATATTATTTCTTGTTACTGTTATTGTTTTTTTTTTATTTAACTCTTTAACTTAGTAGACCCCAATGTATGTTTGCATAATTTATCTTGCTATTCAGATTATTCTGTCTATAATGTTGCAGCAATACAATGGTAGAATTATGTTCATTCCATTTAAGGTAGAAGTCATCTTCAAAATATGGTGTTAGTACAATAGCGTTTCGAAAATAAGATACCGGAGAGGTCTCGCGCCACATTTCCAGTTGTAAGTAAAATGACCAGGTATGAAGGCCTAGGAACGTGGTGTCTATGTGTGTATGTAGTAGCAGAGAAACAGTCCATATACTCCAACAATATTTTCCTGATTATATTCAATGCTTGTTAATAAATGAGAGCCAGTCAGAGCAGTAGTTTAAATAATTCAATGATTTGCATGACTGTATTTCTTGTTTATCACAAGCCAAATAATAAACCTATTTAAAATGTAACCCGGCATTATGTATTTTGCTTAGGCTTCAGGTCAATGTAGTAGTATAGCATCCGCTATGTCTAATACTGAGATTCCTATAGAAACAATGTCAACATCTTCAGATCCTCAAGAAGTTCCAGATGATTGTAATCTGTCATTTTCAAATTTATACTGCTTTTCTTTACAGCATTTAAGTTCACTATAATTTTTATTTCAAATACAGTCTGTTAATAATCTAACGACATGCCTTTACTAAGAATTGAACATTAAAGTATAGTCTATGTATAATACTAATGCCATGTTTTCACTGAGAATTTAACATTAAAGTATAGTCTATGTATAATACTAATGCCATGTTTTCACTGAGAATTTAACATTAGAGTATAGTCTATGTATAATAATAACGTTATGATTTTACTGAGAATTTAACATTAGAATATAGTCTATGTATAATACTAACGCCATGTTTTTACTGAGAATTTAACATTAGAGTATAGTCTATGTGTAATACTAATGCCATGTTTTTACTGAGAATTTAACATTAGAGTATAGTCTATGTATAATACTAACGCCATGTTTTTACTGAGAATTTAACATTAAAGTATAGTCTATGTATAATACTAACTCCATGTTTTTACTGAGAATTTAACATTAAAGTATAGTCTATGTATAATACTAATGCCATGTTTTCCATGACAATTTAAGATTAGAGTATAGTCTATGTGTAATACTAATGCCATGTTTTCACTGAGAATTTAACATTAGAGTATAGTCTATGTATAATACTAACGCCATGTTTTTACTGAGAATTTAACATTAAAGTATAGTCTATGTATAATAATAACGCCATGTTTTTACTGAGAATTTAACATTAGAGTATAGTCTATGTATATTGACACTATGGTGATAATAAGGTTACAATACCAAGGGGTGATATAATTGCATATTAGTCTTGATGAATATTGTGATATATATATGCATTACTTATGTCTGTTTAAAACATCCTTAGTTATCACAATAAATCCTTAATAACCATTCGATCCTTGTCCGATCTGACGAGTCTTTAATACTACCTTTCATTTCGTAAATGTTGATATAATAACAAGTTTCGTTTTACAAAAAAAAACACGTTTTCTGTTTTATTTTGTAACTTGGTAATTCTCTAATAACATGCTGATTAAGAATTATCCTTTTCCTTTTATGCATAAAAATAATCACGCTAAGTCCTATTGCACATTTTTGAAAAATTGAAACAAGTAAAAAAGTAAATGTGAACGATTAGCTTTATTACATCAAAATTCAAGTTGTTTTAGTATGGAAATCAATTAATGGAATGTCAATATATATATGTGTGTGTGTGTATATATATATATATATATATATATATATATATATATATATATATATATATATATATATATATATATATATATATATATATATGTGTATATATATAATTAATGGAATGTCAATATATATGTGTGTGTGTGTATATATATATATATATATATATATATATATATATATATATGTGTGTGTGTGTGTGTGTGTGTGTGTGTGTATAAACCAAGAGAAGAGATACTGTGTGCTCTAATGAGGCATGACATCACTTCCTTCATGAGTATAATCATCATCGTTTTCTTGCTAATTGACAATATTTCAGAGCTTATAAATATTCTTATTATCACATTTATAATGGCATTGCTGACAAAGAGGCTATAAATACAACTTGTTAGCACATTTATTATGGCATTGCTGACAAAGAGGCTATAAATGCAACTTGTTATCACATTTATTATGGCATTGCTCACAAAAAAGATTATAAATGTCATTTTTTAAAGCTAAAATAAATATTATGTTGATATCGCTATGTTTAATGCTAAAAAAAAATATTCTGTAAATATGACAGTGGTTTTTGCACGTAGAAACTCTTTTTGAAGATTTTGTTTCTTTATATAAAACAGATTGTTTAGTCTATAGAAGATACATTTCCCTCTCGATATATCAATAGTTTGAAATCATTTTGACGTACAGCTGGATATTTTGTGCTTACATTGGTAAACAGCTACTGCAAACATGCACGTGAAATTTGTCACACTGTACAAAGATGGCCAAGTCTGTGGTAAGGATAAAAAAAATTTAATAAACAGCTAGACCTAATAATCTCTTTCTCGCACTCGAAATTATTTTGACATTTAACTGGATCTATTGCTTCTCCTTTACTAATACGAAATTGCAACCTAGAACGTATGATTTCCAAAATTAGACAAAGATGGTTGCTTTTGTGACAAACATAAAATCTTACGTTTTGTTTGATCTTTCAACTGTTTTCAGCTGCTTCATCGACGCTTTACAAATTTAAATCACCTTTTGTTCCTTTCATTGACTTACTCTATTATTATCTCTACACGTCTTGAAACTCGCCCAGTAGTCTGACGCATACATCAAGACGGTTGTATCCAGTGAAAAAGACCGATCAAAGAGAGAGGTTGAATCTTAAGGAAGAACAAAGGTACAACAAATTCCATTTTGTTTTCATTCTTAATGCTCTCTCTTTCTTCTGACACTATTATTTGGTTAAAATGATGTATAATATAACACAAGGTATCTGCAGTATATCGAATTTTAACATTCTTAACTAAAATTAGCATCATCCATAAATATTCCGAACAGTGGATTGAAATTTTCATAAATCTTTTTGCCCTAGGAAACACTGTTAAATTGTGATAGATAAAGTTTCACAAAATTAGTAATTTCACATAAGCAAATACAAGAGAGAAAAGTTCCTGAATCAGAGAGGGTTGTGCCAAAGGAGGCGAATAAAATCAAATGCAGTCGAAGATAATGTGAAAGGTTATAACTTCCAATAATTTTCGCCATTAATAAACATTTTATGTCGCCTAACCAGTCCGCTTAAAGTATTCTATAGGATATATGCCTTTTTGGATTCAAAGTCCGATACAATTTACTGTTATTGGATTCAATACTGATTACAAGAGGTCATGTTAAGAGACTATACACCATACACAACATATTGTAGTTATAGATTAAAGTAACCTGTTTTAAGATCATACAAATTTCAGATATTAGCTAAAAATATATATTAAGATTATGTGTTCCATATACAAAACTTCAGGTATCAGCTACAACAGATGGTTTACAACGATCATGTTATCATATTCATACATTTGAAATGATTATGTTGCCATACACATACATTTGAAAAGATCATTTTATCATATGCATACATTTGAAATGATCATGTTGCCATACAAATACGTTTGAAACGATCATGTTACCATATGCATACATTTGAAACGATCATGTTATCATATTCATACATTTGAAATGATCATGTTGCCATACACATACATTTGAAATGATCATGTTGCCATATACATACATTTGAAATGATCATGTTATCATATTCATACATTTGAAACGATCATGTTATCATATTCATACATTTGAAACGATCATGTTATCATATTCATACATTTGAAACGATCATGTTATCATATTCATACATTTGAAATGATCATGTTGCCATATACATACATTTGAAATGATCATGTTGCCATACACATACATTTGAAACGATCATGTTACCATATTCATACATTTGAAACGATCATATTATCATATTCATACATTTGAAACGATCATGTTACCATATGCATACATTTGAAATGATTATGTTGCCATACACATACATTTGAAAAGATCATATTATCATATGCATACATTTGAAACGATCATGTTACCATATGCATACGTTTGAAACGATCATGTTACCATATGCATACATTTGAAACGATCATGTTGCCATACACATACATTTGAAACGATCATATTATCATATTCATACATTTGAAATGATCATGTTGACATACACATACATTTGAAAAAAATCATTTTTCCATATGCATACATTTGAAATGATAATGTTGCCATATACATACATTTGAAACGATCATGTTACCATATGCATACATTTGAAATGATCATGTTACGTTATACATACGTTTGAAATGATCATGTAACCATACACATACGTTTGAAATGATCATGTAACCATACACATACGTTTGAAATGATCATGTAACCATACACATACGTTTGAAATGATCATGTAACCATACACATACATTTTCAGATATCAGCTCAACAGGTTGTTTCTAGTGATCATCAAAGCCACATACAACCAACTTTTCACGTATCAGATGCGTATTGTTTTTAAGAGATCATGTGTACCATACGCAATTCTGATATCAGTTACAACATTTTATTTTATGTGATCACGTGCACCATAATGTGTTACACGTAAAACATTTCATATATTTGATATAGCAGTTGGTATAAGAGACCTTATGTTCCGAATAGACAAAACATTTAGATATCCTCTATATATACCATGCACATCAAACATTTAGATATCCTATATTGTATATCATGGACATCAAGCATTTAGATATCCTCTATGTATATCATGTATATCAAATATTTAGATATTGGATATGGTTCGGCACAACAAGGGAAGAAGCAATTAACCGGTTATAAGCAATAGATCGATTAGCATAGAGCTTGGCGCCAGGGGTTGCTTCCGACAGTGGGAGAGACTGCCATGTCTCATTGGACAGCTATAGCCCGTTTTAAGCTGGGCAGCCCCCAGACAGTAAGGTGATGTCCCGCCATAGCCTGATTGCTTCACTTAGTGAACATTCTCGACAAGTAGGCCAAAAACTCCGCACCAGGTAAGACTCAAATAGAGAAGAGAAGACTCAAGTTCTGTTCTCCTTTTTGCAAGCTGGAATGTCAGGACCATGTGTACTGGACCTACCGATGACATGAAGCAGATTACCAATGCACGGAAGACAACCGTAATTGACAGGTAACTCTCCTGACTCAATGTCGACATTGCCTGCCTTCAGGAGACCAGACTGGCTGACAGCGTCACCATCAGGGAAACCAAATACACCTTCTTTTGGCATCATAAGTCCTCCGATGAACCTAAAGTGCAAAGTGTCAGCTTCGCTGTAAAGAACACGCTCATAGCCTTTATTGAGCCTCGAATGCTCGCTGTCATCACATCGTTTTTTCTAGAACACGCAAATCACAGTGTGCTTCAACGGCGCAATATTAGAGGACTTCCCAGTCAGCAGTGGAAGTGGAGTAAAGCAGGACTGTGTCCTTGCACCGACCCTCTTTGCCATCTTCTTCTCCATGCTCCTCCAGTATGCCTTCTATGACTGCAGCGAGGGAGTGTACATCCACACCAGGGCTAACGACAAGCTGTTAAAAATCACCGTCTCCGTGCAAAGACTAAAGTCATAGAAGTTCTCATCCGAGAATTGCTCTTCGCCGATGATGCAGCCTTGACATCACATACGGGAAATGGACTTCAGCAGCTTGTATGTCGCCTCTCTCAAGCCTGTAAATAGTTTAGACTGACTATCAGTTTGAAGAAGACGAATCTCATGGCGCAGGATGTAGACACCCCTCCAACCATCACATTGATGGGTACAACCTTGAAGTTGTTGAGAACTACACATACCTTGGGTCCACAATCTCCAGCTCGCTTTCCACTGATGCTGAGGTAAACCTCAGGATTGCTAAGGCATCATCAGCTATGGCAAGACAAAACCAAAGGGTCAGGAACAATCTCAACCTTACTGAGAAGACCAATCTGCGCCTCTACCAGGCATGTGTGCTCAGCACACTCCTCTACAACAGCGAGGCATGGACCACCTACATGAGCCACGAAAGGAAACTCAACAGCTTCCATTTGAGATGCCTGCGGCGTATTCTACGCATCCAGTGGCAGGACAAAGTACCCAAAACTGAGGTTCTAGAACTCGCTAGCATGAACAGCATGATCACCATCCTCAGCAAGAGGCACCTTCGCTGGCTCAGCCACGTCAGGAGAATGCATACAGGCCGCATTCCCAAGGACCTGCTTTAAGGCGAGCTAGCATAAAGCACACGACTAACTTGACGGCCACGTCTGCGATACAAAAATGTCTGCAAGAAGGACATGTAAATAGCCAACGTCAAAGTCGACAACTGGGAGAGCTGTGCTAACGACCGCTACGAGTGGCAACTTGCTGACATACAAGGCACTCAGAAAGCCAGGGAATGGATAAACACAAACCTTGCTACAAAGAGAGCCAGGTGAAAGGCTAAACAACAACATCCTCAACAAGCATCACAGAGACTGTCACTCAAGGGTCGCACTCTTTAGCCAATCGCGAAGGTGCAGATAAGACACCCAAACCGGAAGCTACACCATCGTCTCTCGAAGACGGACAGATGCCGACGACGACAAACACACAGGAATGCAAAGTTACAACGAAATCAATTCAGCTTTAATTGAGTTATGTCACTGACAAAGCTGAAAAAGAAGAAAATCTTCAACGATAATCATTAAAAATCATCTTATCATTAACAGAAGATAATTGTCAGGCATGAAGAAATTGAGAAATGTAAATGTTTGAAAGACTTGTAGTACGCATATTGCGGAACATTTTAGGAGAAAGGGGAATTCAAGGCGTCAAAGTAATAAAAAGTGCTTACAGGCAAAGTAATTTAATAATTATTAAATAATTTTTCGCCTTTTCATTTACGGATATTAGTAAAAGAGGTACACGCAGTTTAGCTACAGATGATGAATCCGTCAAATTAACTTCAATTGCTATCCATAGGTAACGGTAGTATTCAAATTTAGCCCAGCTGAGCGTGCATCCTGTCCAAGAGAATAAAGCAATCTGCATAACAACAGGCTAGCAGACTGTCTAAGCAAACTTTATTGATAAGCAATGTCGAACTTTCACCGAAACATAATGAAGGTAAAACAAATGCTTTTTAAGCACTGGGACTATTTGGGTTTTCAAGCTACGATCATGGGTGCATCGGTATAGTGAGATAATAGGAACACATTAGATGCGAAATCGATCAGTCACTGCATCGTTTGCTAGTACATTCAAACGAAGAGGTGGATAGCAAGTTGATGACATGATCAGCAGGGGTATTGCAGTCCAGTATCGTTAGGAGTTATCATTGTTAGGAAGAATAGCAGATCCTTAAGGTTCTGTATAGACCACTGGAAACTAAAAAATATTACATGTGTACCCTCTTCTGAAAATAGACACATATCTTGATCAATTAGCAGACATAGAAATGAGTTTTCCTGCTCGGAATATTATCATATTGATGTTCATGAAGCAGATTTGGCAGAAAACTCCTTTCTGTACCCGAAGGCTCCTTTTTGGGTTTACTGAAATGTTATTTGGTCTGTGCATTGCACCAGCAACATTCAGTCAGCCTATGGATACAGTACTGGTCGGACTGCAGTCGAACATTTGCTCCATATATTTGTATGACATCTTGGTTATAGGTAAGATTTTGAGGAAACATACGCAAATTTAAATGAATTATTAAATCGATTAGCAGACGCTGAGATTACGCTAAAGCTTCAAAAACGTTGTTTATTCTCCAAGCAAGTAGAATTTGAGAACGAGCCCTTGTAGATAGTGTAGATGAAAATCTGGTTTAGACACTCACGAAGAGGCGGACAATGTCATCGCCATATTTGTCAAAAGATCATTGAAAATAGCGAAAAAGTTTGTCATATACGAGAATACGAAAACAAGGACACAAACATTAACTTGGTAAGAAGTTGAGTGGATAAAACACAGCTTTAGACAAATGTACGGCTTGGGATGCGTTGTGCAATCGTTATGTCACAATAGTACAGACATATCATATATGTCATAAAAATGGAGTTCTCTGTAGAAAATGGGAAGATTTTGACACACGGGTCTGTAAGCTATAGGTGGTGATCCCATAAACAGAGAGAATCAATGCAGCTATTTGCTGCCACGACGGGAATTCTAGTGTTCAGAAAACCTTAAGAAATGTTCGGAATAGCTGATACTGTCCTAATTTACGGTGGTATGTAAGAAGATATATAGTCACATGCTAGACTTCAATAGCCACGTAATAGACTTCGAGAACGACCCTAAAATAGCCTCGATGCAAGTAATTGCTTCAGGTCTGTCCATTGAGTGCGTAGTTTTATACATAATACGACCTTTTCCTCCAGCAGAGGATAGAAACAAACACATTCACGTGATTTCAGATTACTTCTCGAAGTGGAAAAAGGCATTAATGATGCTCAATGTCACTGCTGAGACAGTAGCTAGAAACATTGTAGAAGAGGTTATTGGTCAATTGAACATCTCGTCGCCAACGCGCGCAGACCAATGACAACAGTACAATTTGTTTGGGTTTTTTTTTTAACTAACGATACTAGATAAATAAAACAAGAATAATTAATTAAACCAAAAATATAAATAAATTCATCTAAAATCGGTCAAATTGTAAATTAAGGCGTCGTGCTATAACGTTCTAATTGATGATTTGATGGTTGATTTCTACTCATAGTTAAAGTTATTCATTATGGGGGGTGGGTTTTTTGAAATGATAAACGCATGGATGCATCGGTAATGAAGTTATTTTCCCCTAGATCTTAATTCGGTTGTTCTGATTAGTTTCCCCAAATTTTGATTGGGACGGTCCAGTTATGAATTGACTAGTAGGGTAACGTGTTAGTTGATAATCCTTTTTTGTACACATATGGTTGTGCAAGGGCTGGAAAAGATTTATAAGGTGCTGGTACCAATCTCTGGACACCCACTTACATGTCACATAAATCTCTTAAACATGTATGTAACCTGTCTTTCATATCGTGTGTGTCTGTTAACTTATTGACACCTCAAAAAGGTGTGTAACGTGTGTTGCATGTCTCATGTGTCTGTCCATTTAATGACATCTTAAACAGGTGTGTAACATGTTTTGCCTATCGTGTGTCCATTTAATGACATTTCAAACAGGTGTGTAACATGTTTTGCATATCGTGTGTCCATTTAATGACATTTCAAACAGGTGTGAAACATGTGTTTTGCATATCGTGCGTGTCTGTCCAATTAATGACATCTTAAACAGATATTTAACATGCATTTGGCATGCAGTGCATATCTGTCCAATTAATGACATTATTTTTTAACAGGTGTGTAATGCGTTTTGTATACAGTGTGCGTTTGTCTATTTAATATCACCTTAAATAGGTATGCAACACGAGTTTTGCATGCCTTGTTTGTCTGTTCAAAACATTAACTCTATTTCAGAAACAGGACACTATGTTAGCTCTAATATACTTTTCATACGACATTTTCTTCACTTCTCCAAGTCAGCGTTCTCTACATTAATGCTGAAATACGAAAGGATCCGATTCAACCTCTTCAAGGCAGTATTTTGAAATTATCTGCCCTGGTGGTAAATATGGCATATTTTATGTTGTTTCTGTATGGTTCATGACAAAACACTGATTGCTGAATATGTTTTTATTGGTCGGATAGACTAGCAGCTCGACATGGGTGCCGACCATTGAACTATGTTTGAAGCGGTCCTTAAATTCATTAACATTCGAGTTGGATAAGCAGTCAGTGTGAGTTTTGATGGGAATTAGGACAAACATTATTTCCTGCTGATGGCTTTTTAGGGATAGGTCATCCTTTAATGAAAACCATCAATTTTCAGAAATGTAACGTAATAAACGAACGATTAATGCTAACTGCCCGCCAAACAAATTAAGAAACTTGATCCGTGAAATTACCCCGGACAGTCTTTTGACATTTTGATACTTTCATAGTCTGAATGCTATGAGGTGGATATTTAACGTATGTGATCACCTATCCTTTACGCCCTGATAAACGATAAAATGCATTTAAATGAATAGATGTAAAGAAAACACTATGCCTGAATCGTTAATATTGTCCCAGTAACTTAAGCAATAGACCCATCGCCTTGGGGTGGCATATGTATATCAGCATAACGTAGATTGCAATGGAACTGTAATCAATTCAATAACTAGTTCAATTAGAAAAAACTGTCAACAAGGGTGACGGGAAGAATAAAAAAAATGTTAGACCTGCAGAGTAAAGAAAATATGGGCAATTTTAAGAATCAAAATTGTAAATCTTGTTCAGACCAAAAGAAAATATCTTTTTAAAAAAACCCACAAAGTAACGTGTTTGAAGGAATGCATTGTGTAGTGAAAAGGCAAAACATTTCCATTTTCTTTTTTCCCTGAAAAGTCAAGAGCTATCGGGCTTTGCTTCCGTGACGGTTTGCACTTCGAAAAGATGCCAGGACCTACAATGTGGTCAGTGCGCATGTTAGGATGTAATTTTTAGGAATTTTTAGAATTTGTGATTTTTGGAGATGTAATTTGACTTCATATAATTTAAAAAGTATGATTTGTGGAATTGCAATTTATATTCACACAAGAAAGAAAATGCTTGTTATAATTTCTGTATTAACTAATTGTACACCAAAGCCATCAGTACTACAGCTATGTATAGTAAACAGTAGATGTGTTTCTACGCCAGCTTCATTATAAGACAACATATGTATCTAATAAACTATATCCATTACAAGCTACGATTTACGAATTATTAGACATTAGATGTATCAAATAAACTATATCCATTACAAACTACGATTTACGAATTATTAGACATTAGTATAAATAAAATCTAGTGAGGGTACACAGAGCAGTTCTGACCAAGCCAGGCATCACTGTTATATGAGGGTCGTACGTGATCCAAGGTTAAAGTGAAGCTGGAGATTATAAGGCATACCCTAATATGGCAAAATCGACGTCTCGCAGAATAGAAATCGACTATATATACCCTATGCCCCAAAGGCTTCGTCAGGAATTGCCGTACACTTCGACCTCGACTTCCTGTTTATCAGGTAAGAGAAATGAAATTAATAAAAAAGATATTTCTGTGAAACACGTTTACAGATCATTTCATCTGCCTCTGAAAATCTTGTAACAAGTTATTATATTATTATTATTATTAGTAGTAGTAGTAGTAGTAGTAGTAGTTGTTGTTCTTGTAGTAGTAGTAGTAGTAGTTGTAGTAATAGTAGTAGTAGTAGTAGCAGCAACAGCAGCAGTGGTAATAGTAGTTGTACTATACAATATACATTTTTAAATATAGTGTTTCTTTGACTGTTTAAATTTGTTTAGAATAAGATTTAATTTAAAATATTAAGCTTGATTTTGTAGAAATTGTTTACTTCATGCTACGAAATAAATTACTTATAAATTATCAGATAAGATTAATGAAATTAGTTACAAAGATATTTCTGTGAAACACGTTTACAGATCATTTCATCTGCCTCTGAAAAGCTTGTAATAAGTTATTATTATTATTATTATTATTATTATTATTATTATTATTATTATTAGTAGTAGTAGTAGTAGTAGTAGTAGTAGTAGTAGCAACAGCAGCAGTGGTAATAGTAGTTGTACTATACAATATACATTTTTAAATATAGTGTTTCTCTGACTGTTTAAATTTGTTTAGAATAAGTTTTAATTTAAAATATAAAGCTTGGTTTTTGTAGAAATTGTTTACTTCATGCTACGAAATAAATTACTTGTAAATTTAAATTCGAAATTACAAAAAATAATAACCTAGTTGAGAAATAAAATTTAATTAAGTACATTTATTGAAAATATCCTTGGTATTGATTTGTAATATTTTACTCATGCATGTTTGTACTATTGGCAATTTTGTTTGGCTTTTAATTCTGAAAGACAGAAATTATGGAAATGTGTGAAGTTGGTTAGTTTTAATTAAACGACACATTTTTAACATATATTTTAAATGAATTGTGTGTAATTTGTCTTCTATATCTTGTGTAGTTTGTTTAATCTTAATAAAAGAATATATAAAGACTTCGACCTCGACTTCCTGTTTTCCAATTTTATCCCGTTCCTCTTCGCCTATGTTAACGATGCAACATCAATAACGCTAGAGTGACACCGCTACCTAAATGGGACCAGAATGACACATTCTTTCTCCATCTCTTTTCGATCTACTACTAATACGTGTTTAGGCTCGTTCAAAAGTCACAAACAAAAGAGTGAAGCCAACAAGCTTTGTAAAATTTAACAAAATAATTTATTTCCCTAAAAAGAAACAGGGTAAAAAAAAGAAAAAGGATTTACGAATGTAATGGAATGTAATCCAAAATTAATCCTAAATTTAAAAAATAACAGTCATATCTCTAAAATGTTCCAATTAAATCAAGGTTCGAATCCCGATGAAGTTCCAAAGCGGGGGATGACGACGTCATATGAATGCATTATTGTACTGATGTGTCAACAGTTTCTCGTTGAATTTTATGAATCAAGAATAATATAATATAATTCTGAATAATTTCTAATAAATGTCTTTGTCCAAGAATTTGACGAAGAGCTCTTATATATCTAGGAAAAATAAATTATTTTAAATAACAATTTCAATTCAACTGGTCACAGCACAAAATACCTTTGAGCACCAAAAGGTATGAAATTCGACTGAAAAACACTATGATGTTAGTTTTATGCAAAATTTTAGATCATGTGGTCACTTAATTCGAATGGCGTAAAGAGCCGAT
The DNA here is from genome assembly GCA_016746295.1 of Potamilus streckersoni. Taxonomy (NCBI): domain Eukaryota; kingdom Metazoa; phylum Mollusca; class Bivalvia; order Unionida; family Unionidae; genus Potamilus; species Potamilus streckersoni. The sequence goes on along the minus strand of JAEAOA010000864.1, from coordinate 707,166 downwards.
AAAAAATTGACACATACGCTATGGACGAGTTTGGTCGTACCGAACGAATCTTACTATAAAATTTAATAATAAAATATTTAAAAAAAACAAAACGTTATTTGCAACAGAGCTGACGTAAGCTAAGAATGAACTTTATTACGACCAATGATTTTCACTGTGTGTTTACGAATTCTGAACCAAGGTTAGGAAATAGGTCAGATAAATATACAATGTAGCTACACTGTTGTTTACTAAAACTTAACGGAATTTTCTGAAGAAAAAAGTCAAATTTAGTGAATACAATTATTATTATAATAACTTGCAATGAAATAAAAAAAAATAAAATAAAAACTTTTAAACTAGCACAAAAGTGATTAAATTACATATACGTAACACTACCACAACAACAAGGGAATCAGAACCATCAACATTCAAACGTCAATTCTTTCATGAAACGCATTTTAACCTTCATTTTATATTACCGGTAACCTGTACGTATTTTAGCCTGCATATTCTTATTGCCAGTAATCTATGCACATTATAACCGTTTATGTCATTTGTACGAACTGAACAATGAAAGGTATGAAACAATTTTATATCCGGAAGTTATGTGAAATTGATGGACTTCAGAGAATATAGTACAATTAAAATTAAAATAAAAAACAAAGCAGCTTTTCATTTCTATCACTGAATGCAGATGTAAGTTTGTAGTATGCATGCCAAGTCTTAATGCAAAATATAACTGCTCGAAGTAAACAAGCAAAATAAAATTTCTTTAATATGTAGGCAAAATATAGCTCTGCTCAAGGTAAATAAGCAAAATAAAAACTATTTAATATGTAGGTAAAATATAACTTTGCTCACTGTAAACAAGGGAAATTGAAATTCTCCAAAATGTATGCAAAATTTAACTGCTTAAAGTAAACAAGCAAATTGAACGGTTCTTCAATTTGTCAGATTTCTTAGAGATGTGTACACTTAAAATTACAAAAATTTGAAATTTTTTAATCGTCAAAGTTAACAGTCTGATAATTAAAAAAGATGAAGAACGAGAGTGTTGATAAATAATGAAAGCAAAGAAATGACAGATCGAAAGAGAAACCGTATAGGACTTTTTGAACTGTATCGTCTATAAAACTAACACAATCAGGAAGGTAGATAAAAGCTATATTGAAAGTGAAGAAAGCTTCTTTGTAGAACTAACTGTTGCAGAAATGAAGTCCAATTAATGTCAGGGAAGGCTACTGCTGGATGTAGCTGCTCATGACCCATGGAAGTGTACAGTGTACTTTCTATTGTATTTATGAATAGCATAAAATACGAATGTTTACTTCGTATGGAAGTATCATATTATCTTACAAAAGGCTATTTGAAATTTAATTACCGTGCTGTGTGAACAGATTGATGCTGAAGCTTTCTTTGTTCTTGGTAATAAACGCATGATGAATATAAATTGTGTGTACTTTCTACATGTCCACATTTACATTGGTGATTTAATCCTAAATAATTTTTGATTACGTGAGCTGCAGTTAGTCCTAAGAGGAACATAAAGCATGTTAAATTCCTTCTTCTCCGAGAAAAGTATATGGGAACTTGATAATTACTATTATTTATTACGCTTTTGAAGTTGTTAATGGAGTCGCATTGACGAATCTTTATAGATAATGTGTTCCATTCTCGGCTGACTGAAGGAAGAAACGAGTTTAAGTAAACACTTTTTCCATGCTTTTGTTGACAGAAGATTGATTACGTTACGTCAATAACGGGTAATATCACAAACAGCTGGTGGGAAAATAGATGTGAGGGCTTGAACCAGTGGTCGTGTTGTATAAAAGTATAACTTTGTATATTTGACATCTGGAGTCAAAACGATTCCGTCCTATTTCTCGATGTAAAGCTTCAGTATATTGTGCTGCGCAAGTCACGACACTGACTGCTTTTCTATTATTTTTTAAAGTTTAGTTTTCTCAAGTAATATACTGTTTTTTTCAAATCATAGTACCATTTTCCAGAATAGATACTAAAACGACGCAAATATAATTTCGAAAGATTTTCTGTCAAGTTCAAACTGAGTCACCCAATGATATTTATTTTCTTTTGTATAATCTTTTTGTTTGTTCACTGAGCAGTCGCTTGCGAATAAAAATCCACAATGTTTATGTGAGCCAATTTTCTCACCTCTGGTTGAGAATATATATTGGTTGAATAAAAATCCACAATGTTTATGTGAGCCAATTTTCTCACCTCTGGTTGAGAATATATATTGGTTGATGGACAGGTTTAATAATTCTCTCAGTATGTTTTAGGGATTCAACTGTGCAAATATTGAATGACACAAACTTGTTATTTGCCCACTGCGATGCTTTACCAAGTCAGAGTTGAGGTCATGAGCAGTTACGACCGGAATATGTACGATTAGAGAAAATTGTATCTTCAGGAAATAAACTTATAGTGGAGTGTATATCAAACACAATAACATTTTTATATATCTAGAAACAAAATGTAAGGAGGGTAAAATGGGACACATGTCACACTCGATCAAAGCTTTATTTACATCACCATACACAACTCCTTTCCTTGCCGAAGTCACCTGCACGGCGGAACATCACAGATACATTAATTGTAAAGACGGGCTGGGCGGGTTACGATTGTTAGTTTCAGGAAAGCGATTAAATACGTGTTGATTTTTTTTTAAAAATAAAAAAAAAAACAGATCTTCAAAAACGTTCCCAACAGTAAAGAGATAATGCTCTGTGATTAGATACACCATCTTCACTAGTCAATACAACGCACCACTCTATTAGTTAACTCACTATATACTAACGGAGGCAGTTCATGAAATCCAATACATGTCGCTAGGAAAAAGCGTTAATATATCTGTTCGATCCGCCAAGATGTAGACAGTGTTATTATGTTGGAACCATGGCTAGCGAAGATGTAGCTAAAATTGAAGTCACTTTTCGTTGATATTGAACAAATTCTTGCTTATTTCAAGAGGATAAAAAGATGATTTCTCATTCAGATTGGATAAAAATGAATGTGATTTTTCAGTAGCAGCGTTACGAAGAACAGTTATTTAAATTATTGGGATTAAAACATTTACCACAAACAAACGGCTTTTTAAGACATTTTGTACTTCATCAGGAATCATTTCTACAAAAGAAAAGTTTACATCCTTATATAAAGTGATAAAAAAGATGAACACAGTATGAATCAATTCTTAAAAATTATTAAATTAGTTCTACAAAAGCAAAGCTTATATCCGTATATAAAGTGATATAAAATAGATTAACACAGTGCGCTCCATTTCTTAAAAATCATTAAATTTTTCAGCTTTGTCAACTTCAGATTTGGTATCGAACTGTTTTGTTGAACATATGTCAAGCTGTGTTAGTCTGAATTCTAGAATCATAGAGATTGGTCTGTTCTGCGAGGAGCAAAATTTCGTTGGACAGAAGTGTGGCTTAGTTTGCGCGGCTTCTTGATAGGCTCTCCTACGTTTGTATATTGACCTTATGATTTTGTAGTGATACATCAAAAGTTCTGATCGTTTAATTCAAACAGTTTTGTTCAGATATCAAGACCTTGTAGTCAGTGATATGTTTGTACATTTGTCGTCACATTTAAAAGAATGCAAGTTGTTGGTAGATGCTTTTTGCCTTATAGTCGAATTGGCCTTGTATTAATATATGCCTTGGACATGATTTCCTATTCTGTTTTCTGTTGGGGAATATTGCATTATTGGCCAGGAGTATCTGTATCTTTCTGTAAGAAAAGATGCTAAATCTATCTTAGAATTAAACTTGTATTGTTCGTTACAAGTACTGGTAATAGGTCTACTAAGGATGAAAACGTTTCAGTGCAATGAGTGCACGTGTAGTCTAAACGGTATTTACTCAAGCAAATATCTTCACATATACGTCAAAACAAATAATTACTCAGGTACTCTGTAAAAGATATTTTGTTTCTTAAAAAAAACTGTTTCCCCTTATTACAAAGAAATTCTAACAAATTAATAGTTGTCTATTGACTTCAAATCGATCGATCACTAGCATATACTCATGTACATTATAAACTCAAGTCTATGCAATTGCTATTGAGAATTATGCAGTAAGGCAAATAGGCATGGATATTATCAATATACTCAGCTGAAAATTACATGGATGTGATCCATGTACAAGCCTGAAAATTGCGTGGATGTGATCCATGTACAAGCCTGAAGATCGCATTGATATGTACAAGCCTGAAAGTTGCGTGGATGTGATCCATGTACAAGCCTGAAGATCGCATTGATATGTACAAGCCTGAAAATTGCGTGGATGTGATCCATGTACAAGCCTGAAATCGCGTAGATGTCATCCATGTACAAGCTTGACAGTCATGTGGATCTGATCCATGTACAAAGCCTGACAATCGTGTAGAAGTGACCAATATACAATCCTGCAAATTGCGTAGATGTCATCCACGTACAAAACCTGAAAATTCGCGTGGATGTGATCGTTTTATAAGCCTTCAAATAGCGTGGATGTGATCCCTGTAAAACCTCCAAAACGCATGGTTGTGATCCCTGTACAAGCTTGCAAATATCGTGGATCTGATACATGTACAAGCATAAAAAATAACTGAAATACTTATATGAATGGGTACATAGCCTAAAATATCTGAGCATCAATTTCATTTGAGTAGATGGATCTGCTTAATAACAACGTCTTGGTTGTAAATTTAAATGGCAAAAGAAAAATAACGCTATGTGTTAGAGTTGCATATTTTTGACAATCTAATAAAAGGTGTGATCTATATGAATATATTATATACATCGTTGAAAATGTTATTTGCGAATAAAATAGGTATTTAAACTCTGACATTTGGTTCTCAAACGCATGTGTTTGGTTTCCATCATTTGTAAAGACTTTTCCGGTGATAAGATATAATACGCCAGCAGAAGATTTACAAGTATAGACAGTTCACTTTGAAAAGCGAGTTGAACATAGTATATGATACCATATAAAACTTTATAGTGATTCAATGCAAGTGTGTACATTGTATATGACTTCATATACAACTTTATAGCAAGTTTGATTATGAATGTGGAATATTTAGTGGTGATGGCCATAGCACAAGTCATAAAACATTAAAACTTGTTATGAGTCCATGGTCTTAAAAAGGTTACAGAAAACAGTGAAGACAACAAGTTTTATAAAATTAAAAAAAAAATTATTTCCTTAGAATACACAGTGAAAATGAGAAAAGAAAGAACTTACGGTATTTTGAATTAAACCCAAAAATAATCCAAGAATTAAGGACACAAGTTCTAGCAATAAAACGTCCTGAACGAAGAGATCCAAAACTAAAGGTGATGACTTGTCTGTTATGGTCTGCGAAGTGCTGACGTGTCAGAATCTCATCTTGAATCACAGAAATGTTATTCCAGGTTTAAATTCAGTATAAATTCGAATAAGTGTCTTTATCCACCAATTTTATTTAAGCACTTTTGTATTTCCAGAGAAAATAATCACTTGAATTCAGTATTTAAAGAAAAAAAGTTCAGCCGAAACTGGTCACAACATAATACAATTTAAAGTGCTACATGTTAAAGCACGACTGGTAAAATCATCATAGCCTTGCTTATTTACATGATAATAGCATATAAAATTCACTTTATAATCTCCAAAATCCTGGCTCAAATCAACATGTTTACCTGAATAATAATTCGGTTAATAAGCTCATACACATAGAGAATAATGAAGCTATTATTAGGGTTTTTTTACATAAATGAAATTTAATTTTTGGTTCTAAAAAAGTCAATCAAATCAAGCAGAAACGAAATCAGTTTTGGACAAGGTCAAATCCTGCAAAGTTACATCACAATAACTTGTAATGAAATAAAAAAACCCCTGACAAACAAACAATTAAATTTAATATACATGACAAACTAAATGCTATGTGTACGGCTTCATCTGACTCACAAAGGACGAATATACGTACCACATTAACATGCATGCAATTCTAAACACAGATACATTCATTACCTTTACATACATATCAGATAAAAATTGGCCTGCATGATATATGCACAAGCAAAAGTAACTTTCAAAATGATAAGCATAAACTCAGGCAAGAGAAATATCTCACCACGCATTCCAAGGATGCAAAAGACCCCAATGAAGAAATGCTGTATATCCCTTAAATTCAATTTAGCTTTGTGCGTCATTCTTGAAGTTAAACCTACTGTTTTGGGTCTAACTACCCCTGAAGTTAAACCTAAGCCCAGTAATGTTTTAGGTCTAACTACCCCTGAAGATAAACCTAAGCCCAGTACTGTTTTGGGTCTAACTACCCCTGAAGTTAAACTTAAGTCCAGTACTGTTTTGGGTCTAACTACCACTGAAGTTAAAACAAAAGCTAGCAATGTTTAGGGTCTAACTAACCCTGAAACTAAACATCATCCCAGTACTGTTTTGGGTCTAAATACCTTTGAAGTTAAACCTAAACTCAGTTCTGTTTTGGGTCTAAGTATCTCTGAAGTTAAATCTAAGCTTAGTACCGTTTTTGGGTCAAATTTCCCCTGAAGTTAAATCTAAGCTCAGTACTGTTTTGGGTCTAAATACCCTTGAAGTTAAAGCTAAGCCCAGTATTGTTTTTGGTCTAAGTACCCTTAAAGTTTAACCTAAGTACAGTACTGTTTTGGGTCTAACTACCACTGAATTTAAATGTAAGCCCAGTACTGTTTTGAGTCTAACTACGATTGAAATTAAAGCCCAAGTCCTCGCTGCTAGCTTGAATGCCAGACTAAAATAAAATGGTTGAGACATTAGTTTATATTTAACTACCATTGAAACCTATATCAAGTATTGATTCACTCATTGCTGGAAGACCTCAAAATGAATGTTTTCGGAATTAATTTTGAATTTAACCTTGAAACCTCTATCAAGTACTGATTCATTCATTGCTAGGAGACCTCGAAAAAAAAATTTTTCAGACTTAATTTTGGATCTAACCTTGAAATAAAGCGATGACTCATTGACTGCCAGACCTCAACAAGATTTATTTTCCTAGCAAACATTGTGTGTTATGTGGTTGTTCTAGTTAATATTGGCGCGGTTATTCTTTTTGTTTGTTACTTTGTTTGTTTGTAACTTTGTTGGTTACAGCGGTTTCAAATCAAAATATTAATTCACTGTGATTCATGAACTTGATAGAACAAAGATTATAAGATTCAGAAAAAAAGTCATGCACATTTGTTCTAGACCCCCCTCCCCGAAATTTAACTTACATTTACATTTTACAGTACTGGCTATAAATAATCCCTTTAGGTGATTTGAGAACGAGAAAATCAGAACAAATAAGAAGAAAATATTTACTACTTGTCAAATCGAATAAGGGGCAAGTGATTTCCTCTCTGGGTCTGTCGTTTCAGTTTGTCTCAAATACTCGTAGAAGTCGATGAAACACACGCGACCTATTTCTGTACGGTGAGCCCAAGCTAAAAAATTTGTAATCTGACAGACGCTGCAATCATCACTTTACTTTGGCTTCTCGATAAACGAAGATTATGATCGTTTCATACATTAGGACACATTTCTTTTTTTTGTAAAAGTAGTAAGATGGAAGTCTTCTCCTATTCGTATTAAAAGTAATTTGTCATTGAATTATATTGAAATTCTGCTCAGGTACAGTGAGATTAAAATTTTATTTGTTTTTGCGCATCAGCTCGATACTGTTTTGGTAAAGAATACACTTGTGTGAGCAAGTGCATTATCCTCTTTTTAAAGTTTAACGTCAAATTTTTTTAGACTTGATGAAAAGCTGATGTCAGCAAATTGATGATTCACGCGTTTCCTGTGGGAAGGGATAAATGTTTATTCCGACCATGTATAAAAAGACAGCAACCCGGTGAAAAAATCAGTCTGTTCGTTCGTGTATCAGAAAGACTATTCTCTTTCCTTATTGGTAAGAATTGTCTGTGTCCGTAAACTCTTTAAACTATAGGAACTTTTAATGTTGAGATTTTCACAGTAATGTTCCCTTTAGCCTCGATATTTTTGTAACACTATTGTGAGTTCTTACTGTTTCACATTATAATGTAATTGAATATTTTATTGTTTCAAAGAACTTCTATTCATTTATGTTCATGGTATGTATTAATGAAAAAGATTATTTCTCTACTAACTTCATGTTTAGATTTAATCTGGAAATAAAAAAAAATTATTCTTTAAGCAATAAAGGATTATGTTTTAGTAACCTATTCCAAAATAGTAATCTATTACAAATTTAGTAAATTAGATTTCTTCGAAACGATTGTTGCATTATACCGCAACTATTAAATTTTGGCTGTCATGAATTTAGTTGAGATCTAATTATATGTATTATATTCCAAAAAGCAGAAATCATGCAAATGTAGGAAGCTGGTAAGCTCGAAGAAAAAGTAAAACTTTATATGTATTTCATGTATTTTAAATATAAAGGCTTTATAACATGTATCGCTAAAATGTAGCATTATATATTTATATAGCTAAATAAAGTCTATTCGCTCAAGAAGACTCTTCTCGTTCCTTACAGCGACTCCCGTCGTATCACTCGTATCGCCATTTCCACTAAAAATGTAGCCATATCTACACGGTTATGAGTGACACCATCATATTTAAGAGACTACGAACATTCCTCTCTCTATCTCTCTAATCTAGAGCAAAGACGATTCTTAAAATGACTATTATTTCCTTCTCATAAGAGGGAATAAGAGGAAGGTTATAATAACATAATAACTTTTTTTCATAACATATATATATATATATATATATATATATATATATATATATATATATATATATATATATATATATATATATATATATATATATATATATATATATGAAGACTCAACGTTAGACGGTATTACCATTCTGTCTGACTTAGACCTTCAACGAATTAAGATGCAAAATCAGTAAAAGGCAAAGCTTATGGTGACATATATTGAAGGTGATTCGAAAGAATCCCACTCACCCCAACAAACAAAACATCTACAAGGACGGTGGTCCTGAACCGTTCACAAAGCAAAAGAATAATGGAGAACGAAAAGTGATGTATTAGAAAGGAAAAGCTACTTACTCCGATAAATTCAATGTCATTAACAATGGACATGGCAAAAGTAGAAAAACAATTGAACATTTGTTGAAATAACGTGCTTGAAATTCATCGACATTCCTGCATCACTAGAATATACTAAATGCGGGTAATAATCGAATATTTACCTGTTTATTGTTCTCTTCATACATTTTTAGATCATTTTTATGTATAAATATTTTTTGTTCCATTTAGATCCTAGGTGTTTTTTTTCACACACACACATCACACGCGCGCACACACACATCACTATTTGTTTTAGTCTTTTTTTAACTTGGTGTACGAATACTATCGTCTTATTTCTGAGAGATATGGGTGACCCTTTAAAAGTCTGTTTGAAAATGGTACAAAAAAAAGCTTGGACATCCCGTCATGAGCTATATGGAACGGAACGTTTAGTTTATGGGGGGATGGGAGCTGTAATTTTCGTGGAAAAAAAAAAACAAACAAAACAATTCTGGCCCATAAATACTTCTTAAGATATACATGCTCTGAATTATAGAAGAAGAAAAAAAAAAACAACCTATTAGACGCATTATATTTGCTGGCAACAATATTTCTCGAGGGAAATATTAAAAAGATGTTCAGGATTGAAATCCCTCCCCCTGTTCCCCAACAAGCCAGAAGACTTTGGAAGTTTGATTTTCAGAAAGTGTTGCACTACGTGCTGTCACCCCCCAATATCGTTATGGAAAATCAGAATGGCTGCAGGAAATGAAAATAACAGCATACAATGATTACTGTTGAGATACTATGTCGGATTTCAATCTTAAGTCTATTTTTCATCAAGTGTAGCAATGCTCCCTATTGTCACCGTGAAACACCAAGACAGAAGCAGTGGTTGAGATTAACAATGTACTATATTATGTTTACTGTTGAAAAGTACGAGACCTAAAACTAAATTTAGAACCCAAAAGCTTGTTTTTCACAAAGAGGACTATTCCATGTTAAAGTTCAGCTCGTTTAATTAAGTCCGACTAACAATTGCTCTATAAATATAGAATCCGATATTCTATCTGTAGAGTTTGAAAGAGGATAACAGTTGACAATTTGTATCATTATTTGCCTGTAAACAATCAGAAGAGGCGTTAGTTATAATAGTTTTTGTCTGTGATAATATATGGATGTCAGTCAGAGTAAGTGTTGGTCAGTCAGAAATCATCGGCTACCCATAAACCTTTGTTGGACACTGGCGAGACATAAAGAGGATGATTTTGTTCAATTTGATTGTGAACATTTCTACTACATGCCTACATGAAATATGAAAAGTGTTCCTGCAACCGACTGATACAGAGACCATCTCGTGATGACTGTTGACGCTGTCTGGACAAAGAGACAGAATATTCTTGCTAAGAATGAGGTGGATTGTGAGTCTGCTGTCCTCCAAAAGCCCACAAACTGATCTGGTTGCAAACTTCCAAGCAAAGGGATATGTTTTCAGTTGCGACTTTGACGCAGTGATACCATATATTCAGTTGAGTTATCTTACAAGTTCTGGAAAAACAACCCATATTTATTGATCACTGATATTATAAAGGAACCTTCTTTTCAAGACCACTAACCATAAAGAGCCACCCCCTTGGCTCTCGGTAAGCTCCTTAACCTGAATCTGGGGCATTAATGTAAAGGAAGGAGTAAGATTCTGCAGTGAGAATGGGAACTCTGGTTTTTCCACCTATTCCGACGGTGATAAAACTTGGGCACTAAAAGGATCTTGGTGGACAGGGAGTCTCTTCGCAGTATCCAGTTTGCTAGAAGAACTGGAGGGGCTTCTTTTTAGCCTCCCTTAAAAAACCTAGTCTTCTGTATCTTTTCAAAGTCCATAGAAGAGACAGAGGTGAGCTGATAACGATGTATTCTCATCCAAAGAGTGCAAGTATGTCAGATTGTTTCGCGTAGAAGTCAGAATATTCCTTGACAGATAAAAAATTCAGCCCACATAAAATTTTGTGAACTGATATCATCCAGCTTCTCCTGATCGGGGATTAGCATATTTGAGGACATTGTGTATCAACCAATCTCTGAAATACTGGGAGATTGGAATCTGTAAGCTTATACGAGTTCTTCAATGAACATCATCATTTTCATGACCCTTGTGAAAGGCCTGAAAGTGGAAGCTAGACTGAAAGGAAGAACATAAAATTTAAAGCTCTCCACCCTAGAGAAAACCACAAAAATTTCCTGTAGCTGGAAAGCCGGGGATATGAAGAAAAGGATCGTTGTGATCTATAGAGACTGCCCAGATGTTATGTCCTGAATGAGGCAGGTGAAAGAAGCATTGGGAAAAGATTGATGATGAATTGAAATTCCTAAGTCCTCTTGGAGACCAAGAAAATATAGGAATAAAATCTCATACTTCTGATGTCCTTCACCTTCTCTAATATTCAATTTTTTAGGAAAGAGTACACCTTTTCTGTTGAGGTATCAGCTGGGACTAGTAGAACAGAGAAGAGATGATGGGTTTTTAAAGTGAAGCCAGCAACACTCTTTATAGTAGAAAGTATCCATGCAATGTCTGATAAGTTTAATACGGAAACCTATAAAAGGTATGTCAAGATCGAGAAGACAATGTTCACACCAAAACTATGCTGAATGGTTCCTAAACTATTTTCAGACTACAAGGATTTGAAGTGGTTGAAATATAATACTGATGGAAAAGGGACAAAAGCTCTGTGTAAATTGGATCTGAAGAAACAGAACCTTAAGAAGATGTAAGTCAAATAGGGGCCATAACAAAGAATTCCTCTACCAAAAGGCATCCAATTATGTATAAGGGTTGCAGTGCTTTGCTATTTACAAGTATGAATGGAAAGCAACTCTAGCAGATGGAATTGGTGGGTACTATAGGTATCCCACATTATGACGTCAGGAACTTAATAACTATGATGTATAAAGATAGCAAACAACTTGGTAGATAATCAGGCATCCAACTTCTTAATTTCCTCCTAACAATGTACCAGGTTTCACTTCAACAAGTTCACACAATTTTCTGCTATTTATGTATAAGGTCTAACCATGGCAAAAAGTTCAGGTAATTTTTTCCTAATGAAACTGTGATAATTTCTGTGTCTAAAGATTATTTTAAGAGCTCTCTCTCTCTACCCCGATCTGGGTCATTATCCCTCTTAAATTCTATCCCAACTGTTATCTAATCACAATTCTTTCCAAGATCTGAAACTGAACAATAATAATATTAGTTTCTAACATCACATAGCAAATATACTTGCTACAGTTTCTCGAAAATAGCTTATCATCTAATTATTCAGAAGATTTCCGAAGAATAAAAAAAATCAAAAAGAAAAGTCATGGTTAAATTTCACAACCAGCAACTTGGAAAGTCATAACCAACTGTTATGAGTATTGGAGCTTATGGAGGCTTAAAACAAGGCCCATGACACATCCACAGACAATTTTTGAAATACCTTCCAGAACCATCATTAACATCTCTTTTGAAAATCTTCAATGATTTATAGATGATTAGTAATGTACCTAAGGGATGGAAAAAAGCAAGATTAATACCAGTCCCCAAACCAGGTAAAGATAGCACAGATTTTACCAAGTATTGCCCCATTGCACTGACCAGCTGTGTGTGTTTGTGTGTGTGTGTGTGTGTGTGTGTGTGTGCAAAACAATGGAACAAATGATCAATTCTCAGCTTCTATGCTACTGGATACTAGTAATTTAACATCTTTTTAAAGTGGCTTTAAATATGGCTACAGCAATAATGACCATTTGGTTAGACTGGAAATATTTATTCATGACGCTTTAATCGAGAAGGAACATTTAGTAGTGGTTTCTTTTGATTTAGAAAAGGCAAATGGCATGACATGTAAGTATGAGATATTGGATGACCTGCAAGATCTGGGTAAACTTTCTCTCAAAGATGGAATTCAAGATACAAGTGGGTTCTTCCCTTTCACATATGGACGAGCATGAGATGGGTATGTCCCACGGAAGCATTCTGTATGTAACGATTTTCAACATCAAAATAAATAACAACATCCAAGTGTTTAGCTCCTGGTGTGGATTGTTCTCTATACGTTAATACATTATTAATCAGAGCACATGTATTCAATTGGAAAACAACCACAACAAAATATAAACAAAATTCAAAATTGGCCTAATGACAATGCTTTCAAATTTTTAAAGTCAAAAACAGTATGCATGCATTTCTGTCAGTTATGAAAACACCATCATGAGCCTAAACTCATGCTGGACGGAACACCTATACCAGTTGTTGAAGAAACAAAGTTCCTAGGTATTATCTTCGACAAAAACTGACCTTCATTTCACACATAAAAAATTTTGAAAGCTAAATGCTTCAAATTTCTAGATTTACTTAAAGTAGTGGCACACATTGACTGATGTGTTGATGGAAGAGTAATTCTAAATTTATATAGAATGTTTCTTTGCTCCAAACTAGACTATGGTTGCATTGATTATGGTTCATCCAGAAAGTCCTATTTGAAGATGCCTGGCCTAATTTATCATCAAGGAATAAGACTAGCACTGAGAGCATTTAAGACATCCCCATGTGAACGCCTTCTAGCTGATGCAAATGAACCACCTTCATCACATCGTAGTGAAATGCTTTCCACATAGTATGCTCTCACATTCAGATCAAACCCTCTGAATCTTGTTTTTTTTTTCTGGGCCGTATTTTAACCCAAATACAACACATTATACCAAAATAAACCTATTGCCATAACTTCCATTGACAATAGAATATCATCCAGGCTTGATTGTACAAAAATTGATCTTTCTAAAATTCTGAAAACATCCATTTCCAAAACATCTTCCATGCTACTTGAGCAGCCAAAAGTACTTTTTACGCTACAAGATCTTCCACAACTCTTATCACAAACTCCTCACTGAACTTAAAAACTACACAAGACTGATGGATAAAATGATAAGGAAAAAGGCTGCTGCAGCATTCATTAGTGGAAAACACACAACAATAGCTCACGTACTAAATGGTACATCGATTTTTTCAGCCCTAATCAGAGCAATAGACCTGCAATATATCGAAAGCAAATGTATTTTAAATAGCATCATCTTCTCCGATTCACTATCAGTACTCAGTCACTACATAAGATAAAACTGGAAAACCCATATTAACCAATATTCTCATTACAAATACTGTGCTGAGTACCTCCCACAATATAGTATACTGTTGAAGATGTTGTGTTGTGGGGTTTAACGCCATTTTTCAGCACATGATAGGCTATACATGGCGGCCAGTATTAATGGTGGAGGAAGAAACCGAGAAATCACCTGAAAGAACCACCGACCCACGAGAAGCTACTGGCAAGCTTTCTCACATATTCACATTCCACGAATTCTAGACTTGAACCCACACAGACAGAGGTGAGATGGCAGTGATCCATAACGGACCACTCAGCTACTCTGGGCCCCATATACTGTTGGTTACCCAGCCATATTGATATTAAAGGTAATGAAAATGCAGATCGTGCTGCTAAAATGGCCCTGTCTCTAGAACCATCTGATTTTAAAATACCATATAATGATTTTAAACCTAGCATATAGTCCTGATGTCCGAAGTGGCAGGCATCATGGAATGATGCAGTGAATAACAAACTTTATGCAGTCAAGCCAACCCTAGAAGAATAGACTCCTTCCTACAGAATCATCCATAGGGAGGTGGTAGTTATTTCAAGAATTATAATTGGTCATACTTATATCACACATCACACATGCTAAATAGCAAAGACCCACGAGGGTGCATTTCTTGTAATGAACCATTCACTGTTAAACATTTTATGATAGAGCATTTTGACCTCCAACCGATGCATATTCAATACTACAATATGCATGACACAAAGGAAATTTTTGATACAATAAATGTCTCTTGTATTTGAAATGTAATGTATATACCATCCTTTATATTCAATATACTTTTATCTAAGTGTTCATTAACATACACCATTTACATTCCCCAACGATTGGTAAGCTTTATATATTACCCTTACCATCTTATCGTTTTACTTTCAACTGTTTGATGTTTTTATTGCTGGTAGATATGAAATCTGTATCACTTTTAAATGATCTTACATATAACCCTTTGTGTGCCACTAAATAGGGTCTTGTGCAATCTAAAAAAAATAAAATCAATTAATCAATCTAAATCCCAGTTTAGTTTGGGTCAAATTTGTTTTCATTATCTAAATCCCAGTTATGGGCCAAACTAAAAGTAGTTATTTGCACCAGTCTGAATTTATAACATTTCTATCTATTGTTATGTCTGAAAAGTAAATTGTTGTTGGCAAATCTATTGTGCATTCTCAATGACAGTGACAGGTATGCTTTTCTCCTAGTATTGTTCTCTTTTAGCTTTTTCTGTAAAATGTTGGCAATGCTTGCTGAATGATGGCACTACTTGCTAAATGTTGGCAATGCTTGCTGAATGATGGCACTACTTGCTAAATGATAGCAATGCTTGCTAAATGATGGCATTACTTGCTAAATGTTGGCAATGCTTGCTGAATGATGGTACTACTTGCTAATGATAACACTGCTTGCTGAATGATGGTACTACTTGCTAAATGATGGTACTACTTGCTAATGATAGCAATGCTTGCTAAATGATGGCATTACTTGCTAAATGATGGTACTACTTGCTAATGATAGCAATGCTTGCTGAATGATGGCACTGCTTGCTGAATGATGGTAATCCTTGCTGAATGAAGGCCAGAAATTATCATACAGAACTTTCTTTTCCTGAATATCTAGGTGCCAAGAAAATTGGTAAATCTAAATGATACTTCCACATAATATTTTTTCTTCATACAGAAAGTTAATTGAACATGAAAGTGATCTGCCACTATATAAACACACTTGTTTTGAAGGCAATATGCAACTAGATTATTTTCATTTTTGTCAAACGTCAATGCTTTTAACAGTCTTCCTTGTTAAGTGACAAAGCAAGTGTAAAAGGGCTGAGGAATGAAATGTGTTTTACAGAACTGTCTGTTTAAATTCATTACATATTTTCTTCAAAGATGCTAATTGTATACAATGTGACAAAAATTAAAATTACTTTGAGAGACATATCAACTTCATTCAGGAACTTTACTGGTAGTGCACTGAACCAGTAGTACAAAGCAAGGATAAATATTATGTATGCTGTGGTATGCAATATCAATAGTAGGCATACTGTATCAATTGTGGGTATGCTGTACATATTATTAGTAGGTATACTATCTCAATGATAGCTCTACTGTATCAATAGTAGCTATGTTGTATGTATCATTACATGTATTATGTATGCTGTATATATCAGTAGCAGGTATGTCATATCACTAGTAAGCATACTGTATCTATACACAGTAAACTGTATTAAAGGTAGGTTTGCTGTATTAATAGAAGATAATATGTATTAAGAGTAGGTAGGCTGTATCAATAACAGGCATGCCATATCAATAGAAGGTATGCCACATTAACAATACACCTGCCACATCAATAATAGGTATGCTCTAATCATCAACTGTGGGTGGTATGCTGCATCAATAGTAGGCATGCTGTATCAATAAATATGCTTTAGTATGAATAGTAGGCATACAATATCAGTATAAGGTATGCTGTATCAATAGTAGGCATGCTGTATCAATAGTAGGCATGCTGTATCAATAGTAGGCATGATGTATCAATATCTAAGTATGCTTTAGCATGAATAGTAGGCATGCAATATCAGTATAAGGTATGCTGTATCAATAGTAGGTATGCTGTATCAATCGTAGGCATGCTGTATCAATAGTAGGCATGCTGTATCAATAGTAGGCATGATGTATCAATATCTAAGTATGTTTTAGCATGAATAGTAGGCATGCAATATCAGTATAAGGTATGCTGTATCAATAGTAGGTATGCTGTATCAATCGTAGGCATGCTGTATCAATAGTAGGCATGC
This sequence comes from Potamilus streckersoni, assembly GCA_016746295.1. Taxonomy (NCBI): domain Eukaryota; kingdom Metazoa; phylum Mollusca; class Bivalvia; order Unionida; family Unionidae; genus Potamilus; species Potamilus streckersoni. The sequence continues at coordinate 690,140 of JAEAOA010000864.1, read as the reverse complement.
TGTATCAATAGTAGGCATGCTGTATCAATAGTAGGCATGATGTATCAATATCTAAGTATGTTTTAGCATGAATAGTAGGCATGCAATATCAGTATAAGGTATGCTGTATCAATAGTAGGTATGCTGTATCAATCGTAGGCATGCTGTATCAATAGTAGGCATGCTGTATCAATAGTAGGCATGCTGTATCAATAAATATGCTTTAGCATGAATAGTAGGCATGCAATATCAGTATAAGGTATGCTGTATCAATAGTAGGTATGCTGTATCAATCGTAGGCATGCTGTATCAATAGTAGGCATGCTGTATCAATAGTAGGCATGCTGTATCAATAAATATGCTTTAGTATGAATAGTAGGCATACAATATCAGTATAAGGTATACTGTATCAAAGGTAGGCATTATGTATCAATAGAAGGTATGCTGCATCAATAGTAGGCATGCTGTATCAATATTTAAGTATGCTTTAGCATGAATAGTAGGCATGCAATATCAGTAGAAGGTATGCTGTATCAATAGTAGGTATGCTGTATCAATAGTAGGTATGCTATATCAAAGGTAGGCATTATGTATCAATAGAAGGTATGCTGTATCAACAGTAGGTATGCTGTATCAAAGGTAGGCATTATGTATCAAAAGAAGGTATGCTGTATCAAGAGTAGGTATGCTGTATCAAAGGTAGGCATTATGTATCAACAGAAGGCATGATGTATCAATATCTAAGTATGCTTTAGTATGAATAGTAGGCATGCAATATTAGTAGAAGGCATGCTGTATCAAAGGTAGGCATTATGTATCAATAGAAGGTATGCTGTATCAATAGTAGGTATGCTGTATCAATATCTAAGTATGCTTTAGTATGAATAGTAGGCATGCAATATCAGTAGAAGGTATGCTGTATCAATAGTAGGTATGCTGTATCAATAGTAGGCATGCTGTATCAATAGAAGGTATGCTGTATCAATATAATTCATGCTGTTTAAATAAAGTCATGCTGTAGCAATAGTAGGCATGCCGTATCACTAGTAGGTATGCTGTATCAACAGAAGGCAATCTGTATCAATAGTATTTAGGTATTGTTATAAACCTGTAGTTGAACTGTGTGTGTTGAAGAAATGAATTCTGTATAAATCATTTTATTTCATTTTTATATCATTAAATGTAATTATTATTATTATTATTATTATTATTATTATTATTATTATTATTATTATTATTATAATAATATTAGCATGGGTCTAATGTTTTATTAGAAATATCATAAATATGACTCATGTGAGCTTTGTATAAAAGTAAAATCGTTGCATGTAAACATTAAGAAGTAGCTATGTAAATGACTGGCTGATACTTGGTCAGTCTTTCCTAATGTCCAGATGGATAGCGAAATTACACTTGTCCTCTGTGCATGTGTATATGAACTGATGTATTAGCTTGGTTTATATGCTTAGTTATCTGTAAGAAAGTTCAGTCAGAGTCATAACCAATTTCAACATCCAAGAGAGTCAAATAGCTTATATTACCTTAAAAAAGGTATTTTTTGTACTAGAAAAAAATTGTCTGTTTGTGTGCCTTCATAGAATAATGTGTTTTGTTAGTGGAGATAATTGTACTTGGTCTACTTTCTAAATAAATATTTTCCCTGGAGAAAAACACTACTGGTTTGGACAAAGACATATTCTGAAATTTTTCTAAATTGGAACAGAACAAAAATAGTTGTGCTTCACAGTGTAAATTCTGGGATTCTTGTGTCAGCCTTCGTCTAATGTCATCATCCGCCATCTTAGACCTTAACTGAACTTCAGACTGTTTCAATTTAGAACTGTTCATAGTACTTATGTGTTTTCATATCTTTAGAACAAACAAGTTGGATCTCTTTCACAAATCATAAGTCTTGTTTTGCATATTTATATTTTATCAGTGTATTCTAGGAAAATAAATTACTTTTGATAAAATTTACAAAGCTTGTTGTAGTCACTCTTTCTTTGTGTTATTTTAAACAAGGCGATACATAACAGTATGCTGTATGTATCAGAAACATGACTCATTTAGTACGAATGCAGAATCAAGTGAAGGGACCAAAATAAATGCTCCATGTGTTGTGTGATCAATTTTAGATGTACTAGATTTAGAAACACATCATTAACTAAATCTAATGAGACTTAGTACTAAATTTTCAAATTACAAACATATCATTCCCTAAATCTAATGAGACATCGAGTAATGAGACATCTAGTAATAATGCTAGATTTCCAGTTTAGAAACACATCATTCCCCAACTCTAATCAGACATCTAGTACTGAGACATCTAGTAATAATACCAGATTTCCAAGTTAGAAACACAACATTCCCTAAATCAAATGAGACATCTAGTAATAATATAAGATTTCCAATTTAGACAACCACATTCCCTAAATCTAATAAGACATCTAGTAATGAGATATTTAGTAATAATACAAGATTTCAATTTAGAAACACATCATTCCCAAAAACTAATGAGACATCTAGTAATGAGACAACTAGTAATAATACTACATTACCAATTACAAACACATCATTCCCTAAATCCAATGAGACATCTAGTAATGAGACAACTAGTAATAATACTACATTACCAATTACAAACACATCATTCCCTAAATCCAATGAGACATCTAGTAATGAGACAACTAGTAATAATACTAGGTTTCCAATTTATAAGCATATCATTTAATTAATGTATGAAATATCTAGTAATGAGACATCTAGTAAAAATACTATATTTCCCATTTAGAAACATATCTTTCCTTAAATTTAATGAAACATTTAGTAATAATACTAGATTTCCAACTTAAAAACACATAATTCCCTAAATTTAATGAGACATCTAGCAATGAGACATGTAGTGAGAAAACTTCCTGACAAAATTTCCTACAAAACTTTGAAATACAATTCAACTTCACAAACACACTTCTTTTGTGCATTTTAAGTGGTAAAGTGCCATTTTTGCTTATAATGCACACCTTAAAGTGATGTGTGTATATGTGTGTGTGTGTGTGTGTGTGTGTGTGTGTAATGCATCCTAAATTGAAGTCTGATGACTTGGATCTGCCACTGCAAAATGACAATTAAAAGGATTTCTAAATTCAATGTACAGCAATAACATGACCTCCCAACAAATAATGCCACAGCAAATCTGCATTTATGCTCCCACCAATTATGTTTGTTATTCATGTAGAAAGCTAAAACAATGAATATGTGTCATTAATGATGACTTGTTACTTCAATCATGAAATCTGTCACATTACTATTACATATTTATAAATTGTGTAAAATGTTTACACTTGGACAATAATTAAAAATTGAAAGAAAATAGTTGATATCTAACAAGATAAAAAGTTAATGTTTACTTTTGAAAAATGTCCTATTGCGGTGTATTTAAGAATAGTTTGTCTTATTATTGTTCTGGACATATTCTATCATTTTATATTTATTAGTTTTAATGGCAATTTTAACACATTATTAGCATGCTTACAAAATGGGAGCTAAGTGCCTCTTCCACGGAAACACTAATGCAGAGAGCTAACTGCCTATCCCAAGGAAACATTGAGGCAGGGAGTTTATTACAATGAGGCAGGGAGTTTATTGCCTTTTCAAAGGAAACACTGAGGCAGAGAATTAATTGCCTGTTGCAAGGAAACACTGAGGAAGGGAGCTAATTGCCCATCCCAAAGAAACACTGAGGCAGGGAGTTAATTGCCTGTTCAAAGGAAACACTGAGACAGGGAGCTAATTGCCCATCCAAAGGACACAATGAGGCAGGGAGCTAATTGCCCATGACAAGGAAATACTGAGGCAAGGAGCTCATTGCCTGTTCAAAGGAAACACTGAGGCAGGTAGTTAATTGCCCATCCCAATGAAACACTGAGGCAAGGAGCTAATTGCCCATCCCAAGGACACAATGAGGCAGGGAACTCATTGCCCATTTCAAGGAAACACTGAGGAAGGGAGCTAACTGCCCATCCCAAAGAAACACTGAGGCAGGGAGCTTATTGCCCATCCCAAGGAAGCACAGGCAGGGAGTTAATTGCCTGTTTAAAAGGAAACACTGAGGTAGGGACCTAATTGCCCATCCCAAGGACACAATGAGGCAGGGAGCTAATTTACCATCCAAAGGAAACACTGAGGCAATGAGCTAATTGCCCATCCCAAGGACACACTGAGGTAGGGAGCTAATTGCCTGTTCAAAGGAAACACTGAGGCAGCCAAAAATAACTCTTGAAGCACTAAACTGAAATCTTATTTAGAACAAGGCTTTAAGACCATGGTCATGTTTGATTTTCACCATTTTCTTGCATAATTTTTTCAAAAGAAGCCCTGTTTGACTTCGCACTATGCTCAATAACTTCTGAAAGAATCCATGGATATAAACTATTATTATGACACTTGATATAAAGTTATGGCCCCTGTTGGACTTAAACCTTTGCCCTGGACTTAAACCTTTGCCCTTTAATTGCATCATACTGATGGGGGGCATCTTTGTCATATGGACACATTAATAGTCTTGTTAAAAAAATTTCTTCAACAGTATTTGCACATAACGGAGTTCATAATGTAAAGCAAAGGTTAAAGTGACAAAAGAGGCCATAATTCTGAAAAGCATTCACAGTTAACAGTGAAAATGAAACTTGAAATAGGTCTTTGTTTTACATAACAATTCGGATTAAATCTGGTCTCCATTTATGACATCCTTCATATTTTTCTTATTAGAAACAAACTTCAGTACATAAAGGGTGCACAAATGGAAGGACACAATTATCATTACAATGGTCAATGGAGGGGTAGATGGATATGTGAATAACATATAATTTTTGTTATGTAGGGTATCAACATATCAATAAAATGCCTTCAAAAAGAGAGAGAGGAATAAATGAAAAGAAAGCTTTATAAGTTAGGCTTTCAAAGAATCATTTGGAATAAACATGTAGGTTAGGTCAGGTCTTCTATATCATAAATTAAGAGTGTTTAAGAAAGAAATCAGCTCACAAGCAATTGGAATTGTTAATGCATTTTATTTAGATCTATGAGATTTGTGGAGCAACTATATCAAAATGAATGATGTTGACAATTTACATTATTTTTTATTTAGATCTATTAGATTAGTTGAGGAACAAAATAGATAACATGTACTATATATCAAGTAGCTGCAATGTCACACCTGCCCTAAATGACAAAGCTTGCATTCTCCTTGTCCTCTATATTTTCCGAAATCTGGTCTATCACCATCAAACTTGCTGACTGACTGTTGTCAGCATCACTATTGCTACTCTGCTCTTCTTCCTCATCTTCCTCATCATCCTCTTCTTCAGCATCCATGAGAAAAATTCTGACTCTCCTCCTTGATGAAAACAACTGCAAAATGACAAAAGCAGAATGTTTCATCCAATCATTTTTTAAATAGTGGATGATACCCCCATCTAAAGAAAGGTCATGCCTAAGTACAAAGCCACATCATCTTTCACACAGGAAAATGTAAGACAAGAGTCCCTAAAGGAGACCGATGCTCTACTGGTTGAAAAGAATTTATAGGAATTTCTTCTGTCCTTTTATTATTTTTAACTGCTTTGATTGAAACCTGATTCAATATTCTTGAAAAAGTCCAATATACCAGATTTTGGTAACAAAAAATAATTTCTCATATGTTTGAGTTAATATAAGACACTTGTTAGTGCAGTACAAATGACTTCTTTATAGGGTCTGACTTTGAACCTGATAGATCAAAAAACTTGTCTCTGACAATGTCAAGATGTACCCCATGGCATATATGGCTAAATCTGTTATTATTTAAATTTTGGGAAAATATATAAGTTAATGAACTTGCATTATTCAAAGCATTTTCCAGATATATACACAAACAAGCATTGAAAAAGATCTATTCATATTTGTTTGTGTTATCATTCATTTCAACATTGGAATTATACATTAGTTAAAAAAAGTTTTTTTTGGGGGGGATAAAGCAACAAAAACAAAAACACAGTAAAGCTATAGGGAATTTTGGGACTGATCTGGTGGTTACAGCATCCGACTTAGATGCAAGAAGTTATGCGTTTAAACCCAGGCAGAGTCATACTAAAGACCTATAAAAATAGTACTAACAGCTATTTCACTAGTCACTTAGCAAGAGGTTAGTGTTAGGACTGATCATCCAGGTGGCAGGATAATGTGACTGGGTGGGACATCATGCTACATGTCTGTGTCATGATGTTCCCGTGCTATACATCACTATAAACTGCCACACTGCAGACATTGTAGCAATATGACTAAAAGATTGTTAAAGCTACATTAAAAATCATAATCACATCACATCAAGTTAAGAGTGTCAGGGTGAAAAAGTGTCAAGTTTAAAAGTGTCAAGGTGAAAAAGTGTAAAAGTAACAGCAAATTTTTTTTATGTCTGACTTCCCCATCCACTTCAAAACCTTTTTGGCAAATGTTAATTTTTTTGCTCATGGTTATCATATGGACATCTGATAATATTAATAATACTTTATTTATAGAGGGTGACTCATTTAAGCCTAGAACTATTCTCCCTTGAGGCCCTTTTATGAAGGGTAGAACAATATGGAAGATAATAATTCTTGTTCAATTTAGTATTTAAAATACTAAATTCAATTATAATCTATTAGAAACACATACTTTTGCTCATGATATCTCTTCTTAAATACTGTAATATTTTCATCAGATCTTTCATGTCCACAAACTGCACCAGAGTACTGGAAGGTTTATCTAAATTGCTATGTTCTTGGTTTCATTGCTTGAAGGTTTCCAAATGTTGATGATGTCAACTAGTACTATGCCGAATAAATCCTTAGGATTTCTAGTGAAGACATTTATATATAAGAAATGCCTTGTTAAAATCTAGAAACCATTTTAGCTTTGTAATGCTTTTAATTGATGATCAAATAATGCAATCAAAGTAATGCAAGCTGACATTTAAAAAGTTTATAAACTGCAATTTGGCAGTTTCCCCATACAGTCCAACAGTAATCTAATGTTGGAAATAAACAGTAATTTAGTGTTGGAAGTAAACAGTAATCCAGTGTTGGAAGAACATATGATTTAACGCATATACAATGTGAGTTTTTTTAGGTAAATATTTCTTGATTCTGCTGAGTAGGGCAATTTTGGATGACTGTTTAACAAAGCTTGTCAATATGGTCATCCCATTGTCAATTATTATTATTATTATCATTATTATTATTATTATTATTATTATTATTATTATTATTATTATTTTTATTGTCAGTGAATCACATGGATAGATTTACCAGCTTTTCATGTTTGACATTTTCAAACAGATGATTTGTTGCATGTTTTGTTTTCTCTAACTTGTATAACCTTTTGTGATGGCCCCAAAATCACTGACTTTATGTTACCTTCATCCTAATTGCCCAATTTTGAACTCTAATAAGGTCTGAGTCTAATCTTTGTGGGATAACATGAAGTACCAGAACTAGATGTATACAAAGTTGCAACATTTGTAAACAAATCTATAGTTGTGGATTCATTATTAAAGGTTCATTAAAGGTATATCATTTATGTTGATAAGAAAAAGATGGCCTAATACAGAGCCTTGAGAAACCCCTGAATGAATAGTATGAGTTTGAGAGCTGATGTTGTAAATGCTTACTTATTAAGACCATTTGGTTTAGGCATGATCTAAATCAGTTTAAGGAAGGATTGTCACACATGTAACAGTTCAACCTTTGCAGTAGAATTTCATAATCAACAAAAATCAAACACTTTCTTGAAATCAAGAAAAACAATCCCAATCACAGAACCATTATCTATTTCTTGTAGCCATAGAATTGTTACTTTGGTCAATCCTGTTGGACATCAGTGGTACTTACTAAATTTGGATTGTGTCTTATGAAATAGAAAGTAAGTTTCAAAACATTTATAGATCTGCATGGCTACATGCTTTTCATATAATTTGATATGTACATATTTGTCTGACATTTCCTGGATCCTCCTTTTCTCCTTTCTTAAAGATATGTCTAACTTATCAAAATTTCAAAGTACACCACTCCCTCAATAACTCATGCCCGGATAAATCGTGAACCCACTTATAATGCAGTGTTCAGCATGGCTCCAGAATTTTTTCCAAAGAAAATATATTTTAAAATGTGCTGAATGTGAAAAAAATTGGCGATAAAAAATGGTAAATTGAATATTGATACATATCATATTTTATGCAAATTTTCATACACAAAAAATAATTATTTTTTTTAAAAAAAAACAAAAACAAAATGGGACTATGGTATTTGCACATTTTTTTGCAAACGTTAATCTTTTTAGTGAAAATTTTATGTCCGATAATTACCAAATTTTTTCAAATAATACCAAGTGATATGTGCAAAAACTTATAACATTTAAATCAATATTATTTTGATAACTGGATTGTGTGTGGAAAAAAAAGGGTACAAAACAATACATGAAATATGGTAGCTCATTTTATCATTGAAAATGGTAATTATTGCCAGTAAAGTTGTTGTTGTTGTTGGGCTTAACGCCATTTCTCACCACACGATAGGCTATTCATGGCGGCCAGTATTAATGGTGGAGGAAGAAACCGGGAAATCACCGGAAAGAACCACCGACCCACGAGAAGCAACTGGCAAGCTTTCTCACATATCTACATTAGCCGAATCCTAGACTCGAACACACGCAGACAGAGGTGAGATAGAATCCATATTGTCTAATAAGATATCACATTTTATGTTTGTTTGTTTTTTAGAGAAATAGTTGTCAATGCACTGTAAATAAACAGTCAGATAAAACAGCAATCAACAAAATATTCTGGTAAATGCTAACAGATGACAACAGAGAATGGGGGCCCTGAGTGGCCAAGTGGTCTAAAGCGCTGACCATTATGGATCACTGCCATCTCACCTCAGTCTTCGTGAGTTGAGTCCAGACTGGGCTAACATGGGTAAGTGAGAAAGCCTGCCAGTAGCTTCTCATGGGTCAGTGGTTTTTCTAGGGGTTTTCCAGGGTTCTTCCTCCACCATTAATACTGGCTGCCATGTATAGCCTATCTTGTGCTGAAAAATGGCATTAAACCCTACAACAACAACAACAAAGAATGAAAAAACCCACCAATTAAATGTCTTGCTATGTAAAATTCATGTTCATATCCATTATTGTTGCTTCAATGATAACACTTTGCAAAATATTCTCTTCTATGAAAACATGAAAAGAGTCAATCGACCGTCACATCAAAACCCGTAAGTACTTCTGTTCGAACTTAATTACATGCCGGCTTTGTTTTGATCAACAACTTGGGGAAGTGTTTGTTGAATTTAAAAAATCAATTAAGAGACCTGTGCTGTTTTATTAAGTTGAATCTCTTTTGTATCAAATCAAGGGAAGTACAACTAAAACAAAATTCAAAGGCACATCAATAGAGCATAAGTTCTTGTGTTCTCAAAATTCATTTTATTTGACCAGTTGAAAATGGTTTCAAATTTTTATGTACTTAATATCACTAAAGTATATAATATCAGTAATGTATTCTAATCATTTGTAAATGTGACCTTGGAAAGCAAAGGAAGTAAGCGAAAGGTGTACTGAGTGACTGAAAAGCTGTACATCATCGATAGGGTTCATAATGGCGAAGCGAGATCCAACATTTGCAATGAACTAAACAATTGATGAGTTGACATTTACAGGTTGGCTCAAGGATAAGCAGAAATTTCGGAATAATCTACATTATGTTGATTCAGATAATGGGATCAAATGACTACAGGTACAGACTGCAAACGATACTGAATAAATAATGCTGTGTACTCATAGTTCACACAGCATCGTGAACGTCTTCCCTTCTCAAGAAGAATTCTCAAGGTCAGAGCAGAAAAAAAAATGGCAAAATGTATGGAGAATGAATCTCATTTTAGGGCAAGCCATGGATGGTATTGGAGATTCCAGCGCAAACATAGAATTAAACAAAATTGTCAGGAGAAATACGCTCAGCGAATCAGGAAGCCGCACATAATTATCCATACCAGCTCAGAGAGATAATCATCCATGAGCAATACACAGAAGCAGCAGAGAAAAGAAAGAGTAATACAAAAAATGAACAAAGGTTTCAAAAATGTGAAGTGATATTTGTCAAACATGTCACATACTTCAAGTATTATCGTGATATAATTTACGTTATTTTAAATTTGTAGACCCAATAAATTCATGTTGGTTTATGGTTAACCCTTGTAAAAAAAAACAATTTTATTTTACTTCTACTGCAATCAAATCTACCCATCATTCAATCAATCTTTTGTTATAAAAAAAAGTCTGCTTTGAATCAAACAATAAAACTTTAATTTATCCAATTCAGCACAGAAATTTGTAACATAGTACACAATGTGCAAAGTTGTACACGTGTTAAGCGAACGGAAACCATGTGGAATAATGTTTTGATGATTTTCTCAATATTCTGTAAGTTATCCTAAAATTGATGTTACTCTCTGAAGAAACAAGTAAACAACTAAAACTGCTATGAAGAGATATTTATTATCAGTTAATCTCAGCATGATTATTAATTGAGTATTCAACAATAACATTCCAGCTCAACCCACCCACCCCTTTTGCCTCTACATCGATCCCTTTGTTAGTTTTGTTGTTTGTTGAAGGTCCCTCGATAACTAGTGCCCTCGCTTATAACACAGTCCATGTTTTTGGATTCCATTATGCGTGAGTTATAGAGGGAGTGGTGTATCTGGAAAAGTACTATGTACCAAGTTTGGTGAATCACATCGACAGCCTATGTACCAAGATTGGTGAATTACATCAACAGCCTATGTGCCAAGTTTGGTGAATCACATGGACAGCATATGTACCAAGTTTGGTGAATCACATGGACAGGATATGTACCAAAGTTGGTTCATCACATGGACAGCCATGTATCATGTCTGGTGAATCACACTGACAAGGTGTATCCAAGTTTTGTTGAGTAACCACATGGACTGCATAAGTACCACATCTGGACAGTCTATGTATCAAGTCTAGTGAATCACACGGACAGCCTATGTACCAAGTCTGGTGAATCATGTGGATAGCCTATATACCAAGTTTGAATTTTGACCTATAAGTCATAGAAGATATAGCCATAAATAAATGGATAGATAGATTGATTGATGAATGGGCAAATGGACTGATAGACAGGCAATAAAGTTCATATTTCCCTACATTTTTTAAAAAGCATGGCAAAAGAGTGTTCTATTGTCTATGGAGGCTTCCATAATGGTTTTTATATTAACTCTTCTTGCTGATCGACTCTGCTGTGAAATGGTTCTCAAAAGCACATTGCCCGCAAACAACACTAGTCTTATGAGACACATGGTTCTTAAAAGCACATTGCTCATACCTGACAGTAGTCTTATGAGACACATGGTTCTTAAAAGCACATTGCCCATACATGACAGTAGTCTTATGAGACACATGGTTCTTAAAAGCACATTGCCAACACACAACACTAGTCTTATGAGACACATGGTTCTTAAAAGCACATTGCCCACACACAAAACTAGTCTTATGAGACACATGGATCTTAAAAGCACATTGCCCACACACAACACTAGTCTTATGAGACACATGGTTCTTAAAAGCACATTGCCCACACACAACACTAGTCTTATGAGACACATGGTTCTCAAAAGTACATTGCCCATACATGACAGTAGTCTTATGAGACACATGGTTCTCAAAAGCACATTGCCCATACATTACAGTAGTCTTATGAGACACATGGTTCTCAAAAGCACATTGCCCATACATGACAGTAGTCTTATGAGACACATGGTTCTTAAAAGCACATTGCCCATACATGACAGTAGTCTTATGAGACACATGGTTCTTAAAAGCACATTGCCCACACACAACGGTAGTCTTATGAGACACATGGTTGTCAAAAGCACATTGCCCATACATGACAGTAGTCTTATGAAACACATGGTTCTTAAAAGCACATTGCCCATACATGACAGTAGTCTTATGAGACACATGGTTCTTAAAAGCACATTGCCCACACACAACAGTAGTCTTATGAGACACATGGTTCTTAAAAGCACATTGCCCATACATGACAGTAGTCTTATGAGACACATGGTTCTCAAAAGCACATTGCCTATACTTGACAGTAGTCTTATGAGACATATGGTTCTTAAAAGAACATTGCCCACACACAACACTAGTCTTATGAGACACATGGTTCTCAAAAGTACATTGCCCATACATGACAATAGTCTTATGAGACACATGGTTCTTAAAAGCACATTGCCCATACATGACAGTAGTCTTATGAGACACATGGTTCTTAAAAGCACATTGCCCATACATGACAGTAGTCTTATGAAACACATGGTTCTTAAAAGCACATTGCCCATACATGACAGTAGTCTTATGAGACACATGGTTCTTAAAAGCACATTGCCCACACACAACAGTAATCTTATGAGACACATGGTTCTTAAAAGCACATTGCCCATACATGACAGTAGTCTTATGAGACACATGGTTCTCAAAAGCACATTGCCTATACTTGACAGTAGTCTTATGAGACATATGGTTCTTAAAAGAACATTGCCCACACACAACACTAGTCTTATGAGACACATGGTTCTCAAAAGTACATTGCCCATACATGACAGTAGTCTTATGAGACACATGGTTCTTAAAAGCACATTGCCCATACATGACAGTAGTCTTATGAGACACATGGTTCTTAAAAGCACATTGCCCATACATGACAGTAGTCTTATGAGACACATGGTTCTCAAAACAAAAGCACATTGCCCATACATGACAGTAGTCTTATGAGACACATGGTTCTTAAAAGCACATTGCCCATACCTGACAGTAGTCTTATGAGACACATGGTTCTTAAAAGCACATTGCCCATACATGACACTAGTCTTATGAGACACATGGTTCTTAAAAGCACATTGCCCACACACAACACTAGTCTTATGAGACACATGGTTCTTAAAAGCACATTGCCCACACATGACAGTAGTCTTATGAGACACATGGTTCTTAAAAGCACATTGCCCATACATGACAGTAGTCTTATGAGACACATGGTTCTTAAAAGCACATTGCCCATACATGACACTAGTCCTATGAGACACATTGTTCTTAAAAGCACATTGCCCATACATGACAGTAGTCTTATGAGACACATGGTTCTTAAAAGCACATTGCCCATACATGACAGTAGTCTTATGAGACACATGGTTCTTAAAAGCACATTGCCCACACATGACAGTAGTCTTATGAGACACATGGTTCTCAAAAGCACATTGCCCATACATGACAGTAGTCTTATGAGACACATGGTTCTCAAAAGCACATTGCCCATACATGACAGTAGTCTTATGAGACACATACCAATACCTGCTCTTAAGAAACATGGAAATGCTGTTCATTTTACCAGTCATCTTCAAAATGTGTAACAATTTGATCTAAAACAGGATTAAGTTATTTTTTAAATCCTTATTTTTTATACACATTTTCTTTTTACCTATATCATAAAGGACTGTGAAGCAATCCAAAAGAAAAATTGTCTAATTGTAAATAAGACTGGCCTTGAATCCAAATGCTATGTCAATGTTCTGTTTATGAGTATTCATAATCTGAAGTATAAGTTGTAATGTTATAATCATGAACAAAAGCTTAATAATGTCTCTTCCTGACACCAAGCATAGCCTGAACTGCCTGGTTATAAAGTCTCTTCCTGACACCAAGCATAGCCTGAACTGCCTGTATATAAAGTCTCTTCCTGACACCAAGCATAGCCTGAACTGCCTGTATATAAAGTCTCTACCCGACACCAAGCATAGCCTGAACTGCCATTACATAGTCTCTCCATGACACCAAGCATAGCCAGAACTCCCTGTATATGAAGTCTCTCCCTGACACCAAGCATTGCCTGAACTGCCTTTATATAAAGTCTCTCCCTGACACCAAGCGTAGCCTGAACTGCCATTACATAGTCTCTTTTTCACACCAAGCTTAACCTGAACTGCATTACATAAAGTCTCTCCCTGACACCAAGCATAGCCTGAACTGCCATTACATAAAGTCTCTCCTTGACACCAAGCATATCCTGAACTGCCATTACATAAAGTCTCTCCCTGACACCAAGCATAGCCTGAACTGCCATTACATAAAGTCTCTCCCTGACACCAAGCTTAACCTAAACTGCCATTACATGTTTCTACCTGACACCAAGCATAGCTAGAATTACCAGTACATGAAAATGCTGAGCATTACCACTGTTGCAGTGTGCCTTGTACCACTAACAGCAAAGGAATGTGCCTTCATGTTCTCAAGTCTGCGGAAATGCTGTGGTTCAATTAGGCTGCCAATATCAAACACTGGTCTGAAAATACAAATAAGATTTATTTACAAGCATTAGGGATGGTTCAAATTTTGTGAATTCTGGAAGTGTTGTAAACATATTTTTAACCATAATTTCAACTCATTATTCCTGTACTTTAAGAAGGAAAGGCAGGAATTATGTTATCCTATGTTTGTTCAGGTGTGCATGCAAGCAACATTAATCACATTATATGCAAAAACATACTACACATATAGTTTGTTATGTACTGCACTGTATACATGTATGTGTGTATTGTACAAATTCATATGTGTGAGTGTATGTCCTGGGTGTGGGGTGGGGTGGGTGGAAAGGGGTATAGTGGGTGGTGAGAGTTTTTCCCCTGGGTAATAAGACAGAAACAATTGACATCACCTCCTTGAACACACACTTAATGAGCCTGAAAAGACAGTTGTATGTCATGTGACCTTTTATGAAACATAACTATGACCTTCATTAACTGTAACAGCTTACTCCTATAAGCATTATTTCTCATCCCCCAATGATCGCTCCGGTGGCCTAATGGTTAGAGCGTCTGCTTCGGATGTGGAAGGTCGTTGGTTCGATCTCAAGTCGAACCATACCAAAGACTTACAAAAATGGTACTAACAGCTGCCTTGCTTGGCACTCAGCATTAAGAGGTTAGTGTTAGGACTGGTCGGCCTGGTGTTCGGATAATGTGACTGGGTGGGACGTCATGCTACACGTCTGCGGCATGATGCCCCAATACTAGACATTACTATAAACTGCCACACTGCAGACATCATAGCAATATGACTGAAAAATTGTTAATGCTAAGTTAAAAATCATAATCACAACACATTATCCCCCAATGAAAGCATATTATCAATAATTTAGGCCTTCTATGGAGACAAGATGCATTCCATTACAAAAGCCACATTACATTTTACAAATTTAATTAGCACATGGAAATTTATACTACCAACAGAAATTTATATCAAATGAATTTATGTTGGAAATTAAAACTGTTCATATAGATTACTAAGTATGTCTGAGAAGATAATTTCATCTGTTTTCTGTCCATCTGGGATAAAGAAATTATTTTGGTACACATCTTTATATTACAGTTAATAGTATGCATAGGGTGATTGTTCTTTTTTAGTAAGCTAGCAAATATTTTCAGGGATGAAAAAAAAAGGTTTTCATACAGTAGTGAAGAAATAATTTAACCAGAAAGTAAACTTTGAGATTGACTAACTTTGATATTTAATGTCATACTGAAATCAAACTCGAATGTCTACTCTAAGGCCAATTACATTGAAACTTTCCTAAACTGACCTCTCTGTATCAAGGCCATCTTCTGCAGACTGGACACCTATTTTAAAACCAGCAAAGATATTATTATGCCAATTACACCTGGTCATCTTGATAAACTGGCCAAAAGTTTTTGTTCCAAGTGTCCAATTTATGGAAGTTTTACTTTTTTGTTTCATACCCTTATATCTGCAAAATGTTTCAAAAAAAAGAAAGAATATGAGAAAGATGATGACTAAATAAGTGCCATATTATGCTGAAATGCAGTGAACACTGTCTTATTTCTTTCTGTGATTTTTGCGGTCAATATGACCTGATTCCTTTTCTGTGCTCATCATTTTTCTTCTGGTATTTTTGAGTTTCTTCACTTTTCTGTGGTTTCACATGTGAGTTTGATCAACTGTACAAACTTTTGTTCTAGATTATTATGTGAGTTCAATGTCATGATGCAGACATATCACTGATTCATTCATGGATATCTATGTAATTGCAATAAAGTAAAGTTCCAGTTCATCTTGGAATGCCTGGACAATGGTCAGCATTTTTCTCTTTTGTTATTATATACAAGCCTGCATGATACTTATTCTAAGGTAAAATAATTATGAGAAAACCTGTTGACCCATGCAAATATATTTTGAAACTCATCTCACAAAATGGGGTGGTACACCAGGTCCTGTGAATGGTGTTTGAGCATAAGCATCAAAATATCATCAACATATTACATCACTAGGAACATGTGAGTATCACTGAATCACATAGATCATGTGTTTTTGTGCTGGCCAGGGGAAAATATTCTCACAGTTTTCTTTTTGGCTAAGTATGACATCAATGTATACAATTGTGTTATTATGCTCTGCACCAAGATTGTCATCAGCTGGGGTTTTCATTGTAGGAAAGAACTCATTTGTGTTGTTAAGGACATCTCTAATGATGCAAGCTTTGCTCTGTTAAGGCATGGTTGACGACCAACACATGTGAGCAAATTTTTATTTACAATATTCAAGTATATTTTACACACAGTACATTTTCCATGGCATACTCCTTTATATTGATCGCATCCAAATACTATAGAAATTTCTATATACACACAAAAGTAATTAATTGGTTGCTTTTGTCTGTTGCCTTCATATAATCTCATGTGTGTACAGTGGTATCTGAGGTCACAATCTATAGATTATAGTGGTATCTGAATCTGGAGGTCAAAATCTAGATTACAGCTTAGAATTCTAGTCCATCAAGTGCCATACAATATTTTTGTGTCATATTAATATGAATAGGCTTTGTCAAATACTTTAATATCATTTAATATATTGGTTTAACATTTATAAATAATTAAAATAAAGAAACAAAAGAACTATGCTAAAACTATACTAACTCAAATGTCAGTCTCTTTAATGTTTAAAAATAAACTACTTGCTGTAAAATGTATAAAAATATACTACTTGTAAAGTTGTAAGAGTGCAAATCAAAGTCCCAACAAGTTCTATACTTACAATGTGTTTGACTGAGTGAATAACATCAGTAGAATATGATGCAGCCAACAACACAGAAACACTTTATACACACCCATCACAATCAATATCTGAGTGCTCATTATCAAAGTTTGAAAATGCTAAATTAAATTTGTGCCTTCATCATATGGAGACAAACTTTAACGGATTGAAGACTTGACAATAAATAAACAGGATAAAAAAGAATTAAAATAAACAGGATAAAAACGAATTAAAATAACACAACTGGTATATTAAACAGGGCTTGAAGGACATCATGAAAAAGTAAAATTTTACTGGAGACAATTAATGCAGCTTTGTTAAACCCTAGAAACGAAACACAGAAAATGGGCTGGGGAAGTGCAGACAGGGAAATTGTCATTGGGTCTAAATAGGAAGTTCCAGGCAACAATGTAAACCACAAAAACAGGTCTCTCGTGATAATTTATGATACTAGAGTAAAACAGTCTTGTTCTTTTCATGATCATAAAATTTACTTGCAATTCCGTATAGAATTTCCATAGGTCAGCCTCAGTCAAAATGAGCTTATGTAAGTCAGTATTACACCAACCTGAATATGGCCAGATTTTGCATCCAACAATATCAAATGTATTGGTGTGCCTGTATATCTCGGCTATTCTTTTTGCTCCACAGGACATGGAAATGGTTCACAAAATTTCACTCACTTACTGTACTGTTTTGTTTCTGTGGCATGGTATATAAATTTATATACAATTTACAGTGGTGGCCGTATTGGATATCAGATCAGCACAACTGTGTATAAATTTAACATTTTTTGTTTTCCCTATGATTTCTGCTGCATCTGCTCAAATTCTGTTGAAGACCTTTTAAGCAGAAATCATTTTTTTAAGTTTTACTACTTTTAGTAACAAGGTCAGCATCTTTTGTACAAATCTGAAAGACCTGCTTTTTCTCAACTCTAAAAGTCTTCTTTCCAGATGCTTTCTGACAAATTTGGTAAAATTCTGTTAAGTGGTGTTAGGGAAGTTATTTAAAAATTGGTCTAATTTTTGTAATGGTATTTGATGATGGGTTTAAATCATATGCATAAACTTTCAAGCTCTTTATGCCAGGATACTTTCTGTTAAATTTAGTTAAATTCTACTGTACAGTTCGGAAGAGTAACCCCTTTAAAAAAATTATATTTCATTAATATGTGTTAACTTGTTCATATTCTAATACATCTGAGATTAAAATCGTATAAACTCATATGCCAAATTGGATCAGACATATAGCTTGTATAGTGTTGTAGCAGCAGTCATATGCCAAAATGAATCAGAGATACAGCTTGTACAGTGTTCACAATTTAACTTTGTTAGATACAAAATCGCCTTATTAATGTTTCTGAATGACTCTCATGATATGATATGATGTTGATTTTTAACATAGCTTTAACAATTTTTCAGTCATATCGCTACGATGTCTGCAGTGTGGCAGTTTATAGTGATGTTTAGCACTGGGTTATCACGAAGCAGACATGTAGCATGATGTCCCACCCAGTCACATTATCCTGACACCAGGCCAGCCAGTCCTAACACTAACCTCTTAATGCTGAGTGTTAAGCAAGGAAGCTGTTAGTACCATTTTTGTAAGTCTCTGGTATGACTTGGCCAGGGATCGAACCCATGACCTCCCGCATCTGATGCGAGTGCTCTAACCACTAGGCCATCGAAGTGGTTAAAATGACTCTCATGATTATACAAATCTCCATGATATAATCTTGCAAAATAAATCTAATCTTATCAGAAATACGGCCTCCAGAGTGTTCACAAGCTTAGCCAATCAGATGCAAAATCACCTCATTATTGTGTTTTGAAGTCATTCATAAGTAAAATTTGTTTGAGATCATTGATATAAGTTTCTATTCCAGATCAGATTAATATTTGATTAGAAATATGGCCTAGGTTTTTTACAATCACAGCCAATCAAATGATAGATAACCTCATTAATATACGTGGATGTCACTTGTATCAAACTATGCCAAGGTCTCAAAGATACAGTTATGGTAAACATACCAGATTTGGTGTAAATCTGATTATAATAAATATGGCCTCAAGAGTGTTCCTAATCCTAGATGAAATTCACTTCATGGATGTCATTTAGTCAATTCATTCTTGATGATGTCAGCCAAATCTGATCAAAATCTGATCAGAAATATGCCCCCTACAGACTCTCCATTAGTCAGATGATCTCATTAACATGCATGGATTTGCTTAAGAGATTATACAGGAAATAAGATTAAAATCTGATTAAAAATAAGGCCTCTAGAATGTTTACTAATATATGTGGATGTCACTCATATCAATTGAACTTATGAGGTCTCAATGATATTATCCCACACCAAATTAAGGTCTCGATGATATATCCCACACCAAATTGAGGTCTCAATAATATTATCCCACACCAAATTGATGTCTTGATGATATTAACACACCAAATTGAGGTCTCAATGATACTATCACACACCAAATTGAGGTCTCAATGATATTATCACATACCAAATTAAGGTCCTGATGGTATAATCACACATGGAATTGAGGTCTTGATGATATTATCACATACCAAATTAAGGTCCTGATGGTATAATCACACATGGAATTGAGGTCTTGATGATATTATCACATACCAAATTGAGGTCTTGATGGTATAATCACACATGGAATTGAGGTCGTGATGGTATAATCACACATGGAATTGAGGTCTTGATGGTATAATCACAAAATGGATAAGGTCAAAATCTGATCTGTGATATGGCCTTCACAAGACTCTAGAGTATTTACATGCTGAGCCAATCAGATGCAAGATTCCCTGATATAAGTCAAGGTCTTGATATAAGCAAAAATATCAAACCTGACTGCAAGATTCCCTGATTAATCCAAGGTCTTGATATAAGTGAAAATATCAAACCTGACTGCAAGATTCCCTGATTAATATGCATCCAAGGTCTTAATATAAGCGAAAATATCAAACATGACTGAAATAAAACCAGAAATAAAGTCCTCAAAAGTGTGCACCATCAACTATTGCTGGTTGGATGACCTACAATGAGGTGAGCTGAAACTATGTGTATATTCCAAAATTTTACAGCAGCATGACACTTACAGTGTTGTGGACAAGTTGATCCGTTCATTTGCTGTCAACTTCTGGTACTGGTCATCTTTTATAAAGGCAAGAGGCACCTGCAGTAGTATTGGTACTTCATCACCTGTTTTTTCCACCAGAAGAAGCGACAGTGTCTTCTCATCATAGAAAGTCACATCCAGAATATGGTGTTTCTCACATCTAAAAAGATACATTTTCATTCATAACAAAACATAAAGTCAATGAAGAATGGTAGTTATTATGTAAAACACTACAGATAGTGACATTTCAGGCACAGAATTATGGCCAAGTTTGTATCATTCACTTGGGTTACTGAGCAAATCAGCTGATAAATACACTTTACATATCTATGTAGAACTGTATCCTACGTAAGCATCCTCTCAAACTATATACTGTGTTTACCTGTTTTATTATACCCAGATAAAAACATAATTAACAAGCAATCACTTGTCTGTACTTTACTTTATCCAAAAGCTTAATGATATAAACCTATTTACCAAGTTTGATTTAATTAGAGATGTCTTTAGAGCTGGACAGGTAATAAGTCAATCAGATCAAAGCTATTGCATTAAATTGTATATAACACAGAACCTGTCTTACTGTCAACAACAATAATAACAAAAGATTATTTACCAAGATTGAGAAAAATCTGAAATTCAGTTTCCAGAGTGGTAGCAAGTTCAGCCAATCAGACACAAGATATATCTTCAATATGAATAGATCTTATTCTAACACAAATGTGTTCTACATTTTGATGATACATCACTATTTAACAAGTTTGATCAAAATCTGGTATGGAAAAAAATATAGCTGCAAAACTGCTGAAAATTTCAACCAATCACATGCAAGGTCACTCAAACCAAAGATCTTGATTACCTTTGATTACTTATCAAGTCTGGCCAAAATGCTATTTAAAAAAATCCATTTTTTTTAGTAGTAAGGAAACTCAGCCAATGAAATGTACAACCCTCTTAGAAATATGCATAGGTCTCAATCACATCTTGATATGTTTACCAGTTTGATAAATATCATTTCTCATTGGTAAGACACTGAGTGAATTATATGCTTGATCCACTCATTAATATGCACAGATCTTGCTCAACATTATAATCTTAAAGATATAATTCTGTTTGCCAAGTTTTATAAATATTATCAAAAGTAGAGTAACTAAAGTGTTGACAAACTAAATGGAAGTAAAATTACTCATTATTGTCCATTGTCTTGTTTTTATAACTATACTCATCAAAATAAGAATTGGATAAAAAATACAGTCTTAGAGTGGAAACATGCTTGGCCAATTGTATGCAGGATAACATTTTTAATATTACATCATTAATATGCAGATCAGGAATATGGCATTCAGAGTGCCAATCAGGTGTAGATCATCTTTGATTTCTTTCAAAATATTTGATATATTTCAATTACTGGTTATACATATAATCTACATTTAAATTTAAAGTGTTACAACTCTAGGTCTCAAATGAAGCCAACAATATAAATAAAATCAACAAGCAATTTCTTATTCTACAATGCAAAGTGAAGTTCAAGATACACTTACAGCACTGTAAATTAAAATCTAAATAATTCTAAATGTCCTATTACAAGTCCAAAAATAGATTATTCTAAATGAATTCTGTTACTCTAGAATGTCATGACAGAAGACAATGGCACAGTCTACAATGTTTTTTTAATGAATTCATAATAGTTCAATGTATTGTGCATAAATCCAACTACTTAATGAACACTTTAATAATTCCAGTGAATATTTTAAATAAATAATTCCTATAGCTGACAAACTGATCAAAAACAGGAATGAATTACTTATCAAATCCCCATTTATACACCTTTGTAGATGACCTACATGTGAATCATTCCAACAGAAAATTCCAATTTGACAGTAAACAAGACTCAAAAGCTATGTCAACATGGACAAAAATTAGTTATGTAAACCATACAATTCAAGTTTAAATGCAAAACGTTAACCAAAATCATTATAGGTAAACTAACAATCAATAAAATTGTTTACTTAAAGATGCTGTGCTCTGAAGTTCATGAATATGGCTGCTTTGGTTCTACTCCAATCCTAATAATGTTCTCTGTATTAAATGACACAAAAATTATAACCCCTGTATTATCTGATGAAAACAGTTATTATTTGACAAAATACACAATAAAAAGCACTACAAAAAGAGACAAATATTTCAAGAAGTCACTTTCCAAACTTCTCTAAAATTTTGGAATTTCTTTTTATCGATACAGTAATGCAGATGTTAATAAATCTGGCACAGAATTGAGAAAGTAAACAATACAAATATGTGGCTTTTTAAAATTAAAGATAAATAATAAAAAGCAAATTTATGGGTTTTTTAAATGGTATAAGGAGCTGTTCAACTGAAGTTAAGCATTATGCATTTGTCACTTGCAGATATCCTCTATATATTAAAAACTTTAATCAAAATCTGGTCTCAAGAGTGGTAACAAGGTAGGTCAACCAGATACAGAAACTTAATAATTAATTCATTCCCACATAACTTAATGCTAATATATTAAAAAATAAAAATAATTTTTTCAAAATATTAGCATAAAAACCACATGTGTCCAATTCATTTGAGAATTTTGCATGATTAGAGAGATTAGAAGATAGTTTTGTATGATAGTAAAGAACCAATTTCATTTGTATGAGATAAAGTTGTGTCCATTAGCCTTTACATTGAGGATTTCTGCAGAGGAAGTTCTTAACACATATAGACTAAGTCTAACATCAGTATGTACGAGTTAACAGCTTATCTACACACACAAGAGTTATAGTAAAAGTTGGATCTAACTAAAGACCAGTGTAACCAGAGTAAGATCCTTTGGTCCGCTACCAAAGCTTTGACTCAATTGTTATGAAGATGTTGAAAATTCATGGCTTGTGAAAAATAGATATAAGCACGTGAACGATTTTCACAACACCCACTGATTTGGAGATGAGCACCAGTAAATCATAGCTTTGAGTTGTTCCTTTACATTCTCTGCCACAGGTTCTCACTCTGTATTTTTCAGCACAATATAGGCTATACATGTCGGCCAGTATTAATGGTGGAGGTAGAACCCTGGAAAACCCTGTGAAGAACCACCAACCCAAGAGAAGCTACTGGCAGGCTTTTTCACTTACCCATGTTAGCTGAGCCTAGATTCGAACAGACAGAGGTGAGATGGCAGTGATCCGTATCAGTCAGTGCTTTAGGCTGAATGGTCTATATTGTGCTGAAAAATGGCCTTTAACCCTATAACAACAATAACAACACTGTATTCCTAAATATTCTTAAATAAGTTTGAAATGCATGAATAAATATCCCTAGTATATAGCACAATCATTTCTGGAAGATACGGGTACAAAGTGTCACTCTTATGCTTATATAATTGGTCTTTTTTCAAACTTTGTTAATCTAAGCATATAATCATCCAATGTCTTGCCATGGTTATTTATGACTCAATGTGACTTGATGAAATAAATTTAACAGATTGTCTCATTCCAAAGGAGTGATGCTGAAATACTGGTGTGAACAGCAACACATGTGCCAAAATGTCTGCATGGTAAAAACTAATGTGTAACAAATTGGACTTTTTTTTTTAGCCAAGAAAAATTAATTTTTTGGCTACACAATGAAAATAATTTTGACAATGCATGTTATATGATATTCATTTACCAAGTTTTATTGAAACTGGCTAGATAGTTCTGGAATAGTGGAAAAAAAATTTCCACTCTGCTTGCGAAGAAAAATATACCATCAATAGGTTGTCCATATGCACATGTACTTCAGACAGCATGTACCAGCAAAAAGATTCTGACCAAGTGTGTTAAAACTGACTCTGACATTTTGGGGAAGAAGTTAAAAATAGGTTTTTTTATATGGCTGCTAT
This sequence comes from Potamilus streckersoni, assembly GCA_016746295.1. Lineage (NCBI taxonomy): Eukaryota > Metazoa > Mollusca > Bivalvia > Unionida > Unionidae > Potamilus > Potamilus streckersoni. The sequence goes on along the minus strand of JAEAOA010000864.1, from coordinate 665,936 downwards.
GAAAGACAAAGCATTGCTAGAAGAGCCACTGTGACAAGTGTTTTTATTAAGCACATCCCCCAAAAAATTATAAGTTTGATTAAAATTGGCACAGCTATTCCAAAGTAGCAGTCAAAGATAGATTTTCCATTTAGACGTAATTGTTATGTGCATCACCTGAAGCAATTTTGAATTACTACTAAAAATAATAGTGATATTTTTTAATACTTTTTAGTCAAATTTTAAAAATGTGTTTTTTTAAACAGATTTCAGGTCAAGTAAAATGTCTGTGTTTTATTATACTTTTATTTTTGTTAGCAATTTTATCCCATTATTGGCTGTATCATCCTGAGGTAATCCAAAACTTTTTTAAGGACACACTGAGGTGGATGGCCTCCGCTGACCTGGGCAAGTATCAAACCTAAAACCTTTGGATTATGATTCCAATGTTCTACCAATCGAGTTACCACTCTTCTTGGGTAGGTAAGTATAATGTGATGAAAAGCATGGGGATTTGCAATGGCAAGCCATCAAAGTTGTTTCATGCAGTGATCAAAATTATTATAACTTGCACAGTGAATATACAAATATATTTTTTGGGAGAGGAGGTAGTTCTTCATAAAAGGTTCCATGAATGAAAATGCTGCTGGTACTGATTCTATTTTTCTTGCTGGTACTTTACTGTTTCCTTATCTACTTCCTTCGATTTAACAAAAAAATCTGTCCATGGCTTATTTATCTTTATCAAATTTGTTCCTGAATGTTTTCCGTGAGCAAGTTCATAACCTAGTTTCTTAGGTCATAATGAAAGAATTGAAAAAACTCCAAAAATACATTGCAAATTATAAAGTTGAGTACACAATGAATTAAAATGAAATCTGTGAAGACATTTATAAAAACTTGTTCAGACACAATCTGATCATATTTGTCATTTGAGCCAATAAACCACAACATCTGAATTCTAATGATGAAGTGTGTACCATTTCTTTAGTCTAGTATGAAACCTGTTCACTGCCTAGTTCATTAAAATCTCATTATCAAACCACTTAACATAATTTGAGAATCTGCATTCATCCCACATCTAAAATTGCACAAAGCAGATGACTTTTTTGTTTGGACAACTTCTTCAGTTATCAGCTTTGTCATTACCATTTAGCTGAAGTGGATTTCCGCTACTCCCATTAAACGATATTGGGTGTATACATTTTTTTATAACTTCACAAATCACATAGTACAGAGTAAACAGTGACATCTGGAAGAAGATTGTATCAGTCTCCTGTACAAAGGCATGGCCTTGTGCATTTGGTCAATACTTCTCACATCCAAACAGTAGACCTTTTGTGACAGTCCTAATATTTCATCAATACTTTCTGTTGGCACTATGCAAGTTTATGGATTTTAAAAAGATTGTTTTTATTTGCCTTGGTGGTATCCCAGAGCTGAGTCAATAAGGAAAACTTTTCATTCCCATCTCTTGGACATCTGACAGCAACCATTCATTCACTTTTTACATACAGCCTACATGGAGCATTTGGTGATTTATTTACAAAGAAATATTTCTTAAAAATCAAGTTTATTTTTATCCTGTATATATTTTGAAGCATAATTAGAGCTCCTTTCGTGACAAGGCAAATTACTGCATTTTCGATGTGCAAATTATCTAATACTAATTTTACTGACCCCATAAACTCTAATTGACAACTACTTAACTACTAGTGATTTCATTCTATGACAGCATGATTAAATTTCATAATAATTGATACAAAATCTTGATTTTTTTTCTAACCTGACCTTAAACTTATGGATTCTACTGATCTCATAAATTTTATACCAGATAAGTGAGAAACATTATAGTGACTTTCTTCTGAATGAAGTTTAGTCAAAATATACACACAAATGTCACCTATTTGGGAATTTTTAGTTCAGGAGCCTTGTTAATCCAGACACCATCACAGTGGCTAAATATAATGAATTAGCATCAATGGTACAACAGTGGCTAAATATAATGAATTGGTATCAATTGTACAACAGTGGCTAAATATAATGAATTAGCACAATGGTACAACAGTGGCTAAATATAATGAATTGGTATCAATGGTACAACAGTGGCTAAATATAATGAATTAGCATCAATGGTACAACAGTGGCTAAATATAATGAATTAGCATCAATGGTATAACAGTGGCTAAATATAATGAATTGGTATCAATGGTACAACAGTGGCTAATTATGATGAATTGGTATCAATGGTACAACAGTGGCTAAATATAATGAATTGGTATCAATGGTACAACAGTGGCTAAATATAATGAATTAGCATCAATGGTACAACAGTGGCTAAATATAATGAATTGGTATCAATGGTACAACAGTGGCTAAATATAATGAATTGGTATCAATGGTACAACAGTGGCTAAATATAATGAATTGGTATCAATGGTACAACAGTGGCTAAATATAATAAATTGGTATCAATGGTACAACAGTGGCTAAATATATTGAATTGGCATCAATGGTACAACAGTGGATAAATATAATGAATTGGTATCAATGGTACAACAAAGGCTAAATAATAATGTAAGTTTCTTCTTAAAATATTTAATTTTTTAACTATGATAATTAAATTGTTTTTTATGTTTAAAAATACTTGTTGGTTTTGCTTCTTTCTGAAACTTAGTTCATGGCCATAAAGTCATGGCACCAGGAGAAAACTTTTAAAATGATGAAAATATGACAACTTCCTTATAGTTCCAAATAGAAATATCCAGCCCAGTGAGACATCCCTTTTTACATCCAGCAGTACCTGTGCAGTGCCAGTGATAAAATAGAAATGGGAAATGGTTTAGATTGAAATCTACTAATGTCTACAATTTACCCATATGCAGGTTGAAAAGTGGCATTCGTTTTTTCCTGTATTTTTTATTTTTATTTTAGCCAGTCAGCAACCTTCAATTGTATACAATATACCACCACTCACAGACTGATTCTGTAGTGCATAAAATAAATACTTGCCTATAAGATACACAGTACTAATTAGATGGAAAAATGGGAACCAGCCTGGAAATTGGTGAATATAAAAGAGTATATATGGGTTTGGCTGTCCAGGATTAGTTAATAATATAAGTTATTTTTAAAGAATCTTTTGAGAGCTGATCCTAGTTGTAAGTGAAAAAAAAAATACAGACATTGTTTTATTGATGGAATTTCAGTCCTTAAACAATCTTGAGTTTGGAATACTCATTGCTAAAATTAGCACCTGACTCTTTGGTGCAGAACTAAAAGGATATGTTTCAAGCACAAACTTGTCCAGAAAATGCCATGGCTCATATCCTTTCCTCTACAAAATAGCTGACTTCCAGGTTTCATCCATACTGATAAATATAGGTCTGATTAAAAGCACTCAAAAATCTGTAGATTCTCAATGTTAAATATTTCTTGTTAAAAAGCAATTTTGATGCTACTTCCTGTTTTAAAAGTGTGGATTGTAAACATAAATGCATGATGATCCAATAATTTCCATGATGCAGTAAAGACACACAAATACAAGTCCAATTCAATAAAAAAACATAAGTACAAGTCCAAATGAGTAAAGAAATACAAGTATGAGTCAAATGATGTAATATAAAAACACATTCAAAAAGACAGGTGATTTCAATGTAGCAATAAAAAATGCCAAGTAGGAGTCCAATGAAGCAATAAAAAATGCCAAGTAGGAGTCCAATGAAGCAATAAAAAATGCCAAGCAGGAGTCTAATGAAGCAATAAAAAATGCAAGTAGGAGTCCAATGAAGCAATAGAAAATGAAAGTAAGAGTCTAATGAAGCAATAAAAAATGCAAGTAGGAGTCCAATGATGCAATAAAAAATGCAAGTAGGAGTCCAATGAAGCAATAAAATTTGCAAGTAGGAGTCAAATGATTAACAAGTAGGAATCCAATGAAGCAATAGAAAATGCAAGTTGGAGTTCAATGATGCAATAAATAAACATGTAGAAGTCCAAAGAAGCAATAAAAAATGCAAGGAGTCCAATTATGCAATAAAAAATGCAAGTAAGAGTCCAATGATGCAATAAAAAATGCAAGTAGGAGTCCAATGAAGCAATAAAAAAGGCAAATAGGAGTCCAATGAAGCAACAAAAAAAAAGCAAATAGGAGTCCAATGAGGCCATAGAAATTTTAAGTAGGAGTCCAATGAAACAATAAAAAATGCAAGTAGGAGTCCAATGAAGCATTAGAAAATGCATGTTGGAGTCCAATGAAGCAATAAAAAACCATCAGATCAAGAAGATCGCTTAATGTGTATTGGCTGATTTCAATAATGCAATAAAGACATATGAGTACAAGTCCATTAATACAATAAAGAAACAAGTCCAATGATGCAATAAAGCCATGTAAGTTCAAGTCCATTGATACAGACATCTCATTACAAGTCTACTATTGCAAAGAAAGACATCTCAGTAGAAGTCCAGTGATGCAATAAAGACATATTAGTACAAGTCAAGACATATTAGTACAAGTCCAATGATGCAATAAAGACATATTAGTACAAGTCAAGACATATTAGTACAAGTCCAATGATGCAATAAAGACATATTAGTACAAGTCAAGACATATTAGTACAAGTCCAATGATGCAATAAAGACATATCAGTACCAGTCAAGACATATTAGTACAAGTCCAATGATGCCATAAAGACATATTAGTACAAGTCAAGACATATTAGTACAAGTCCAATGATGCAATAAAGACATATTAGTATAAGTCAAGACATATTAGTACAAGTCCAATGATGCAATAAAGACATATTAGTACAAGTCCAATGATGCAATAAAGACATATTAGTACAAGTCCAATGATGCAATAAAGAAACATGAATGCAAAGAAAGACTAAAACAATGGTGTAAGCATTGTTTCCAAGTCAGCCTTCAATTTTTAGAAAGGCCTTGTGAGTATAAGATCTTTATTTTTGTATTTAAGAAATTTAATCTAACAATTTACAGTAAGATATTTTATGCACTCAACCAAAAACAGACACTGGAAAAAAAAACTGTTTGAGGGACTGAAAAATTTCGCATTGATAAGGCCAATTAAAATCCATAGAAGAGGTAATTTATTTCATTCATGGGATACAAAGCAATAAAAAAGCAATGTTGGTTACATTAAACTGAATAGATGATTCAATGATGGCATCAATAGAATATAATTGGTTGTAACATAATAAAAATCATAACTCTTGTAAAATATGATAACCAACATTGGGAAAATATAAACAACCTCTCAAAAGATGATGTACATATAGATAGTGGTTCCACATTTTGAATGATCCCTCTGATGAGTGACCACTTGCTATGTATAGCATGAACCCTTTCGTTACCAATTTTATGTTGAAAATGACCCATCTTGGACTGTCACTCCACCCCATCACACCTCCTCAATGCAGTCTGCACATTATTATAGAAAACATCAGCTTACAACTCTTGAACACTGACAACTAGGTTTTTACAGGTGGGAATTTTACAATTATTTTTTGTTTTCTGACCTGACAATGACATTTGTTTCTTGATGATGGTTTTATCAACAAAGACCAATTGTAAATATTACTTGCTGAAACAAAGAAATCCACAACTAAAGGGCCTGTGATTTGTTTCAGCAAACTGACAAATTACCTAACCATAATGTGCAAAAAGAGACATGCTATCAATCTGATTTCCATTGGTGTACAGTTGTCAGATTTTGTCATTTAAAAAATTATTAGTTACTATTACCTCTAAGATGACAAAGTAGACAGTTGAGAAACATACTGTTGTACAGTACAAGTCAATCTACATTGTAAGTTTGCCAAAGAGTACCATCACAGCCATCAACAGTACATTGTATATCCACTATCTGGGTCAAAATATCTTATTTAGGGACATAAATATCATAAAAAAAATTCTTTCAGTGAAAACCCCCCTATTGATATGACCATCCATTCTGGATGAAAATCAGTAACAATAATACCACGATGGACACTCTAGCAGCCATCATGGATGTTTTGAGTTGAAATATTTTTATTTAAGACCAACCTGAGACCTCATAAGAATCCTTATAGTGAAAGCCTCATTTTGTATGATTTTTCATTTTGGTGGGTTAGTTATAAGATTTTCAGGATGAATGTTATAGTATCTATACTGCAAATCAAATTGGAACCATTTTCATTTAGGACCAACTAGATGCCACATGATATCTTTCAGTGAAAACCAGCCATTCAGGAAGATTACCTCTAACCAACTTTAAAGATGGCTGCTGTGGTGGCCATACTAGATATCTTAGCAGCACTTTTAGTTTAAGACCAGCTAGACATTGGGATGAATGTGTGTGTGTGTGTGTGTGTGTGTGTGTGTGTGTGTGTGTGTGTGTGTGTGTGTGTGTGTGTGTGTGTGTGTGTGTGTGTAATAGAACAAACTTGTACCAACAGATGGATGGTTGTCAGATGATGGGATGGACAACAGGCAATCTCTTTGTCTATGACAAATACAGTTAAAAGTTGTGACATTCCTTTTGTGAAATGTTTGGAAGATTTAATTATGGGTCCCTGAAGGGACTAACTTTTTGTTATCCAAAATGAATTTCCAGGAATTCAGAATAAAAACATTTCTTTTGCTTATATGTCAAGTACTGAAACCATCTATAATATTCTTGAGTGTCAGGATTTTCAAATTAGTTACTGGCATCCAAACTGGATATAAGATTGAAACCATTTTAGACTGCCTAGATGTCATAATTTGTCTACAATGGCAACCCAACCCATGGATTTGTCTTGCTCAGTGTCAAAATGGACTATCTGCCTTACAATGTGGCAGACTGGACCATCTGACTTGCACAATGTCAAAATGGTCCATTTGATTTACATCTAGTCATACACAGTGTCAAACTGGTCCATCTAACTTGTACAACTTGTCAAAACTGACCCATCTGACTTGTACAGTGTCAAACTAACCAATCAACTTGTAAACCATGTCAAACTAGCCCTTCCGACTGTATTCAACATTAAACTGGTACATCTGACTTGTATACAGTGTCAAACCTGTATTCTGACTTGTAAACAGTGTCAAAGTATTACATCTGAATATCACATGATGTCAATCTGGCCATTCTGCATGGGCAGACACTGTCTATGGGTTTTAGGTAGTATCATAAGGGAAGGGATGCCATAGGCCACCTGCTGGTGGGCTTAAAGATTTAAAGGCAGATCAAAATTCTTGACTCAGAACAACATTAGATATTGCATGCTGGTCAAAAATTTCAAGTATTGATAACCTGTATGGAACCTGCACAGATCCTTTGAATGCATTAATCCTTATTTTTTATTCTGGGAGGGTTGTCACATGTACAGATCCCTTTAATGTATTAATCCCTATTTTTATTCTGGGAGGTTTGACCCATGAACAGATCCCTTTAATGTATTAATCCCTATTTTTATTCTGGGAGGTTTGACACATATACAGATCCCTTTAATGTATTAATTCTTATTTTTATTCTGGGACATTTGACACATGTACAGATCCCTTTAATGTATTAATCTCTATATTTATTCTGGGAGGTTTGACCCATGAACAGATCCCTTTAATGTATTAATCCCTATTTTTATTCTGGGAGGTTTGACACATATACAGATCCCTTTAATGTATTAATCCCTATTTTTATTCTGGGAGGTTTGACACATGTAGAGATCCCTTTAATGTATTAATCCTTATTTTTATTCTGGGAGGTTTGACACATGTACAGATCTCTTTAATGTATTAATCCTTATTTTTATTCTGGAAGGTTTGACCCATGTATTAATGTAATGGGAGGTTTGACACATGTACAGATCCCTTTAATGTATTAATCCTTTTTTTTATTCTGGGAGGTTTGACACATGTACAGATCCCTTTAATGTTTTAATCCCTTTTATTATTCTGGGAGGTTTGACACATGTATAGATCCCTTTTATGTTTTAATCCCTTTTTTTATTCTGGGAGGTTTGACACATGTACAGATCCCTTTAATGTTTTAATCATTATTTTTATTCTGGAAGGTTTGACCCATGTACAGATCCCTTTAATGTATTAATCCCTATTTTTATTCTGGGAGGTTTGACACATGTACACTTTACTATTTTAGCTGGATGGGAGGTGTTCTCCTACTCCAGAACGACCTTAAAACATAACCTGGGCCATCCAAAGTATTTATAACAAGCTGAAAAGAACCTTTTGCAACAATTAAATACTGTGTGACTAAAAATTAAAAATTAGTTTGAAAAAAGACTTTCATCTGTGACAGTAAATTATATTATCAACTGACAAAAAATATGTAATGTTCATAATTTTGTGAAATAAATGCATTTCAAAACTAACAAAGTAAAGGTTTGAATAAAAAAAAGCATGCAGTGTACTTTGAATTACCTGGTGATATAATTAAACTGTCTCTATGAACAATATATAGAACAATGTTTAGAGGCACTGACAGTCAATATTTGAATTATGGCTTAACCTGTATTATCAATATGGTGACATATATCTTACTAGTATCATCAATATGGTGACATATATCTTACCTGCTTTGTTATTAGCATTTTATATCTATGTTGATAAATACACTTTTCAATTCTTCAGGAATATGTCTTTACAAAATATATCCCTGATAAACTCTTATTACCTAAAAATGCAATTTCTGAATTTCAATCAAGAGATGAAAGTTTGTTTTACAAAACAGAAGATTGAGATTTAGCTGTGACATTTAATTTTAACAACTAAAGTGCAGATATTGGCAAAGATGAGCAAAACAGATGCAATTACACAATGTGTCCTCAATATCCTCAAAAGAAATAGTACAATTTTTCTGTCACTTATCTAAAGGAGGTGTGGCAGTCTACCTACAGCTCCACCCATGCACATAGATTGGTTAATATTTACAAAAGGTCACTTGAGTGGCAGCCTATGATAACAGACAGTTTGGGATTTTTCAACTGTGTGATGATAATACATCTACTTACTAGTCATGGTTAGACACAATTACACTGCTGCAATTAGATGAACTAGTGACTTCCTAGGCTTTACTTCAGCACACATCAGGCAGCAGGCCTTGTGAGAGAGGGAATAAAGAAAGCCTGTCAAAAGTGTCCAAGTGCATGAATGAAGAGGTGAGATTCACTTTTTTTTGAGTATAGACTTTTGTCCCAGCTTATCACAAACAGAGGGTTGACGTAAATCAACATGTAAGTAGGCCACACAAGATCACACCCAGCACAAACTACTTAATCTCCAACATGTCATCTTATTGTGAATGATAGGTCAGACACAATCCTTGGACTCTAAGACTGTACAAATGTGTGTTGGCAAGACTGATAAATTCTCATATTGGGACCTTATTCTGTGAGACAGGAAATTGTTAGTGACAGTGAATACCAGCCCAAGTTATGTAGACTTGTTGTGCAAGATATGTTCATAAAAGAAGAACATTCTACCATGTGGTGTGCTAATTTTACCATGAATCATGCATTTATGAGGAGGTGGACTGCAACTTTATTATTACTGGCAGCTACATCAGCAAAAAGTGAAAAGGTAAATTAAAATGGTAGAGCAGACTGCACAGGTGGTACTCCCCAACATGAATCATGCAGTAAATGTAAACCCTTAATTCCCTATATCTAACTGGTAAGATGGCAGTCAAATGTGATTTCATTTTTAAAGGTGCTAAACTGCAAAATTCAAGGATTAACAGTCACTTGATTTTCCATAGAATTCCTGCATTTCAAGACAGTATCCTTATTTTTAAAGGCTCTGTAGGTTGTTCTTGAAAACCAGTTTTTTACCTTCAAAGACCTTCAATATCTGAAATTTGTTTGAAAGTATAGAAATTCTTAACACATACTTACAAAAAAGTGTCAGTCTTACCCTAGTTGAGTTTTATTTGACCTTTCTCACCCTGTTTTAGACCAGATTTTACCTGAGCCATTTTTGAGGAAGAACAGAACAGTCTCTACAAACTTCATATCTGTATAAGTAAATAAGCAGACATCCATGGTGCAGCATTTACACCTGGGTGTTTTCAGGTGATTCCTCATTTGACTGAGTTTTTATTTGGTTCTAATGCTTCATTCCTTCACATGCTTGTGGACCATAGTTTGTAGTACTGACCATATTCTAAAAATAACTAATGTTCTAAATAAATTATTGAAGGTCTTTTTTTGTCAAAACAATATAACATCATTAATGGAAATTGACTAAGTATAGTGACTTGAATTTTTTGTAAAACTTATGGTGTAATTACCAATAAAAACCCAAGTCTTTCACCATATTGAACGAGGCAGTCATTGTAAGGGAGACAAAAAGAAAAGGTTATTACATCATGAAAAATACCTGGATAAAACATACCTGGTTCTGCTTTTTACTAAAAGTGACATCACTGGCATGTTTAGCATTTCTTATTCATAAACAAAGGATCAACAAAGAATCTATCAGGAATGTGATATAAAGCTTGAATATCAGTGCTCTTCATATTTTTCTAATTTTTAGTTTATACAAATTATTATTTTGCTTACAAAAATTAAAGGTATGGTTTAAAGGTACTACACAGAAAACAATACAACATGTAGGGATGATTGGAAATGAAGGAATGAAAGTAATGTAAAGTCAAGTTAAAATAAGAAGCCAAAGGGTATAGATGAACTAATAAATTTACTGTCTCCATTGTCACTGACCATATACAGGTGATCTGTAACTGTCTGGGATTATTTTACCACTGGATCATGCACATGTTTGTATTTAGTAGCATTTTACAGTACATCAGCACAATAGCAGCTACATGGTACCACCCTAATGGTGACTTTTGAAAAATGTAAATACACTCAATTTTAAAGACAAACCCTTTTAAATAAATGTAAACTGGAGAAAGAAGATAAAATATAAAATGTGGCAATGTTCAAATTCAGTACAATGTATATAAAAGTTAAAGGTAACACAAAATCATTAAAACATGGCAGGTTAATGTATGTCAACTTACAGTTCACTGAAGCACATATTAAATACAAAAAAATGAAAGTAATGTCTCTGCCTATAACTGTATGTATGAGTGTTTAAAATTAAATATTTCATGCTTTTACTGGCTGTATGAGTGTTTAAAATTAATTATTTGATCAGACCCATTTTAAAATACATTGCATTAGCAATGTAATTAAGTTCACTTATAATTCTTGTACTGTGCACAATGTATGTTTCATACAATCATTATACTTTATTGTTATGACATGTCTAGGGACAAAGGATAGGAACAGGTTGTAATGGGGTTTACTAATAGTACTTCTGTATACTTGTTGCACATAAAGACCAGTCTATTGATGAGTTGACAAAAAAAAGCAGCATGTCCCAAGGAGGAGTTATTAACAGAATGTCAATATATATCAGGGGTAGGAATGAATATACCTTCCAAGGAGTTTTCTCTATCTAGTTCCTGTGACTTTTGACAGATGAGGAATTATTGATTTTGAGTAGCTGAAAGCCATGTTATAATGTCCTTGTGACAGCTCACTAATCATTGAACTAAGGACCTCCAGCTAGGTGAAACACCTAACCTCCATTTAATACTTACACAAAATCACTAAAAATATGGGATGTGACAATATGGGATGTTGCTATGTATTGCAAAGAGAATGGGAAAAAGTATATTATGATCATATTTATCCTTGATAATAATTATACCCACTTTGTTTTTAAATTTTTTACATCAATATATGGTCAATATTTTATATGCTTACATCTGTTTAATAAGTCCATTACCTACTTTTTTGGTAAGCATTTACCTGCTTAATACTATGTACACCTTTGGGCAATTATCCAAAGCTAACTGTGATCTTATCATAGAGAAAATACTGTATCAATATCCACTTATATATATATATATATATATATATATATATATATATATATATATATATATATATATATATATATATATATATATATATTATCACATTGCAATGTATAAGACACAATGTAACACCCCTCCCCCAACTAAATGAATGTATCTAATGGCATGTATAGAATGTCTATGCTGATATTAAAACTATTTCATTTACGTGTTTAAAAAAACCCAAAAAATGCATATATTATAAAAAGTGTATTACAGAAAGATGTGTATCATAACACACACACACACACACACACACACACACACACACACACACACACACACACACACACACACACACACACAGAATCAATCCATGCCAGCGCATCACTGTCTGCAAGGGTTTGAGTCTTAGGCTAGTCATTTGTTGGTATGTGAGAAAGCTTGCCAGTAGCTTCCCATGGGTTGGTGGTTCATACCGGAGTTTTTCCATGTTCTTCCTCCACAAGGTATACTGGCTGCCATGTATAGCCTATCATGTGCTGAAAAATGGCATTAAGCCCACAACAACATGAAAATAATCCTTTTTTTAATAAAGATTTTTCTTTTTCATAACAGCAATCATTTCTGATTTAGGATCTGCATGATTTGAACACATTTGAAAGCCTTCAATCTATTATACTTTATGTCAAATTTGGTCAGATTTGCTAAGTGTACAATTGCAAATCAGAAAACGAAATAATGTAACTTGCTAATTTAAAAAAAGCACCAACTTTTTGACAATTTAGGAAATACTAGTTTACTTTTTATTTAAAATGATATTACATGTATATCAGATAAAGTTTTGAGCATTACTTACAAACAAAATTTTATGTCAATAACATGCTAAATTGCTGAATTCCTTAAAAGTGAACTACATCAAAATAGTATGACTTATGATAATGTTATTTTAGTAATACTGTGGTATTAGATTATATATGAAGACTTTGTGTTCTGTAATCGATTTTAACCACACAGTAAATAGTCCACAAATAGTCTAATATTTATGCACAAGTATGCTGGTCTGAAAACATCATAGCATAATGGACTGTACATGATGAAGGAACTAAAAAAAAAATAATAAACAAAAGTTTTCAGACAACCAATAATATAAAAATTGTCAAAGTTGATTGAGGGTGTTAGTGGCTTGTCACTAGTCTTGCTTGTTATACACTGAGTTAATGGTAGTGTTCAAACCTGCATTTTCTGTCACTAGTCTGGAATGTTATATGCTGAGCCATCTACCTCCATGTTTAACTCTTATATGAAGCAGGAACCAGAGTGCATCTGGTGTTCTCTGCATCTCCAAGCTCTAGTGATGTATTGTAGGCAGTATTTCAAAGACAAAAAGTAGTGTTTGTAGCCTCCTATTTCAATATCAAAATTCAGAGGTGAATTTTCAACAACTCTGACATTCACTATCTTTCGACCTTTTTCTACTCAACTGTGCTAATTAATCTTCCATAAGAAGGTAAACATCCAAAACGTTTCCTTAATTATAGGGAAGTTAGGACCTACTCACCTCCCCACAACAAAGTTAAAGTTTTGTAACCAATATTATTTAGTGAGCATAATAACCTGTTAGTGTTTTACAAACTATCATGTTTGCTTCCATGTTACAGCAGGCACACATATCATTTCAATTTTTTTGTTTTTACATTGTCAGGTTTATTTTATTTCTGACTTGTGTCACCAATTATACATATGCCTTGGAGGTAGAATTCAGTCTGAAGTGAGAATCTCACTTTCAATCTTGGTGAACAACAAAATTGCACCTTCAGGTCACATGTCAAGTTTATTCTGGATACTTATCTATACACATGAGAGAGCTCAATGAATCTGATTGCAAGAAATTTAGAAAGGATGGTACTTGGATTGCCTTCTTTTGCTAAAATGCATATGAAACAGCAAATATTTTAAGGTCTTAACAGTATATGATCTCAATTCTGGACACAGGTAAATTCATAGTAGATCTGTTGAAACTTTCACTGAATACAAACTGTTTGGATGTGAAGCAGAAAAGTTGATAAATCTCTCTGTGGTGAGGGGTCTTACTTTCAGGCCCTGCAGGGCTTTAATTTTTACCCAGGAATTGGTCTAGCTTTCTTTACAATGGAGTCATGGGTTTTTCCCAGGAATTGGTCTAGTTTTTTTTACACAGAGTCTTGGGTTTTCAAGAAATTATGGTCTGGACTTCCATTTTCAAAGTTCCCCATAGAGTTCTGTAAACTGGACTCCTTGGTGGAAATTTAAGTGGAAGAGGTATTAAATCAAGTGATACAGCCATCAGAGTTAAATCCACGATGGGGTGGGAGTACAAGGATTCAAGGTAAATTCATCAAATTTGTTTTACTAAATATGGTGAATTACAGTCTCCAATTATTCTGGACAATGCCATCAATGTGTAAGCTGAAATCAGCCACTGTAAACAAACAACCTCACCTAATTAAAACCAGTAGAAAATGTTCTCGGTGTGGGCCTGCATGTAGAAAAAAAGTATTTAGACTGGTAATATGATAATTTTACACCTGATTCTGTGTAGGAAGAGAAGAAACTTAAATAGTGTGGCATACTTTTAAAATATGCTAACTGTATGCATATGAGCAGTCAAGCATGTCATCAACTTTTCAATCAGTATTTCAGATGCAGTAATGGGTTACTTTTGTGAGAAAGAGACCTGCTGTACATCTTACATAACACTAAAAAATTCAATTAAATTTTCACTTCCATGGAGCAAGAACATTATTTGCCTGAATATATACATTTGGTTAAGTTTTAAAATCTGACATAAATTTGTTATTCTAATGGCTGATTTTTAAAATATCATTACTTAAATGGTATTAACAATTCCCATGAAGCCATTTAGGCACTACTGTCAGTGAGTATTCACAAAATATAGTTTCTGCTGTGCTCATTTATATTGCCAAATTACAAGGTAATGGTTAAAAAATTAATCAACTCAGCAAATATGTGTTCTTGCTGTATGATCTATGCACTGGCCTTAGAAAGTCTGTCACAGTAGCATAATGGCAGAATAACTAAGAAAAAAAAGGGGGAAAATTGATACCAACAAACAATGTTAACAACCAATGCATATTAAAAAAATATATTTTTTTTAAAAACAATTAAAAAATATACAACTACCATGCCAAAAAGAATGAATGCTTATTAGCTATTATCCATTTGCTTTTGTAGTTTCTACTGTAAGGAGGGTATTTACCATGGTAGTATGGATGGAAAGGGTATTTGCTTTGGTAGTATGGACAGTAAGGGTATTTGCTATGGTAGTATGGATGGTAAGGGTATTTTACCATGGTAGTATGGACTGCAAGGGTATTTACCATGGTAGTATGGACTGTAAGAGCATTTGCCATAGTAGTATGGATGGTAAGGGTATTTACCATGGTAGTATGGACTGTAAGGGTATTTGTCATGGTAGTATGGACTGCAAGGGTATTTACCATGGTAGTATGGGCTGTAAGAGCATTTGTCATAGTAGTATGGATGATAAGGGTATTTACCATGGTAGTATGGACTGTAAGGGTATTTGCCATGATAGTATGGACTGCAAGGGTATTTACCATGGTAGTATGGACTGTAAGAGCATTTACCATGGTAGTATGGACTGCAAGGGTATTTACCATGGTAGTATGGACTGCAAGGGTATTTACCATGGTAGTACGGACAGTAAGGGTATTTGCCATGGTAGTATGGACTGCAAGGGTATTTACCATGATAGTATGGATGGTAAGGGCATTTGCTATGGTAGTATGGATGGTAAGGGTATTTGCTATGGTAGTATGGATGGTAAGGGTATTTGCTATGGTAGTATGGATGGTAAGGGTATTTACTATGGTAGTATGGAGGGTAAGGGTATTTGCTATGGTAGTATGGATGATAAGGGTATTTGCCATGGTAGTATGGATGATAAGGGTATTTGCCATGGTAGTATGGATGAAAAGGGTATTTGCCATGGTAGTATAGATGGTAAGGGTATTTGCTTTGGTAGTATGGAGGGTAAGGGTATTTGCTTTGGTAGTATGGATGATAAGGGTATATGCTATGGTAGTATGGAGGGTAAGGGTATTTGCTTTGGTAATATGGACTGTAAGGGTATTTACTATGGTAGTATGGAGGGTAAGGGTATTTGCCATGGTAGTATGGATGATAAGGGTATTTGCCATGGTAGTATGGATGATACGGGTATTTGCCATGGTAGTATGGATGAAAAGGGTATTTGCCATGGTAGTATGGATGGTAAGGGTATTTGCTTTGGTAGTATGGAGGGTAAGGGTATTTGCTTTGGTAGTATGGATGATAAGGGTATATGGTATGGTAGAATGGAGGGTAAGGGTATTTGCTTTGGTAATATGGACTGTAAGGGTATTTGCCATGGAAGTATGGATGATAAGGGTATTTGCTTTGGTAGTATGGATGATAAGGGTATTTGCTATGGTTGTAAGGATGGTAAGGGTATTTACCATGGTAGTATGGATGGTAAGGGTATTTGCTCTGGTAGTATGGAGGGTAAGGGTATTTGCTCTGGTAGTATGGATAAGGGTATTTGCTATGGTAGTATGGAGGGTAAGGGTAATTGCCATGGTAGTATGGATGATAAGGGTATTTGCTATGGTAGTATGGATGGTAAGGGTATTTTCCATGGTAGTATGGATGGTAAGGGTATTTGCCATGGTAGTATGGATGGTAAGGGTATTTGCTATGGTAGTATGGACTGTATGGAGGGTTTTTGCCATGATAGTATGAACTGTATGGGTATTTCCCATGGTAGTATGAATGGTAAGGGTCTTTACTATGGTAGTATGGACTGTACAGAGAATATTTGCCGTGGTAGTATGAACTATAAAGGGTATTTGCTATGGTAGTATGGACGGTAAGGGTATTTGACATGGTAGTGTCGATGGTAAGGGTATTTGCTATGGTGGTATGGACTGTACAGAAGGTATTTGCCATGGTAGTATGAACTGAATGGGTATTTCCCATGGTAGTATGAATGGTAAGGGTCTTTGCTATGGTAGTATGGGCTGTACAGAGGATATTTGCCATGGTAGTATAGACTGTAAAGGGTATTTGCTATGGTACTATGGACTGTAAGGGTATTTTCCATGGTAGTATGGATGGTAAGGGTATTTGCTATGGTAGTATGGACTGTACAGAGGATATTTGCTATGGTAGTATGAACTGTATGGATATTTCCCATGGTAGTATGAATGGTAAGGGTCTTTGCTATGGTAGTATGGACTGTACAGAGGATATTTGCCATGGTAGTATGAACTGTAAAAATTTTTTTGCTATGGTAGTATGGACTGTACAGAGAGTATTTGCCATGGTAGTATGGACTGTATGGAAGGTATTTGTCATGGTAGTATGAACTGTAAAGGGTATTTGCTATGGTAGCATAGACTGTATAAAGGGTATTTGCCATGGTAGTATGAACTGTAAGGGTATTTGCCATGGTAGAATGGATAGTAAGGGTATTTGCATTGGTAGTATGGACTGAACAGAGGATATTTGCCATGGTAGTATGACTGTACGGGTATTTGCCATGGTAGTATGGATGGTAAGGGTATTTGCTTTGGTAGTATAGACTGTACAGAGGGTATTTGCGATGGTAGTATAGACTTTAAGGGTATTTGCCATGGTAGTATGGACTGTATAAAGGGTATTTGCCATGGAAGTATGTACTGTGATGGTATTTGCCATGTTGGTATTGACTGAAAGGGTATTTGCCATGATAATATGGACTATAAAATGGGAATTTGCCATGGTAGTATGTACTGTGAGGATATTTGCCATGTTAGTATGGACTGTATAAAGGGTATTTGCCATAGTAGTATGGACTGTAGAAATGGTATTTGCCATGGTAGTATGGACTGTACGGAGGGTATTTGCCATGGTAGTATGGACTGTAGAAAGGGTATTTACCATGTTAGTATGGACTGTAGAAAGGGTATTTGCCATGGTAGTATGTACTGTGAGGGTATCTGCCATGGTAGTATGAACTGTATGGAGGGTATTTGCCATGTTAGTATGGACTGTATAAAGGGTATTTGCCTTGGTAGTATGTACTGTGAGGGTATTTGCCATGGTAGTATGGACTGTATGAAGGGTATTTGCCATGTTAGTATGGACTGTAGAAAGGGTATTTGCCATGGTACATATAATACTAATATATTTATTTATCTCACCTCACTGTCCATTGAAATTTCCCATGTTTATTTTGATCTTGTTTCCAATCAGTACACCTAAGTATCAAACAAGCTGCAACTTGATGCATCTGGCTTCCAATTACATTGGGCTGGCTTGGGTTGTTAATTTACAGTAAGGCAACACACTGAGGGTTTTCTTATTTAAGTACAAAATACAATAGCTTATTTGGATTGATCAATACTATGAACTGAGTCTCCACCCTTCTGATCATGTCACTATTGGCCTAGATTTCCATCAGGCCCATGAAAAAAGATTTAAGAATTTCCATGCAGACCTGTCTAGCTTCCCATCAGGCCCATGAAAAAAGCAATGAATTACCATAAGACTTGTCTAGCTTTCCCTTAAGCCTATGAAAAATACAATGAATTACCATACAGACCTGTCTAGCTTCTCATCAGGCCCATGAAAAAAAATGAATTACCATACAAACTTGTCTAGCTTTCCCTTAAGCCTATGAAAAATACAATGAATTACCATACAGACCTGTCTAGCTTTTCATCAGGCCCATGAAGAAAACCCCAATGAATTACCATACAGACCTGTCTAGCTTCCAATACAAAAATATGAATTATTTTACAGACCTCTCTAGCTTCCCATACAAAACAATGAACTGCCATACAGACCTGTTTAGCTTCCCATTAAGCCCATGAAATACCAGTAAATTGCCATATATGCCTGACATCCCATTAGGCCAATGAATAAAAAAAAAACCCATTTAATTGTCCTGTAAACCTGTTGATATCCATCTCACATTCCAAAATTTTACTTCTAGAAAAACTTGGTTGACAGGTCTATTAGCACAAAGCTTATAGTGTTCAACAAAACATGTACTCCAAATATATGACCCTAATAACATCTAAATATTATGATCTCATTGACCTTTATTCTAACACACACACACACACACACACACACACACACACACACACACTTACACAACCTAATCTAGAAGGAGATTTGTCACATGTCATGATGCCATGTTTTGAGCATCTAATGTCATCACAACAATACATGTACTAAAATCTACAAGTTTCAAAGCAAAGAGAGGTTGCCATCTATACTCATTTATAAGTCCACAAACCCAGAATAGCATTGACCCGATTCTAAAAGTACATTATGCTACAGATTAGGATCTCTTGTTTGCAGTTGACTTTGACTTATAAGTACATACCTACATAGGAACTAAACATGGTTTATCTGTCAAGTGGATGGATACAGAGAGGACAGATAACCAGTTGGACTTGGAAAGACTATCAACCAGGTCAAGGTTACTAACCTTATCTTATCTAGACTTCTTGTGGTAGAAGTTCATCAGTTGTTGCCTGACACTTTATGGTATTATTTGGCACTTTGCCATTCTATCATCCATTAAATGAAGATGAAGAGAAAGCTTTCAACTTTCTAAATATTCCAAGCTTCTATTTTACTTCATTCAGTAAACTGTGCCTTGAAACAGTGTGTCAAAGTTTGGAAATGAGTTCCACCTGGTAATCAATAATTATGACTAAGAAAATATTAACCATTATAATTATAGTTTGTGGGAAATGTGCAATTAAAATTGTATAAATAGTTTTTGAAACTTATTTCCACTAATAAAGGCTATAGTGCATGCTAATTCTAAAAATGTCACACAAGTAATTCAGAGTGAATTATGATATAATCTAGCAAAAGGTCCTTTCTCATGCTGCATGTTATTATGATCAGAAATAGACACCAAAACCAGACACTAAATCTCTAATGGATTGTTGACAGGTTTTCTTGACAAAAAAAATCAGATTAAATTACTAAAAGTGACAACATACACATGTATTAGTTTTCATTATGGTGGTGCATCTCCATTAAGGTCAGCATCTCTTTTGCAGCAGGAATGAGGCCTTATAAAGGGACAGGGTTATCACATGCATGTGAATATTAAGTACATATAATGCAAGACTGACATTACCAATTTTGAAATGGTATTCAGTATTTTCATTTTACCTTTGCATGCATATAACGGAAATAATGTCATAAAAACTTCTATTAATGTAATAGCCAAGAGTACCTTGGTGGGACTAATGCTTTAATGTCTGAAAAGAATTTTTAAAGAATTTCAGGAGAAGACCATTTTTTATTTTTTAAATGCCCAGTGATGATACAATCTTTGATATTTCTCAGCAATAACAAGATTTTCAAATTATTAGCTGTGGCAGCCATATTGGATGCAAAATCAACAACATTTTAGTTTAAGATCAAGTTAGATTTTTTTATGAAAACACAATGTGAATGTTACCATACATTCAGGAGCAGCAATAACAAGATTTCAAGATGGTCACTATGATGGCCATGTTGGATGTCAGATTAGAATAATTTCTGTTTAAGCCAAATTAAACATCCTAAAATATCTTCTTGAGAAAACTCCATGCTGATAAGACATTCAATTTAGGACAAATATTGATAACAAAATTTCAAGGTGGCTGCCACTGTGGCCATGTTGGATTTTACATAGGTACCACTATTCTTCAGGAATTATTAGACATAACAAGTCTTTTGGTGAAAATCTAATGTCAATGTGACCATCCTTTGAGAAGTAGCCATAATAGGATTTTCAATATGCTAATTGTGGTGGTCACACTGTAGGTCAGATTGGCATCATTTTTACCTGCAATCATCTATATATTATAGGACCAACTGGAGAAAAGAAGCACTTCTGGTGAAAAACAAAAACCAAGTCAATATGATGTTTGTTTCAGGAGGTGTAGTGATAGCAAGATTTGTAAAATCTCTGCCATGCTGGCCATGTTAGACAACAGACTGGTACCATTTTTATTTAAAACCAATTAGGCAAAACAAAGGTCAGAGATGGACTATAATTTCTATTAATAAAAACAAATAAATATAAAACTGCTCTTTTGCTGTATCACCAATATAATGTATATATGTTGTAACATTTCAAGGCACTTAGCATAATAGTTGTTAAGTTCCAACTAAGATAAAGCTTAAAACTGAATTGCACATAAATTTAGGAAGATATACCTTTCTAAATAAATGAAAACATTAAGTACAACAGAATAAACTAGCAGAAAAGATGATACAATTCTGTAAGATGCATATTTTATAAAAGATAAAAGTAACACATGTAAAATCTTTAAAACACAGCCAAATTGTATTATAGTTACTGCATTTCCTCAAAAAGTCCACGATTGAGGTTGCACATCAAATCTGGTTAAAATACAAAATTCCAAGTCAAAGCAAACTTGCAGAATGCACTGGTCATTATTTATACTATTGGGTCTGACTGACTTTGTTAAGTTGGACAACAACAAAAACAACAGCAACAACAACAACAACAACAACAATAATAATAATAATAATAATAATAATAATAATAATAATAATAATAATAATAATAATAATAATAATAATAATAATAATAATAATAATAATAATAATAAAAATCCAGAATACTGTGACTCTTTTTACAGAGTTCAGAAAAGTCTCACCCATCTCCTGGATTCTTTTTACCACCAAAGACTGGAGATGGCCTATCTGTTTGTTTCATTCCAACTATCTGGGAGGCCACCCCCATTGTGGTGTGTCTAACACTTCAATTCAGTGCCTTTTATCCTGTCAGTTGTCTGCCTTAAGATAGGACTAGCAAGTAATCAAAACTACACAACAACAGGGATTTCTGGGGCATGAATTCATATTAATCAACAGGAGCATAGATGCTTTTTTTTGTAATACATCATATTTAATTAATTTTAGATTATTTTTGAATTCATGATATTGAATCAATATAAAACTCCTAACCTATTCAATAATCTGGAAATTACCTAACAGTACTACCTGAATAATAATACCTTACCTATAAACTCTCTTATTATTTTGTCACAAAAGACTTCATTGTCCTAATTGTAAGAACTTTCATTGCTGGAGAAATCAGACTTATCAAAAACAAACATCTGTTGCACTCATATTAATGTGTATACACTGCAACTTAACTTGTGGATAGGTCATGGTTAAATGGGTATTCCATTGAAGAAAAGTAATGTTTTACTGTAGCCTGCAGCCCAAGAATGTCATAATAATCTAAAATAAAGGAAAATTAATTAAAATAATATTACATTAGATCATACACCTGATGTGTGTGTGTGTATGTGTGTGTGTGCATACCTGCATGCATATAATCTCAAAGATATAAAAACCAACATTCATTCCTTGGTTAATTTTACTATCACTATTGCTAACAGTGATTCTCTTTATATACATGGGGGGTGCATCATGTATGCACAGCTAAGATATATGATTGGTTAATAAGCTGCCAAAGTACCTGGCAAAACAGGTACATGATAAACTATGGTGTAGGAGGAAAAGTCTGGTTAATTTGGTAGCCATGATTAGCTTAAAAGATAAGAACAATGACTCTTATCTGCCATTATCTAAATGTGCTGGCAGATCAAGTTGTTTTACTGATAACACCTAAAACCTGCAAAGATCCAGATCTGCTAGTACATTATGTGACAGTGCATCTAGGTTTATGCAATTCACAGTTGACTTGTAAAGTGTATGTCATATTGGCACTTTTACTGGAATAAAATATTCATTGTTGGCCTGAAATTGAAAACTACTGTTTACCCAAAGTCTATTCAAAAGTTACTGTTGAATGCTTTCACCTTAAATATCATCAAAACAGGATGAAAATGACATGGATGACTTCTGCTATAGAAGAGTATATACAGGGTAACTCACTTCAATTGTAAATTAAATATTGATACCATGGTGCCTATATTAACACTTACTTAATATTTTTATAATCCTGCCAGTGGCCAGGTGGTGTAGAGCTGCTCTCTGTTAGGGATCACTGCCATCTCACCTCTGCCTGCATGGGTTTGAGTCTAGGATTCAGCAGAATGTGGATATGTAAGAAAGTTGGCTCATGGGTCAGTGTTTTTTTCTGGGATTTCCAGATTTCTTTCTCCACTATTAATACAGGCTGTCATTTATAGCCTATATTGTGCTGAAAATGGCATTAAACCCTACAATTACAAAAACATTTTTTATCCTGGGTTCAGTTCTTCTTGCTCAGGAACTGTCCATCCAAGATGGGTGGTATTAACTGCAGACTCTTTAGTTTCCTTGAATTTCAAAAAGACGTCTAACACCACCAACTGGTACATGCACCTTATATTAAGTATTACAATTTGCTGAAGAAAAATAAAGTTTATGATTTTACTGTGTGTATTACAGAACTGTATCAAGGCATTTACAGCAAAACTTTATCACAAAACCATATCAAGGTTTATACAACTAGACTATGTATATCATGTAACTGTATCAGGCTGATACAATAGACTGTAATGAATATCAATGGCCAATGCTGACAGACTGTATCAAGGCATATAATGCTATCCTATGTATATCATAAAAACTGTATCAAGGCCTATACAACTAGACTGTATCACAGAAAAGTATAAAGACATATATTGCTATCTTATGTATATCACAAAACTGTATCAAGGCCTATACATTTAGGCTGTGTATGGCATAACTGTATCAAGCCCTACATATCTAGGCTGTGTATCACATAACTGTATCAAGGCTGATACAGCTAGACTGTAATGAATATCACAAAATGTTAAAAAAGCATAAACAGCTGAAATGTTTTTATCATATAAATGAATCAAGGCATATACAGTTACTGCTACACTATGTATCAACTGTAAAACTGTATCAAAGCCTCTGCTGGTAGACCTTATTGAACTGTATCAAGGCCCATACTACACTTAGAGTGTGTATCACAGAACTGTATCAAGGCCTACACAGCTAGACTGTATCACATAACTATATCAATATCTATACAGCTAGAGTGGTTATTACAGAACCATATCAAGGCCTATTCAACTAGACTGTATCAGAGAACTGTATCAAGGTCTATTCAACTAGATCACAGGTGGCAGTCATTGTGGTAGTGGGGTAAAATTAGAATTACACTTTACATGAATCTGGGTGCATTAACCATTTCTCATGAGATTTGGGTTTTGAGAAAACCAGTGACCATACCTTTCTACTACTGATGTCCACTATTCACCCTTCAACTCTGACCTACATAAGCACTTATAAATCTACCATGATCATACCACATTAAAACTGTGAGTTCATGATTTACCACTGTATTCATTCAAATTTCTGAATCATAAAACCTAACTTATTTACCTTCTCATAAGAGACCAGAGGTCTGTCACATTTCAATAGTAAAAATCTATTTTCATCACCTTGATAGCAGTGGCAAGTGTTCTGAATTACACAACAAAAAAAATCCCATTTTGGTTCATAAAAATATGGCAGATTTTGATGACTACATCAGAGCTTAACTATTAGAAACAGTCTGAGTGTATAGTTTGGCCTATTTACAAAAAAAATTTGTTAATTCCGGCCTGGGTTCTCCTAACTAAAGCCATTATCTCATTATCTGTTGATACACATTATCCAGTATAGCAGATTGTTATATCAGCAGGGCATTCTTATATTACTTATCAAGACTGGAACTTAATTGTCATATACCCTCCAGGACTAAAGAATTTGTAACTTACAATAAACTGCATTCCAGTCTGTGGGGTGGTCTCTACCACTACATGCCTTCCGGGGCATACTCATGCACAGAAATGTAGACACCCATAGTGTGCTGTACCTATGCTCTTTGCTGAAGAATTCCATACCAACAGTAAATTGGAATATAATACCTTATATGTCATGAATCAATAAATTTGGGAACACAAGTCACACAACTTTCAAATCTGTTTGGGCATTATGTAAATGTGACTCAATTTATGTAAACTAATTTTTAATTGAGAAAATTATTATTTTTTATATTTATCAGCAACTGGAATCAATTTGAAATTAATTTTATGAGTGGGGGATAATTTTTATCTTTTTGTTTTCACTGGGATGAAGTGGGATATTTAAAACAACACAAATCAAAACCACAATCAATTCCAGTAGACAGAATTTTGAAACACCTGCCATGAAAGTATAAAACAGCTTACCACTACCAATATGTGAATTGTATGACAAACATATCACAAAAAACTACTAATTAAAATATAATCAGGGTATATTATGAAAATATCCAAAGTGACAACAATGCTTCTTGGCCAAGTAAAATGTGTGATGAAAAAAAGGAAAGATTTTTCCCATTGTTGTAACTGCTGTCTAGTATGTTAAGTTCTGATACCAGTCAACTGGGCCACTAATCAAACAACAGATGCTGTGTAGTTTTATTGTGCAATTACTTTCTATGGCTGGGCATATGCCTTATCAAATGTCAAACGTCTCAAGTGAGGAATAAATCATATAAAAATAGTGCTCAATAAGCCCTTTTTATGTCCAACTCACAAACCCAAATAAATGCCATACAATGTAAAACACATTCAGTTGAAACGTTTTGATGGCAACCAAGCTGTATGTACATACTTCATTAAATAAATCCTGAAATTCTCTCTACCCTCCCATACAGGGTCAAGTACAATGAGATGACTGATCAGCAAAAGATAAATGCACCCTCCCATACAGGGTAAAGTACAATGAGATGACTGATCAGCAAAAGATAAATGCACCCTCCCATACAGGGTAAAGTACAATGAGATGACTGACCAGCAAAAGATAAATGCAGTACTTTATTCCTTAAAATGATGTACATGGTGACCATATCAATGTATAACTCATTATACAGGATACAAACACATGTCCCTACATTATAACATGGTTACATTTTTAATAAGGTGAGTATTGTCATGAATTCTATTTCTGTGAGTGGTAGTAAATTCAAATTTCATTATAAGGTAGTCTCATTACAAGGCAGCATTGTCTACAATGTCATTGTCTGGTGTTATAATGAGAGAACATTTAAATAAGACTACCTTATGATAAAGTTCACAATATGCATAATTTCACAATTAGTGAAATGGGATCCATAAGAAAACTTATCTTCTAACAGGATGGGATTTATAACAAGAACCATGTTATAATGAAAGGTCTTATAACAGAAACCATTTTATAATGATGGGTCTTATAAAAGGAACCATGCTGTAATGAAGGGCTTTATAACAAGAACTATGTTATAATGAAAGGTCTTATAATATGAACCATGCTATAATGAAGGGCTTTATAAGAAGAACTATGTTATAATGATGGGCTTTATAACAAGAATCATGTTATAATGAAGGGCTTTATAACAAGAACTATGTTATAATGATGGTACTTATAATAGGAACCATGCTGTAATGAAGGGCTTTATAACAAGAACTATGTTATAATGATGGGCTTTATAACAAGAATCATGTTATAATGAAGGGCTTTATAACAAGAACTATGTTATAATGATGGGCTTTATAACAAGAATCATGTTATAATAAAGGGCTTTATAACAAGAAATATGTTATAATGATGGTACTTATAATAGGAACCATGCTGTAATGAAGGGCTTTATAACAAGAACTATGTTATAATGATGGGCTTTATAACAAGAATCATGTTATAATGAAGGGCTTTATAACAAGAACTATGTTATAATGATGGGTCTTATAAAAGGAACCATGCTGTAATGAATGACTTTATAACAAGAACTATGTTATAATGAAGGGTCTTATAGCAGGAAACATGTTGGGCTTTATAACAGAAGCCATGTTAAAAGGAAGGGCCTTACAGTGAGGTCCTTTTTCTAAAATGGTATGGATTTGTATGTGCACTAGAATCTTCAGTTTGCTTAGATTGATTAAGTATATATACAACCCATAGCAGAAGGATCAAGCAATTTCATATGCATATACCAATATTTTTAAAGAAAAACAAAGGATTTTTTTGAATGAATACCATTAAATGTGGAAAGAGATGACAGCGATGAGGTGACCATTACTAGATGTACTCACTCATAAGTTAGAAAACTTACTGGCCTCAGATCTGGATTTATGTATGTTAGGATTAAAACAGGGCAGATCAGAGTCTATATGACCTGTCTTTTAATCAAGCATAGGGTAAAAGTTCTAGTTCTTAAGGATGGCAGCCACATGACCTAAGGTATTGCCTTTCTATGGATCACTAACATCTCACCTATGCAATGTGTGGTTGAGTCTTGGCCCAGCCAACATAAGTTATTGGCCCAGCCAACAAAAGTTTTTGGCCCAGCCAACAAAAGTTTTTGGCCCAGCCAGCAAAAGTTATGTGAAAAAGTTTGCCAGTAACTTCCTGGTTGGTGATTCTCCCAGGGTGTTCTTTGGTTCTAATTCTAGGAAATGTACTGGCTGCCAGGTATAGCCTATCATGTTCTGAAAATCAGCATTAAATCCATAAATGCATAGCGATGGTCTATTCTGAGAATGGTACACTTCTATGCCATCACTTTGACACCAAGACTTGATATTAACACACCTCATGTTTTAGCAATGACACAAGATGTTCCATCCATCCAATGTAAATTGTCAAGAAAATAAGACAACAATTTGTATTAGTCTCAACTTTAATGTATCATGCAATATCCACTGAGTCATGCCATAATGTATTATTAGACCATGACATATCTACATGAATAATAAGTCCCAAAAGTGATGATAAAGGACTAACAGTATTATCATAAACTTACATAAGAATAGGGTTTTTAAAGTATAAAATGAATCCCACTATTCATATTATAGTGATTGTTGAACTTATTATGACTACTAATTATATATAGTAATGCATTAATATTCATATCTGTAAGTCATTTTTGTATCAAAAATGATTAAGCAAAAACTGTACATGATCTCTGGTGGACTAGTGGTTAGAGCATCTGCATCGAATGTGGGGGTGGGGGTGGAGTGTCGCAGATTCAACCTCTGCTGATTCATAACAAAGACATAAAAATGCTATCTCACTAGACATATGGCATTAAGAAGTTAGTGTTAGGGCAGGTCAGCCTAGTGTCAGGATAATATGACTGGGTGGGACATCATGTTACATGTCTTCGGCATGATGCCCCAGTGCTAGACATCACTATCCGAAGATATCATAGCAATATGACTGGATAAATTGTTAATGCTATTTTAAAAATCCAAATCACATTGACACAATTGTACATGATGCTGACTGAATGGTATCATCTGCTGACATGTTTCAGTTTTAAAACTGACTTTCTTTTTAAACATAAGAAAATGCCATGCAGCTGTTTCTAAATTTCATGCACAAGTTTTGTTAGCAAATACATATGCCATATAGCAGTTTTAAAATTCTGTGCACACAGGAAAAATATCAGAGGAAATGTTGGTTATCTTCATAAAGAATTTACACATCTTTTGCTTCCACTGTAAAACTTAATCTTAAAAGTATCAGAATTGTTTTGATGTACCACTAAAACCTAAATATAAGTGCATTTTCATAAACAATCTCTCCCCTGCACCCTATAATCTGCCACTACATCCCATAAAATTCCATACAAGACCTATATGGATGGATGTGGGAATATGTAAATGCCAAAAAGACAGTTATATTGAATTTCCAGCAATGTGGGCTGGACAAAAAATTGTGACCAATTAAGATAAAACTGCAACATAATTGATAAGGGTATCACTGACTGGCAACAACAGGTGTTTACCCCCCCCCATGACATACAAATTAGAAGCATTTCATTTCCAGTGGATTAGCAACATACATTGATAATGCATCAGTGTTGTGATAATTTACAGGATATGATAGCCTGCAATGTGTTGAATTTCAATACTCCTGATACTTTGTTTACTTTTGGAAGCGAAAACTGATAGATTTTAATAAATCAGCAAGATGCATTGAGTGATGTTGACCCTGCTTAATACCATCAGATCTCTGTGATTGTTATCACTCCTGTGTTGACCATTCAGACTGGATCCTGGTTTTATCTGGCCATCAGTGGTCATCTGTTTATCCCTTATTATCACTGACCAGAGAAGCCATTTGTACCAAGAGTGGCCAAGATGAAAAAGAAGCTGTGATATAGCCTTTCACCTTTTCTATGTTGATTAAATTTACAAAGCTCCACATGTGGTGTTTATATGGGGACCAACAAGTGCTTGTAAGCTGTATTTAAACCAGCCAACTAAGGCTGGACAGTTTATCATATTTTCTAAACAATGGAAGAAGACAGATTCTCCCTGTCATTGCTAACCTCTTACCTTGACCAGTTAGTTAATGTCTGACCAATCAACTTGCATAAAATAAATATTGACCTGTGAACCTGTGTTCACCCTACCCTGGTTAACCTTTGACTTGGACTTGTAAGATGAGAACTGACCATTGTAAAAGTTAATACTAGGAATGATATTTGACTCTTAAACTTGCCATAATGACCACTTTTCAAAACTGACCACACAGAGTCCTAATCAGGGCTCTCATTATTGTTTATAACACCTACAAAGTGTAAAGCCAAATAAAACTTTACTTGCAAAGGAGAGTCAGTTCAGGTATTTTTAAGGACTTTTTATAAACACTATTGATTTCTTTTCAAAATTCATCATAGAATTTTCAAATATTTGTATTTTATGAATGGCTTTGTATCATTAATCCAATTAACAATGAAAAATGCTCTATATGATCAAGTCTTTTTCTTCATTTTTATTTCACCTTGTAAGTGCAATATATAAACTTGTACTATATCTATGGAGGAGACACAGAGTTATCCATGTTCATTTGTCCTGTCCATCACATTTTGTTTCTGCTCCAAAACATTTGAAGGATGTCATCATTAAATAAAATTTTGTATCGGGCTTTACATTAAGAAGAGATAGATCATGATCAGTTCACCATTTTCCAGGAAAATGTTTATGGAGTTATGGCCCCTGTTCAGCTCTGAACATTCCCTTTTAATTGAATCACATTGGTTAGGGCATCTGTGGTATTTGGACATAATTCTAGCTTGTTAGGAAAATGTTTTAAGATTAGATGTTAATGGCAGCTGCATTCATCATTATTTATTTAAACATTTGCTTTTTCAAAGTTTGCATGGTTTTAATATATTGTTTATACTAAAACATTCTAGTCGAGCAAGTACAGATATTCTCTTTGATTTACTAATTTTAAGAACCATTTAATTTTCAAGGTATGGGGTGCTAACATTTTTTTTAATAAAAAAAAACATTTAAGGCACCCCCAGAAGCTTGAAAAATTTATCTTGCTCTAATTTGTAGTAAACAAGACACTATTTTAACAAACATTTATGTTTTCATGTTGAAAAAAATTATGTCATGGAGAAGAAAACAACCCCATCTTGTAAGAGCCACCCCCAGCGGATGAAGCTGTCAAATCCTATGTTGAATATCAAAACCAAAAATATACTTGATAATGTAGTCTTTCTTACATTAAACATAAAAGGTAAGTAATTTTCTAACTGTGATATATATCAACTATATTCACTATTAGGTATCTGTGAGTGATGATTTATTAAAAATATGCAATAGGCAATATTGTTTGTCTCAGCTTTTTGATTTGGTCTGCTGGTAACCATAATAAATCATCCAGACTGAAAACAAGGTGTCAAAATTCTGTGTGACACCAAAATATTTATGTTAAAGTCATCCTCATGTTATAAGTATAATACCTGCAGAGATAACATGTTATGTCTTGAATTGTAATTAAAACTGTTTTGTCTTTTGGGAATTCACCCCCTATGGAGATACCTAACAATGCACTTCACACCACTTCTGACA
Organism: Potamilus streckersoni; assembly: GCA_016746295.1. Taxonomy (NCBI): domain Eukaryota; kingdom Metazoa; phylum Mollusca; class Bivalvia; order Unionida; family Unionidae; genus Potamilus; species Potamilus streckersoni. The sequence continues at coordinate 635,141 of JAEAOA010000864.1, read as the reverse complement.
AACATCAAGCCTGTTAACAAAAGTTTATCCCTGCAGGAAGCCTAAACACATAAACCTGCAATGAATATATTATTATCCAGCTGTGTCCCATGGTTAGAATTTCAAGTTACCACCATGTCATACAGATGAACAATTAAAATATGAACAGGGATGACGAAATCTCCATGATATTTAATCATAACCTTATGACTTTCTTAAAAACATAAATCCTTGTCAAGTATCTACCAACATCAAATCAAGATTTTTGTCCAGGGAGACCATCTTCTGGTAGTATGAATTATTGCATCATAGACTCTAAAATTTCACAAATGTCTACAGTTATCTATGAACAGATATTACAGGTTTTGGAAGTTATGTGTTTTTAAATTTCAATACCAAAATCCTACAGAGAGCTATGAGCACAAAAATGGGTTTAGCTCAAATTTTGCTGCAAAAGGACAAAACAATGGAGCCACTCTAATCACTATGCAGGTCCAGGTCACTAGGTAGTAATAAGATCAAAAGAAATGCAATCTTACTCTATGGAAGTCAAAGGTCACATGTAGTTACAACACTGAATATAAGGATACCAAATATGGTCATGAGATCAAACACAATTAATATGGTCACCAATGCTGGGAAAAATAACTTGATAACAGCGAAAGATCTACCTTTTTGAGATTAATCAAGATAACATAATTTCTTAAAGATATTTTGATACAAAAGAAATAGTTAACCAGGGGTGTGGGCTATTGCTTGCAAAAAAAAGTTAACCAGGGCTTTGGGCTATTGCCTGCAAAGAAATAGTTAACTAGGACATTGGACTATTGCCTGCAAAGAAATAGTTAACCAGGGGCATAGGCTATTTCCTGCAAAGAAAAAGTTAACCAGGGCATTGGGCTACAAAAGACTCAGATCTAAAGCCAAAGGATGTCAAGATCTACTGGAAGATTCAAAGCTGTCAAAAGTTATCCCTCATAATTACATGTGAGAAAACTGACATGTGATAGAATTTTATCTCTATTTAAATGCTGGTCACAATCTTAAAAATTAAACATTATTGAACAAATGACAACAAACTTAACATTAGGGACAAAACATCAATGAAAGAGTGAAATTCTTCCATTGAAACATGCCAGTCATGCAAACCATTGTTCCCACTTTACCTGTGAAATATTTCCTTGTATTATTATATACCCATTGTTATAAAACTCACAATAAATGCTAATCTTCCCAACTCACACTAAATACTATCTTCCCAACTCAAGATCAATGTTAATTTTCTGGACTCACTATAAATGCTACTTTTTCCTAAGGCCAATCAGAAACCTTCCTTTTTGCTGTAAAGGGGAGGGAGGGAGGCAGGGAGGGCATTGAAACATTTCTGAAGTAAAGAAGTAGAACATAATTAAGTAACCTGTCAAACATAAATCATATCTTGCTAAATAAAGGCATGCTTGATGTCTTTTATTTTTATACTTATCTCTGCAAGGCCCTTATTATTCTATGTGCCTAGAATTTAATTTACTTAACCAGTAAAAAAAATTCTTAAAAGCAGTCTGTGCAGTAAGATAATATGATCTGAATTTTTGCTACGTTTCTCAGAAAAATTGCTGAATTTGGTCCTACTCAAGTTAATTTTTTTAAAAATTCCTTAATTTTTACCCAATTTTAAATAGAAACAGCAAAATAGAAGTTCATGATGCTGTAACTTGAAGTTTTTTACATGAGCATATATTTAGCAGAGGAGCAATTGATATGACAAGTTTGTGTTCAGCACACAAAATTCCACAGTCTGGAGATTAAGTGCTAGTATTAAAGTATAAATGTTAATATCATGAATGTATTTATTACTCTTTTGTCACAAATTCCATTTTTATACATAAATAAATATCTCTGGACAATAAAAGTTCATGCTAAGTGAACTCAACTGTAAATAATTTAGACATTTTCCTTCTCTATACATGCCAATGGAACATATATCTTAAGCCTTTGTACACAGAACAAAATATGGTCTAAGTAAATATGGTACAAGAGCCCAGCAGGTGCCCTTGTTGCTGAGACAAAGAGCACATCAGGCACATATCAAAAGTCCTTGCATGACTTATTTGTCACTATCTGTACCACCAGCAAATCTGGGTACTTGAGAGCTCTTCAGAAAGAGAGCAAGCCCAGGGAAGCTATCTTGAGTAAACAGGGCTGGCTACCATCTTGTTTGTTTAGCTCCCTTTATCAAATTGAAATTATTTAAGAGACTATCAAGCAATTATTACCCACCCACCCCAACAAAATGATTTAGAACAATGTCAAAAGCCTTCATTTACAAAGTAAAATGTCCTACAATTGCATACCTTACACACACACCCACCCATGAAGTGATTTAGAACAACCTAAAAAGCCTTCCTTTTCAAAGTCAAATGTCCTACAAATGCAATCCTTACCCCCTCCATGAAGTAACTTAGAACAACCTCAAAAACCTTCATTTTCAAAATCTAATATCTATGAATGTAATATGTCTACTTCCATCTACTGATCAGTATAAACTACTCAGTTTTCAAACCGAGGAAAATAGTTAAACTTGCCATATGATATCATATTTATATTCGTATTATATCACTTTTTCCTTTCTTTCTTTATTTTATTACTATTTTTGCAATTTTTATTGGGTTTTATTTGTAAAAATTACAAACATTTTTTCAGAGTGCAGTTCTCAATAAATAGTGCAATGTATTTTCTTGTCTTATCATTTGTATTGATTACATTTCTGTGGGTTTTTTTCAGCTGCAGCTTCCAGCTTTTCAGCAGCTCAAAGATAACTACCCTGGGTATCTTCATCATAATGGCACATACAATAATCATCAAATTTTGAAACTTATTGGCTGTGACAACAACAGTAAAGATTTACTGATCCATGACACAAGTGCACTGCGACTTTCTTATTCACTGAATAAGATAGGAGGTCCACATTCTCTTGGGAAGGAACTGATTCGCTTGTCCAAATATGGAAGAGACAGTGTGAGTGGAAATGGTGGATTACAATATATCTATCTTCCAATTGCGTTTGGGCCCTTCCTAGCAGATAGATATGGGTATCCTACAGTTTCTAAATTGCATCAGTTGGATCCAATTAAGACTAAGGAGAACTTCTTTAACAAGCAAGGAATTTTGAGAGTGATAACTTACACAAAAACTGGTAACCAACCAAAAGGGCATGTTGCATTATGGGATTGTTATCATTTCCATCAATCAAAAGACTGGATAGATGATCACAGTTTACTGACTGTAGAATTCTGGGAATCACCAGGTAAAGCATTATTTATTGCTCAAGAAATTTGTTTCTTTATCAAACACATGCCAGTGCAAGTAGCTGTTGAAATGTATTGGCCCAATGTAAAAATCTATTTGCCCTGAAGTATTTTTATTTTTCATGTCCATGCGAATCGTTGGTAATGGGCTAGTGTTTCTAAGCACATGTTGAAAACTTGTTAAAATGTTCATGGGAGAAAAGAAAAACAATATTTTGCAAGAATGTAATTAGCAACATAAAAATGATATGGGTTTTCCACGCAGAAAAAATAAGACAACAGAAATTAGACTCATGGTTATGAAAACAGGTTAGCCAGCACACTAAGGTAAAAGTTTATGTAAAATAACTAAATAGCAAGCGTCCCATTTCCAAAGCTACCACTTTGCTATTCAGATTGCACTGTAATTGACATGTTTACCCACAGAACTTTTTCAAATTTCATTTGGGAATAATAAAACCTAACTTTTACTTCAAATCTTGTATTTTCCATCTGCTTCCATTTTTTTTACCTAAACAAAGATTATCACAACGATGTTCTTATTTGTAAACCAGTCCTTTGTAGTAATATTATTTAATATATAATATATAATATTTGTAGTAATATTACAAGGAGGAAACAGTCTCATTGAGCTGGTATGGCAAGAGTCAGTTTTAAAGAATGTAAACAGAGACTAAATTATTCAATGAATCAGGCGAAATGGAAGTAGAGACAGTGGTATTTCCTTTTCATACACTAACCAAATTCTTCCACTTTGCAAGTTTTAACTCCTTAAATCAGTGATATGACTAAAGTGACATGTTTATCGGAATTAAAAGACTGCACCTAATCTTAAGATGGGTAGCATGGCTTACATTTGGGAATTTATACATAAACATGAAAAACATATGGATTTATTCTAACTTAATCTTTTTTCTTCAGTCCTCTAAAAGTTTACATTTTGAGAGCACTTAGGGCCTAAATCTGTTCATTAAAAGAATTTTATATTTATTTATTCAATCCTCATTTCTTAGAAATGTTGCTGGAATTTTCCCTTGAGGTCTTTGTAGCCACAGTTATTTTTCACATGAATTACAATAATGCTACTTTTAATCAGGCATTATGTGATACAATTCATGATACATGTGATATGTGATAGCCCCTGTCTCTTAGTGATACAATTCATGATACATGTGAAGTGATAGCCCCGGTCTCTTAGTGATACAACTCATGATACATGTGATATGTGATAGCCCCTATCTCTTAGTGATACAATTCATGATACATGTGATGTGATAGCCCCTGTCTCTTAGTGATACAATTCATGATACATATGATATGTGATAGCCCCTGTCTCTTAGTGATACAATTCATGATACATGTGATATGTGATAGCCCCTGTCTCTTAGTGATACAATTCATGATACATGTGATATGTGATAGCCCCTGTCTCTTAGTGATACAATTCATGATACATGTGATATGTGATAGGCCCTGTCTCTTAGTGATACAATTCATGATACATGTGATACATTATCAATACACATATAACCTTAGCAGTCATCTGTAGAAGGTTTCTTAGTGGTAGGGTGGTGCCATTTTGTATGTTGACATATTTGTGATGTACATGGATCATCATAACTAATGGAAACAACTTGGATGGGTCATATCATTTTTTTTTAACAATTACTGAACTAAAACCCCATTTACTCAATAAAGTTTTTATCCTCCAAAAAGCCATCCCACCCCCACCCCCAAGTTTCTGGAACCAAAACATATTTTGCCTGAAAAACTTACCAGTGTTTACCAAATAAGTGATAATATACAGATCTGATTACTACATGTAACTAGACACAAATATAATACATTATTACATTATTTTAGATTCTAACTGCACTGGAATGGTGACATCTGAACCTGAGACAGGCCAGGCAGCAGAGTTACCAAAACCCAGTCTTACGGAATTACTTCAACATCCGTCATTCCGCAGAAAGTATCTAAAGGACCACTATGACATTCGGAAAGCAAGACATGGAAAGCACAAGTTGAAACATCAGGCTCATTCTTTTTGAAAGGAAAAACAAAAACCAGTTTAAGTACTGATCGAAGATTTAAGAATTGTGTTCAAGAGAGATAATTAAATAAAAGTGTACAATATTCTCCAACTATAATTCAAGTTTAGGATAATCAAGGACTACAAATATTTGCTACTGAAATGCTACCAAAATAAATGGCTTTCTTGCATAACTACTGAGATAATTATCTTGGGGAGGGTGTTCAGTGTGATTTGTAATATGGATACATGTAATGTCTAACACAACGATACGAATCAACTGGACTTCCACTTGAATATGCATTATGATCTTGAAAGCTGTGTCCATTGTTGTGAATGAAGCTTTAAACCACAATGGGTGGGTGTTGCTAAGATCCTTGAAATTTTTAAAGTGAACAGATACAGGTGTGTTTCAAAGATATAAATGCATTTGCTCCAAGCATTATATCAATTTTTTTCCTTTCATCAAGAAGTATACAGACATTGTGCTCAAAGCATTTTGTTCATAACACAACATTTCACTGCAAACAGTGAATACATTTATAACTAGTCATATTTTTTTATGTAGATATATATATATATATATATATATATATATATATATATATATATATATATATATATATATATATATATATATATATATATATATATATATATATATATATGTACATACAATTTTGTATTTCGGATGCATTGGTGCATTTTTTTGGTATGTGTTATTAAAGCTAATAATAACAGCAATTAATAGGATACTGAGAACCACATGTTCCATTTATGAAATCAATTTTTCACAACCTTTGCAACTTCATTTAATAATGGAATAAACTTCAGGTAAAAGATTATAGATTCTTCCTATGCAAATAAAGACTTGTATCACATGAAACAGTTTCTTCCTATAAAAAGATAGACTTGTAACAGTGAGCAATTTAGGATGATACCATTTCTTCCAATGCAAAGATAGGCATGTAACATGCAGTGTTTTAGGATTACACATAATTTTTCTATGCAAAGATAGGCATGTAACATGCAGTGTTTTAGGATTACACATAATTTTTCTATGCAAAGATAGGCATGTAACATGGAGTGTTTTATGACATTTTGTCTCAATGCAAAGATAGGCATTTAACATGGAGTGACTTTAGCATAAACTAGAAATGTGAAAGGGACCTAACAGGGCAGGTTATGACTTCACCTTGTTATTATAAATAGAATTTGATTGAATTTACTTGAAAGGCCATAATTTTTTTTCAGAAAAACAACAAAGTTGAAGTGTAAGCAATTTGATGCTTATGCCAAACTGTACCTTACACTCTGTGAACTATGTTGCTCTGTTCATATCAATGTGTACAAAATAACACTCGTATCAATGTGTACAAAATAACACTCGTATCAATGTGTACAAAATAACACTTGTATCAATGTGTACAAAATAATGTAATTTGTAAGCCAGATTCATATGAAACAAACAATGACATGTTTTATAGTTTTTAAGACCTCAAATTTGGTGAGAAAATATGATTAGTTATTAATCATTGAAAAAATAATTGTTTTATTGTTCAGTGTAATAAATTAAAACAAAAAAACCATTTCAACAGTAAAGTCTGTTCATCGTTTTAATTTGTATCTTGCATGTTGCATTACCATTCCTGGTTTCAGCAAAATTAAAGTGTCCATTTTGTGAAATGTTATGTTTCTTTATTATCCTCTTCTTTATTCACATTTGTGTGTAATTTCCTGCATTTTCTCCTACTTGTCTGTGTGTTCTTATATTCATTTCGTGTTTATTTGCTTATTGATTCTTTTATTTATTTTATTTTTACATGTATTCCTTTACTTACCAATTTATATGCATGTACCTAGGTTTGTCCTTCTATTTCATTGTACATTCTTTAAATAATAAGACTGGTGAAATAAATTAGATAATGTCAATCTATACAATAATCATGTAGAATCTTAAGTCACATAACTAAAATTAAATTGATAAAACTGTGGTGGAGGAAAACCTGAAGATCATTTCAGTTTTGAAAGAGAGAAAACAATATAAAGGTTTTCATGTATTAACATTAAAAAGGATGCATCAACATCTGTATGAAAGGCATTAACAATCAACCAAGTCTATGTATAATAAATAATACAAGTCATTATGAAACATCAATGCAAAAGGATTACCTTTTTATACTCCTCTGGTCTTTTATATATTTAGATGTCCTAGCTATAAACTTCAGGCAGAGGCAGGTATATATGAATGTCATATTGATTCAGAGGGTCTTTTCTAGGTTACATTGATTCTGAGGGGTTTTTTTATAACTTTTGTTCCAGAAATAATTGCATTGCACTTCAATATAGTGACCTTTTTGTATGTATTACAGGACAAAAGCCTAAATTACTGAAAGAAAAAATATAAATTTACTCTGATTTCCACTTGCATGGATTTTATCTACCCTTTAAGTTGGATAAATGTGAATTTCTATAATTCTGCTGCAGAAACATCTTCAGTTAAATCTACCTACTGAAACTTAGCTGCCGTCTTACAGTCTGCGCATAGGGTTCAAGACATACAAGTGGGGCTATCTTTAGGCATGAATTCAATATGCATTGTGTCACAACTGCCTAATTCATCACCAGCTCTATTACAGAACTTTACTGAACCAGAGACAAATGAATAGGAGTTGTACTATATGTCACTTCCATATTTGCCGAGGGACATAAAACGAGGTTGCCTCAGATTCAAAGGCATGCAGAATGAACCCAGTATAACTCATCATGAAAATGAGCAAAGCTTAATGGAATCGCTCTATGAAACACTTTACTGAATTAAAACCCATGTGCCTCTTCCACCCCACAGCCATTGTTAAAAGTAAACAAAACTGTATACAAGGGTTCCTAAGAACACAGGGTCTTGTGTGTAACAAAAATAAACACAGATTCCTAATGTTCAATTACAGCACTAGCACCAAACAAAAATAAACACAGATTCCTAATGTTCAATTACACCACCACTAGCACCAAACAAAAATAAACACAGAATCCTAATGTTCAATTACACCACTAGCACCAAACAAAAATAAACAGATTCCTAATGTTCAATTACACCACTAGCACCAAACAAGCAATATCCATGTTAAACAATAGGATCGGGAAATTTACATAAATGTAAAATGTGAAGCAACTCTATACTTTTTTTCTAATTATTTCTGGTTAATTTGACTTAGAAAACTAATGACAGAAGAAACATTAAAATAAAATCACTTCTGGTACAACAGATCATACTGAAATCTGTCTTGATCCTCAGTTTGTTTATAATAATTCTCCAAGACTTGACAAAATGTATTTCTTTGTTAAAAAAGTATTTTCAGTTTTTATTAGCAAAACAGGAGGATATTTTCCCATGTAAACTCTCAAACAGCTTCCATTTCTTTAAAAGGACCTGTAATCTAATTGACAAGAGCACTTGAGACAATGTTCAATTTCCCACACAAAGTTAATCTGCCTTGAAGGTAACCAGGTGCAAACAACCCTGTCTGCCATATGACATGACATAAACATATTACTCTGCATTGTTCTCTGCAGATCCTTGTCTGAACTTCATTACTATATATTTAGAGGAAAATGGAGCCCTTGTATGCATTTCTATAAATAAATTACCTTTCTTTTAAATCTACAACAGCAATTTGTTTTAAAACCACATCATGTTTTCTCTTGAAAAATGTGAAAATATTAAAATGCATTAATGATCCACTCTTTTTACTACACAACTGTTATATCTTATGCTAATTATGTTAGAAAATTAATTATCCTAAATGATAGTACATGAGCCTAAAACTGCAACAACTAATTGACAGTCTTAGGCCATTATAAATAGTAATGAGTCCCAATAATATAGGGACATGTTAGTTGTTGTTGTTGTTGTTGTTGTTGTTGCAGGGTTTAACGCCTTTTCAGCACAAGATAGGCTGTACATGTATTAATGGTGGAGGAAGAACCCTGGAAAATCCCGGGAAGAACAACCAACCCACGAGAAGCTACGGGCAGGCTTTCTCACTTATCCACCTTATGGAGGAGTCTGGACTGCACTCACGAAGACAGAGGTGAGATGGCAGTGAACCCTAGCTCAGCATTTTAGACCACTCTGGTGTGTGTGGCCTGGACATGTTAGTAATGAGTCCCAATAATATAGGGATATGTGGAGTGATCAACTACTATAAATCCTCTTTGTAAATGACTGACCCCACCCAGATAAAATGGCATTATCACCAATCTCATTAAACTACATTAATTTTGTTTAATCAATGCTAATTGACCTATTTTACTAAATGACTTATTCACTAACAGTTCTTGGCTTCCAAGAACTAAATATACAAATTTGATGTGATAATGCTGGTAAATACTATATTTTTGTAATGTTAATATGCTAGTAAGACATGGTCTCTTAGCATTATACTGATGTATTTATAATGTTGGTCACTATTAAGTCTATCATGAACTGCATTACAAAAAGAATGTACTTTATAAGGCATGAATAGGCCAAACTCTGAAGCATCAGGATCTGGACAGAAATGTCTTTAGATATCTATTATTGCATTCAATACACATGTCTGTAAAAAATCCTGTTATTTTTAATGACAATGACAACATATTTTGATGACAATTAAAGGGCTGAGCTTAGAATGGAAAATGAGATAATGTCTTATCTTTCATTTTAATGGGATGATTTTGTCCAAGGGAAATTTTTCTATATCCCTACTGTAATATTCTGGCAGTTTGTTGTACTCATCTTTCAAGTGAATCGAGCAGCAACAACAGTTCTGGGTCTATGTGTTCACTGTTTGGTACAGCTTAAATACATAGCTTGGTAATAAATCTTAAATACATGAATATATATATATATATATATATATATATATATATATATATATATATATATATATATATATATATATATATATATATATATATATATATATATATATATATATATATATTACAAAAGTATATTTGTGTATTCACTGAAAATCACACCAAACCACCAAGTGCTGTCTTAACAACATTATAGGCTCTGGGCAAAGCAATGCACTTGGGCCCCATACCATTCAATAGCAAAATGGGCATAATTCCCCTAGAAGTGTGAAGCCCTGGGCAAATGCCCAGTGTGCCCATGACTTAAGAGGGATTCCAGGACATATCCCACTACTCACCCCACAATATATACCCACCCACCCCCAGATATTTCGCCCCTGGACTCCCCAAGTCATTTCCCCCACCCCCATTATCTTAAAACTTAATTCTTTTAAAATGACAATTTGCCAATAAAATATAAAAACTTATATTGTATTATTTTTATCCTATGAAATGCTAACACTGCAATAAATACAGAATATATAAACTCACAACATAAATTCCTTCTTGATAACATACTCATATATTGCACTCCTTAATTCAAAAATGCAATGGAAATAGTCTGAAAATCCTCTAAAAACTGGATGTTTCTATTGGTCTCATGTGTGTCCAGTTTTCAGATGTTTATGCTACCAAATGCTATGACTTCATGTCTTAAAGTTTGGTAAATAAAATATTCAATATTGTCATGTACCTACAATTTTTTTATATCTGTACTTTGCCCCTCTCATCTCATACAATTTTTTACATCTGTACTTTGCCCCTCTCATCTCATAAAATTTTTTTTTATCTGTACTTTGCCCCTCTCATCTTATACAATTTTTTTATCTGTACTCTGACCTTCTCATCTCATATAATGTTTTATATCTGTAATTTGACCCTCTCATCTCATACAATTTTTTTATATCTGTACTCTGACCCTCTCATCTCATACAATGTTTTATATCTGTACTTTGACCCTCTCATCTCATACAATGTTTTATATCTGTACTTTGACCCTCTCATCTCATATCCGTATTCATGATGAGCAAGATAAAAATCTTCATGTTTAAACTTCAGTTTGTATGGGTTTTTTTCCAATTTCATTCATTATTACAAATAAGCAACTGTAATGCTGTCAACAAGCTGTTATTTCAATATTAAAACCATAAATTTGGAATTAAAAGTTAATAAGATTTTGTGCCAGAGAAAAGCTAGTTAAAATCACACAAACATATGTAACACCTGCAAATGAGTTTTTGACACATAATGTATATACTCACATATATGCCAGACTGGACTTTAAACTGCACAGGCCCAGATCTGCCACTGTATAATGCACCTGGGTCTATATACATGTAATTTATCAGGAATAATTAGCACAACAAGCACCATAGACCATGATGTTCCAGCACATTATGCTGATCAGGGTCTACGATGTTTGAAGTTGAACATACTTATATATGAGTATATATGGTACATAAAAGATATGCTTCATTGTGATGTGTAATGTGGACAAACTTCTGCTCACTGTTGTTTAGTGCCCCAATCTCTAATGTAAAATATAAGTCCCTAATTTGCATAAGTTTCTTACTGCTTCATTTGCATTTCTTTGTCCTGTTTTTATGTTTCTGCATTAACATTATTCAAACTGACTCAATTTGCATATGTGTGTGTATATATATATATATATATATATATATATATATATATATATATATAAATATATGTATGTGTGTGTGTGTGTATTTAAGATAAATACAACAATGAATCATGATTAACAATGGTGCTATATATAAATTGGTCCATGTATTGCTCAATGTCTTCTAATAAATTCATGCCTAATCAAACTGTCAATTCCATCTTGTATTTTCCTCTGCATATTTCATTTGGGAAATGAGAGTACATATGAATATTATATTTTTTTATAAACTGTGAAGTCCTTTATTTTCAGTGGTATGATTACTCATATCTTCAAGCAAATTAAATGTTTGTTGATGTTTTAATTTTAGGATTAGAAAGAGGTCCTTTTGTTTTCACAGAGGAATCATTGTTTTTTGGGCTACAGTATGTGCAGTCACAACCACTCTGGTGGCTTAGTGGTTAGAGCATCTGCCTGGGATGTTGTGGGTTTGAACCCCGGCTGGGTCATACAAAAAGCATAAAATGGTATAACCCAAAAAATTTTTAAAGTTGCATTAAAAATCTAGATAACACAGACACACGCACACACACAGCAGTCACAAAATCTATAAAATTTTGTATTCCATGAATTATATTGGATGAGATGTCAATAACTATATTCCTCCACAAAACTTTGTACCCCATGAATTAGGGTGAATTTAAAGTAAATAACAACATTCCTCCACAAAAGTGTATTCCCCATGAATTAGTGAATTTGAAGTAAATAACAACATTCCTCCACAAAATTGTATATCCCATGAATTATAGAGGGTCTGAAGTAAATAATAACATTCCTTCACAAAACTGTATACCCCATGAGCTAGTGTGAATTTAAAGTAAATAACAACATTCCTCCACAAAAGTGTATACCCCATGAATTAGTGTGAATTTAAAGTAAATAACAACATTCCTCCACAAAATTTTATACCCCATGAATTAGTGTGAATTTAAAGTAAATAAAACAGCATTCCTTCATCCATCAATTATACATAATGTATTTGAAATATATAACCAAATTCCTTCATAATATCAACAAAACTGTATACCCCATGAATTAGTGTGAATTTGAAGAAAATAACAACATTCCTCTACAAAATTGTATACCCCACGAATTAGTGTGAATTTGAAATAAATAACAACATTCCTCCACAAAATTGTATATCCCATGAATTAGTGTGAATTTAAAGAAAATAATAACATTCCTCCACAAAAGTGTATACTCCATGAATTAGTGTGAATTTGAAGTAAATAACAACATTCCTCCACAAAATTGTATTTCCCATGAATTAGTGTAAATTTGAAGAAAATAACAACATTCCTCCACAAAATTGTATTTCCCATGAATTAGTGTGAATTTAAAGAAAATAATAACATTCCTCCACAAAAGTGTATACTCCATGAATTAGTGTGAATTTGAAATAAATAACAACATTCCTCCACAAAATTGTATATCCCATGAATTAGTGTGAATTTAAAATAAATAACAACATTCCTCCACAAAGGTATATACCCCCTGAATTAATGTGAATTTGAAGAAAAAAACAACATTCCTCCACAAAAGGGTATATCCATGAATTAGTGTGAATTTGAAGAAAATAACATTCCTCCACAAAAGGGCATATCCCATGAATTAGTGTGAATTTAAAGAAAATAATAACATTCCTCCACAAAAGTGTATACTCCATGAATTAGTGTGAATTTGAAGTAAATAACAACATTCCTCCACAAAATTGTATATCCCATGAATTAGTGTGAATTTAAAGTAAATAACAACATTCCTCCACAAAATTGTATTTCCCATGAACTATTGAGGGTCTGAAGTAAATAACCACACTCCTCCATCCATCAATTATACATAACGGATTTAAAGTATATAACCAAATTCCTCCATAAAATCAACAAAACTGTAAAACCCAGTGAAGTCTAGTGGATTTGAAAATATACAAGAATATCAAAACCACATTCCTCCATAAAATTGTGTACCCAAAATATTCGTGTAATTACAAGGAAATGATCACATTCTTCTACAAAATCAACAAACCTCTATAATCCATTTATTATAATGAATTCGAAGTAAATAACAACATTCCTCCTGAAAATTGTGCCCCATAAATGATAGTGAATTTGGAATAAATAACCACATTTCTCTTGAAAATTGTGTACCCCATATATTATATTAAATTTGGAGTAAATAACCCCATTCCTCCCAAATTGGTTTATCCAAGTGTACCCCATGAATTGTAGTGAATTTAAACTATATGACCAATTCTTCCTTTACATTTTTAAGGTAATTATTATATGCTACCATCACCATGATTGTGTTATGGTGTTATTTTGGTAATTTCTTTCTTGTTTGAATCAGAATTTGTATGAGTAAGGTACTAAAAGTGTAAATTCAACACAAGTTGGATATGATTTCTTGTTTTGGACTCAGTTTTGCTTCTGGGGAGCCTTACTATAAGCAAAAAGTGCTGTTGTGCTGAAAGTTGTGAATGAAAAAAAAGGCCAATGAGAAATGGTGAACATTTACTCACATAAAACTAAATTCAACTCTCTTGCATCCAGCTCTAAGTGCATGATTGAGATGAGTTTTATAAAAATAAAGTCTTAAAAATAATGTGAGTACAAGTCCAATGTTTGTTCAACATGCATTTTGTTTGATGATGAAAATAATACAGAACAAGTTTCACATCTATCCACTAAAAATAGCAAAAGTAGCTGCATTTACAAAATTCTTTTATACACTGCATTCCAGGTGTCACAAAGGTTGATAACTCTTGTTAAAATCAAGGGAGTATACAAGTTTGTCAATATGGTAAGTTGCATTCACAACAGCATTCTGTCTTACACTGCATTCAGCTGTAAGTAATATTAGGAATAACACTAATAAAAATGGTGAAAAGAAAGCAATTTGTTGAAATTTACAACCTCAGATGATGGTTATAACACAGTAAGTTTCATAGTAAACTGGCAGATTAGCAATTTTCACAAGATTCTGTCATACACAGCATCAGCCTATGAGTCAAAAAAATGCAACAAGATACCCAAGTGATACTGAGATTGTAAAGTGGTGATGTGTCAATATGTACATCTTCAGGTAATCATTGTTAGTATATTCAAAGATATTGTTTCACTCATCAGGTGACTTAGTGGTTAAACCATCTGCCTTAGATGCTGGAGGTTGTGAGTTTGATCACCAGTTGAGTCCTACCAAGGACTTGTAAAAATGGTACCTCACTTGACACTCAGCATTAAGAGGTTAGTGCTAGGACTGCTTGGCCTGGTGTCAGAATAATGTGACTGGGTGGGACATCATACTAAATGTCTGCGGCATGAGGCATAAGTGCTAGACATCACTACAAACTGCTACGATGCAGAAATCAGTAATATGACTGAAAAATTGTAAAGCTAAGTTAAAACCCAAATCTCACACACACACACACACACACACACACACACACACACACACACACACACACACACACACACACAAACAATTCTGGAACTTAAAATTTTCTTCATTTCTCCCCATGATACATTGTCACCAATGCAGTATATTAATATTAAAGACATCCTGTGGTCATGTGACTGTAAACTGGCTAATGCTGTGGTAAGCATGATACTTTAATTACTTTAGCAGACAACAACCTAAAATTGACTACTGGCTTGATTTGGTTTGTTTTCTGTGGGTTTTAGTGTATTTTTCAGTATATGACAAGCTTTATGGTGGCCTGTATATGTGGTTTTAGGAAGAGCCCAGGAAAAGCCCCACATGAACCACTGACATACAGGAAGTAAATGGCATGCTTTCTCAAACACCAGCTCTGACTGAGACAAGACTTGTACACCAATTTGACCATTTAACCAGGAAACAACAGTCTTCTTCCTTACCTGAACTGCAAGTCAACCACAAAGTTTGGATGAGCCAATTCATGTGGAAGTATGTTACCGTGCTGAAACAATCTTTTATCTGGTGCCACTGACCTTAGACTCCAAAAGTGAAAGGGTTATTCCTACCTCAGGTGCAGAAAGTCATCTACAAATTTTCTGACAAGATGGTGGACAACTAAGTTATTGTGCAGATGGATGGACATCATAACATTTCTTCTGCCTAATTCTAAAAAATAAAATGGTACTCAGACAAACCAGTCAAATGATAATCAATTCGTCAGCAAATGAAAAACAGGTAACATCATCTAAGTTAATACTGTATTAATTGTGGACATGTAATTTCCAGGACTCTAACATAAAGATGACAGTGAAGCCTGAAGAAATGAATGAATATGAAAAGCTGGAATTTGGCTTTCTTTAAGTCCATTTTCAAGTAAATGATATTAAAACTAGTGCATCTCCACTGGATATAATTATTCTTTTTCACTTAGCTGAAATGCTTCTTTTTCAAAGCACTGAAATTTTAATATCTGTTATATTTAAGGAATTTTTAAAAGTTGACTGGTTCAATGCAAGGATTTTCTAGTTTTATAAATATATGACTTTTGAGAAAACCGAGATTGTTCAATCATCAAACAATATACATAGGAGGTTTTGTTTTGTTTTTATTTTAATTGAAAATTCAAGCACTTTCCAAGACAGAAAATAACCCTTGTTTAACTGCATAGTTCCATGAATGAGGCAAATTGCTTAATTTATTCCTCTATTTCTATTCATCTATTCCTGCAAACAAGATTTCAATAGTAGCATATACAATAAATACTCAACCTTGCACTCTGAACCCCACACATGGCACACATTTGAAGACCATCATATCAGACTGGATCTTGAAATTCTGAGCCATTAAACCACAAGATCAGTGTCTTTAGTACAATGCTCCCTTCAATCAACAAAATCAAAGACACAAGTCCAGATTCAAAGGTGATATTCCATATAACCATGGCAGCATAAAACTGATGTTAATTTTGTAATTGTTCAAGAAGGAGATTTGAATGGAAGAGCAGTGAACAGGATGAGAGTATGTAATTTGAACCAGCTGCCTTTATCTGACTGTAAATCAAATTTCTAAAGGAGCTTAACACACAGGTGTGTTAAAATTACTATATTCAAGAAAATCAGTCTGGTTTAAGAATACTTCACACACAGACATCTGAATTAGCATTTCATTTGCGAAATGTCAATAATCGATGGGGTTATTATTTTTATCATTACATTTTTTAAAACTAAGTTAAATTTAGCCACTAAAACTCTCTTCAACTCAAGTAACTTAGAATGCTATAACAACAGTATGAAAAGAATTGATTTGGTAGAAAAATATCCTATAATCCAATATGATTACCCAAAAATTTATGCTAAAATCTATTGTAGTTGTCAACATAATTTCATAGAGAGAACATTTTGAACTCATTTTTCACTGGTTCCATTATTCCAAAATGGGCAATCCTTGTTAGCAAAGCAATGGTGGACTGAATCAACTTGTATATTTGCTTGAAAACAACAGCTATTTAAATAGTGTTATCACAACCATGTCTGAAAACAATGGAGAAATCAGGAACTGATTTGTGTCAATTGCAAATGTCAATTAAGTGACAACTGAAATTTGGGTATAGCAGCTGTTGCTAAAATAAACTGCAAACCAGTCAACTCCAAAAATTCATGTCTGAATACAAAAAAAACCCCCAAAAACCAGAAACCTGTTACAGGTAAACTCAAAATCATTAAAATATGTTGATTAATGATTTTATGCTCTGAAGTATGCAGGTGTCTACAGAACATACAGCCCAGCAATGTTCACTGTGTCAATCCACATTATAAATTTGTCAACAGAAATTTTAAAACTTGTCTTCATTTTCAAATAAAAACAATAATTTATGAAAATACATGATGTGAAGCATTATATGTTTAACTTAAATCTGATGTTCTAAAACTGTAAACTTTTGTGTCCTAAAATTAATGCAAAATTTCTTTTTATTAATGTAGTAATGCAGCCATTAATTGTACTGACATGACTAATCCATCAAAATCCAAGATTTTGCCTGTATAATAACAAAATCTATATTAAGTGAAATCTTGTGGAAATCTTGTATTTGTCACTTGTGTCTTCCCCACTTGTGGCAATAAAATGTTTCCACTAATAAAATATTTCTGTATAGCTACTTAAAAAAATTAGATATTCTTTATATATTTTATGGCTAACAGTAAGTGAGTCATAGACAAAATCTTCAAAATGTTTTATTCACACATTTTAGAAATTTAGAAATAATGTCTTAGCAGAAGGCTGATGATAATTTCAATAAATATCAAGATATACTTAACTTTGAATCATTCTATCATTCATTTGTGTGGGTACAAACAAATTATCCATATGTTTATGAATGGCATATTACATGCTCTACCAATCTTGAATAGTCCTCTGTGTGGGCACAAGTTCAGTCTTGAATAGTCCTCTGTGTGTGCACTAGTACAGTCTTGAACAGTTCCCTGGGTGGGAACTAGTACAGTCTTGAATAGTCCTCTGTGTGGGCACTAGTAGTCTTAAATAGTCCTCAGTGTGGACACTAGTACAGTCTTGAATAGTCCTGTGTTGGCACTAGTACAGTTGTGAATAGTTCTGTGTGGGCACTAGTACAGACTTGAATAGTCCTCTGTGTGGGCACTAGTAGTATTGAATAGTCCTCTGTGTGGGCACTAGTACAGTTTCGAATAGTCCTCTGTGTGGGTACTAGTAGTCTTGAATAGTCCTCTGTGTGGGCACTAGTACAGTCTTGAATAGTCCTCTGTGTGGGCACTAGTACAGTCTTGAATAGTCCTCTGTGTGGGCACTAGTACAGACTTGAATAGTCCTCTGTGTGGGCACTAGTACAGTCTTGAATAGTCCTCTGTGTGGACACTAGTACAGTCTTGAATAGTCCTCTGTGTTGGCACTAGTACAGTTTTGAATAGCTCTCTGTGTGGGCACTAGTACAGTCTTGAATAGTCCTCTGTGTGGGCACTAGTACAGGATGATTGACTCTGGGTCTTAATAACCTAGGCATGTGGTGTTATACTAAGCTTACCTTGTTTGTTAGCCGACCATGACCATAACTCCTGATCTTTAGACCCTTGAATACACAATCTGATTAAAATCTCCTCTCCACTGTCTTATGTGAAGATCAGAAAATGACCTATGTTATTCATAATTGCTAATTTATCAGCCAATCTGATGAAATCTTATGTCTTTGTGTTTGGGAAACTAAGCAGGATAGCTGAAGAACATCAGTGTGTGCCCTATTGATTTGATTGACATTCAAATTTCTGAAAGCTGCATTTCCATTGGCTAGCTCAAAAGTCACCAGAACATGACCCATAAGTGGTGACTGTCCGATCTTCACCCAAGACAGTGGACATCTGAATTTAATCAGATTGCCAGAATACACAGATTTCTTGACTATCCTAAGAGCAAGCCATCTACAAAGTTTGGTCAACAAGTATACTCTAGAAGATTTGTTACTGCACAAAACCTATTTCTCTGAGCCACTATGATTATGACCTCTGACCCCAGAATCAAAAGGTATTTTCCATGCATTTGGTGTTCTAGAATTAGAGTTATTATGCAAAAAAAAATTTCTTTGTTCAGTTTCAATAATCTTGACCTGTTACCATTTGATCCCCAAATCAGTAGACATTCACAAATTTTGGTGAAAGTCTAATGTTGTAAAACTGAAGTTTGGGTAGATAAACCATTTTTCTCTGTTCAATGACTTTGACCTTTGACCAAGGATATCAACAGACTTCTTCCTTACCCCAAGTTCAAGTTATCTGCACATTTTGGTCCAGATATGTGATGCATAACTAAAGATATTGTGTGGAAACCATTTTTCTTCTTCAAGTCACAGTGACCAAAACAGTAACATGAATAGCACATTGTATTTCTCCTGATAAGACAGCATGTGAAAACAAAGAACCCATTTGGTAAGGCTTTACCTGATTGAATATGTCATTTTGTGACAATCTGTAATGAGTAAGGTCCTATTGGAGGAACAAAGATATGAGAAATGTTACCAGGCACATAAACTCTTCTTCTCATAGTGTCTACAAATTGTGAGCTGTGTATTAATTAATAAAAGGAAAGAAAACAGCCATACGACACCAAGTAAAAAGAGTGATTTATAACATTTGTAGTTACAAGATTCCAAACTTCATACAGAAATATTCAATGGAATGGAACACTTAAAATATGTTGAATAAATGAGAACCTCGTAGCTAGATTGGTTTTCCTCACAAGATGAGGGTGTCTCTCATTCCTCCAATCACTCATTGTAAGCTATGCATACACAAAATTATCATTAAAAAAAATTTTAAAATTCTTTTTTTACACTTTGCTTCCCAAGTAGTATAATTACAGTGAGTCTGCTTGTAATCATGAGACTGTAGACTGACTTCGACAGTCCAAGACAATTTAGTTGCTAATTTCAATCAGCATAAAACGATTAACATCTGTTACATCATTCCAGTAGGGTTGGTTTGGCTTCATTGTTTTAAAGTTTGCTGAGATGGATAATACAATCTGTGATCAAAAGAAATATTTTAAAAGGTTCAAAGACATTAACTGATTATGGCTGAAATATCTAAATCAACACAAAACATTACTTTGATTCTCTCTGAAGAGTAGATTTTGATTTGGTACTTTAAAAGGATCTGTACAATACATTATCAAAATTAATTCATATTAGGATTAAAGAGATTTACTGATTATGATTAGAATACTAAGGAGCTCAAGTGACATAAAACAGGGTTGCTTTAGTTTCAGTGTTTAAAGTTCATTGAAATTTCTAATCATGCACTGTCTCCCAATGTTAAAACACCAAAAACTTCTCAGCTCCTGTAGATATAAATTTGGACATAAGGCATAAAAGTTTGGGTCATCATCAGAATTTAAACATAGTATGTTCCACTTGTATGGATCAAAATTATGCAGTACCTTAGTATATACTTATGACTGACTATTGTATGGGTCAAAACAATGGGGTACCTAAGTACATACTTATGACTGACTATTGTATGGGTCAAAACAATGGGGTATCTAAGTCCATACTTATGACTGACTATTGTATGGGTCAAAACAATGGGGTACCTAAGTACATACTTATGACTGACTATTGTGTGGGTCAAAACAATGGGGTATCTAAGTACATACTTATGACTGACTATTGTGTGGGTCAAAACAATGGGGTACCTAAGTACATACTTATGACTGACTATTGTATGGGTCAAAACAATGGGGTATCTAAGTACATACTTATGGCTGACAATTGTATGGGTCAAAACAATGGGGTACCTAAGTATATACTTATGACTGACCATTGTATGGGTCAAAACAATGGGGTATCTAAGTACATACTTATGACTGACTATTGTATGGGTCAAAACAATGGGGTATCTAACTACATACTTATGACTGACTATTGTATGGGTCAAAACAATGGGGTATCTAAGTACATACTTACGAATCACTACTGTATAGATAAAAACAATGGGTATCTAAGTACATACTTATGACTGACTATTGTGTGGGTCAAAACAATGGGGTATCTAAGTACATACTTATGACTGACTATTGTGTGGGTCAAAACAATGGGGTACCTAAGTACATACTTATGACTGACTATTGTATGGGTCAAAACAATGGGGTATCTAAGTACATACTTATGGCTGACAATTGTATGGGTCAAAACAATGGGGTACCTAAGTATATACTTATGACTGACCATTGTATGGGTCAAAACAATGGGGTACCTAAGTATATACTTATGACTGACCATTGTATGGGTCAAAACAATGGGGTATCTAAGTACATACTTATGACTGACCATTGTATGGGTCAAAACAATGGGGTATCTAAGTATATACTTATGACTGACCATTGTATGGGGCAAAACAATGGGGTATCTAAGTACATACTTATGACTGACTATTGTATGGGTCAAAACAATGGGGTATCTAAGTACATACTTACGAATCACTACTGTATAGATAAAAACAATGGGTATCTAAGTACAAACTTATGACTGACTATTGTATGGGTCAAAACAATGGGGTATCTAAGTACATACTTATGGCTCACTACTCCATGGGTCAAAACAATGGGGTATCTAAGTACATACTTATGACTGACCATTGTATGGGTCAAAACAATGGGGTACCTAAGTATATACTTATGACTCACTATTATATGGGTCAAAACAATGGGGTATCTAAGTACATACTTATGACTGACTATTGTATGGGTCAAAACAATGGGTATATAAGGACATACTTATGACTGACTATTGTATGGGTCAAAACAATGGGGTACCTAAATACATACTTATGACTAACTATTGTATGGGTCAAAACAATGGGGTATCTAAGTACATACTTATGGCTCACTACTTTATGGGTCAAAACAACGGGGTATCTAAGTACATACTTATTACTGACTATTGTATGGATAAAAAACAATGGGGTACCTAAGTACATACACCACTACCTCAATAACTCATGGACATCGGGGTCCATTATCATCGACTGTGATATAAGTGAGGGTGTGAGTTATCGAGGGACCTATAACAAACAACAAAACTAACATAGGGATCGACATATAGGCAAAAGGGGGTGGGTGGCTTGGCATGTTACAGTGTTGAATACTAAATAAATAATTAAGCTAAGATTAACAGTGAATAAATATCTCTTTATACAAGTGTACTTTGTTTAGATTTTTTCCTCAAGGAGTAACATTAATTTCAGGATAACTTGCAGTATATTGATCATCAAAACATTATTCCATGTGGTTTCCATTCGCTTAGCACATGTACAACTCACGTTGTGTACTATGTCACTAATTTTTGCTGTGAATGGTATGCATTCTAGTTTTATTGTTTCATCCAAAGAATACTTTTTCTAAATACAAAAAATTGTCACATTTCGGAAAAAAAAAATGTCAATCAAAAAATGTTTAGATTTTTATTGCGGTAGAAATAAAATAGAAGAAAAAAATAAATTCATAAGGGTTAAGCATTACCAACACAAATATAACGAGTCTAAAAATTTAAAATGATATAAATTAGAACACGATAACACTTGCGGTTTGTGACACATTGCTGTGTGAACCATGCGTACACAGTATCATCTAATTCGTTATCGCTTGCAGTCCATGCTCGTTTTCGTTTCATCCCTTCATCTGAATCAGCATCACGTGAGTAATTTCTAAATTTCGGCTCATCCTTAAGCAAACCTCTAAATGTTAACTCTGCAATTTTTAGTTCATTGCAAATTTTTGACCTCGCTTCATCATTATCTATGATGCACAGCTTTTCAGTCACTAACTACGCCTAATTCCTTTGCTCTCCATGGTCACATTTACAAATGATTAGGATAGATTACTAATATTATATACTTGAATGATGTTAATACATAAAATGTGAAAACGTTTTCGATTGGTCAAGTAAAATGAAGTTTGATAACAGTAATGAATACAAGAACGTATGCTCCTATTGACATGCTTTTGAACTTTTTTATTTTACTTGATTGATTTGATACAAAAAGACATATTCAAAGTGATGAAACAATACAGGTCTCTTTTAATTGATTCTTTTATTGCAAGAAACACTTCCCCAAGTTGTTTATCTATTTTTCTATTTAAAAAAACTAACATAATATGTGATATCTTATTAGAAATTGCGAATTTCACAATATGGAATCTATCTTTACGGGCAATAATCACCATTTTCGATGATAAAAATGAGCGATATATCAAGGTTTAATTTACCATTTCTTATCACGACTTTTTTCACGTTCACCACATTTTAAAAATTTTTTTTAAAAAAAAAAATCGTGAGCCATGCCGGACACTGCGTTATAAACGGGTTCGCGAGTTATCCGGGCACGAGTTATTGAGGGAGTGGTGTACTTATGACTGACTACTGTATGGGTCAAAACAATGGGGTACCTAAATACATACTTATGACTGACCATTGTATGGGCCAAAACAATGGTGTATCTAAGTATATACTTATAACTCACTACTGTAATGGTCAAAATAATAGAGTGTATCTAAGTACATACTTATGACTAACTATTGTATGGGTCAAAACAATGGGGTATCTAAGTACATACTTATGACTGACTATTGTATGGGTCAAAACAATGGAGTATCTAAGTACATACTTATGACTGACTATTGTATGGGTCAAAACAATGGGGTATCTAAGTACATACTTATTACTGACTATTGTATGATACTTATGACTCACTACTGTATAGATAAAAACAATGGGGTACCTAGGTACATACTTATGGCTGACTATTGTATGGGTCAAAACAATGGGTAATCTAAGTATATACTTATAACTGGCTATTGTAAGGATCAAAACAATGGGGTATCTAAGTACATGCTTATGACTGACTACTGTATGGGTCAAAACAATGGGGTAGCTAAGTACATACTTATGACTGACTATTGTATGGGTCAAAACAATGGGGTATCTAAGTACATACTTATGACTGACTATTGTATGGGTCTAAACAATGGGGTACCTCAGTAAATGCTTAGGACTGATTACTGTATGGATCAGAATAATGGGGTACTAAAGTACATACTTATGCTTGATTATTCTGCTTTACTCATGCTTTACAGCATGTGAATGTCTTGAACAATAATATAGGCACTCATATGAATTCAGAACAAATTGTGTATTTGGCAAATGTACTAAAGAATTAGCTTCAATATCTCAATATTACTACTTACATCTTTAAACTGTTACCATAGCAACCAATATTTCTTACAAAACTTCCAATAATTTTAATATTTAGATCAAAATTCTTTCTTTTAAAAAATACATAGAATATCTAGCAAAACAGTAATCAACTTTAAATGTTCATTCTTGACATAAAACTATAAACAAACAATCTACCCGGCCTATATTATATCACAAACCAAAAAAACTAAAACATTACTGATTTTGGCAAGAAAGATGAAAGCTCAGTATAAAAAGAATGGTAATTCAAAATCATGACCACAATGCTGAAAACAGGCCATGCTTGTCAAGGGAGGTAACTAAATGTCTATCATCAACTAAATAACATGATTGTTGGAGTTATCTTTACTTCTTTTAAGGTTACATGTATCTCACATCCACCAATGCAAAAATTTTCCAGAAAATACTTTAGACATTTGAAAATTAAACAAAACATGAAATCTTCAAAAGTTTAATATAACTTCCTGCACCTTGCATGTTCCTGGGATGTCAGGCAAAATCTTGAACGATGGAAAAGTTTTGAGTTGTAACAGTGCACTCACCTTTCTTCAATGGATGTCATGCTGTCATTTGGATCCTTTGGTCCCAGGCCACCAATTGTCACTGATGTCACCTCAACTGGCTCTCCAAATCTGACAGATATAAAGTAAATCTGTGCATACAATGGTTTCCCTCATAAGGTCACCCCTTCTGAGAGGGGCTTTTCTAAAAGGGGATCACACATACAAGTAAATTATTTATAAATTATGCAAGGCGTTACCTAATTCCTAATATTTAACATTTTGCTTTAAAAATCATAGGCATATTATGCTATCAATGTTATAAAACTTATATTAATGTTATTGAAAATAATTGTAAATACTCATCATTCATGGTGCAAAACTACCATGTAAATAGAACCAGAAAATAAATGTCTTGCTGTGATTCTAATTGTCCATCCATTTTTCTATTGTAGTAGATTGTACAAGTGATGAAGTTTATTGGAATTGTACTGCTTTTACTTTCCTTTCTAAACTGAAAATGTCTGACAAGAATTTGCTCATTTTGCAGAAAATTTATTCCTTTAAATCCAATCTGAAGTCATCATATCCAATACTTAGTATTTACCATTGAAGTAAGCTTGTCATGTTATTGACTTGTTATAGTCTGGTGCCATTTCAAATACATCTCATAATCTATGAAGTAAGCTTATCATGTGATTGACTGGTTTTAGTCTGGTATCATTTCAAATGCATCACATAATCTATGATGTAAGCTTGTCCTGTGACTGATTGGTTTTAGTCTGGTACCATTTCAAATACATGTTTACTTTATGGCAAATGAACATAATGATGACCTGAGTTAAACCCTACTGTGCTTCTCTGTCATCTTAATAATTATTAGTAATAGCCAGTAATTATCAAAATGACATCCAAAGGACACATAACAGTAATTTGACTACTGGCCTTTTTAGTATGGATAAAGTTTGGCATTTTACTGGCACAGTTGGAACAAAATGTCAGTGTTAAACTTAGAAATCAACAAATATTAGGGAGATTTCTATCTGTAAACCATATTGTATGACCACTCAAGAGTGGTAAATTTGATGTTTTTTTGTTTTAACTTATTAACCAATTGATTGCGTTAAAAGTCTATTCAAGTGGGGGAACAAATTTATTACATGATGCTAATTTTTAGTAAAATTTAAGCATCTAGTTCTTCAATAAAAACAAAATGCATATTAAATGCACCATTCAAACAGGACTACATTAGACACAACACAATATTTATTTTTTCTTGACTCAGAACTAGAAAAGAGAAGAACATACATTTAATGCAACTTTTTAATTACAACTAATAAAAGTACCAATCAGAATTTAGGACAAGTAACAACTGTACAGTAAATGGTTCTGTGAGGTAACTGGAAATGCAAACACTGATATGCCTTATTAGTCAAAGTTCCTAGGGCAATTTAATCATACAAAAAAAAACCCTATGAAAAATTAACTCATCAGGTCTTTTGGACTAAAAGCCAATAAAAAAATGTACAGTAGTGGAAATAACCTGCACAGTAAGCGTGTTGTAAAAAATTTACTAATGTCTAACACATAACAAGTGAACCATTATCTAGTACACTATGCACCATCCTGTGTTTGATAGTCTTCTTTTGGGTCATCAATTACATATGAATTGCATCAAATTGAAGGAGATTTTCAAACATTGTCAGCCATCAAAATCAAGGTCAGTTTCTGCCTTGGTCTATAAGCAATGTTACTGAAGCACTTTATAGTTCATAAAAAGCACAGAAATAGCAGATATATATATATATATATATATATATATATATATATATATATATATATATATATATATATATATATATATATATATATATATACAATGGTTTCCTGCCAGAGGGATTCTGCACACTTTGAACAATTTCATGAATTACTTTAACTGGCTGAGATACTAATTTTTGGTTTCTTTAATCAGATAACAAGACACTGTAAGTTATTATTATTATTATTATTATTATTATTATTATTATTATTATTATTATTATTATTATTATTATTATGACGACTTTATTTAAAGAGGGTAATTCAATTAGCTAAGAACTAATCTACCTTGAGGCCCTCATTCAAAGGAATTTACTTATTTTTGCTGCATCTCTGAAGCCACTGTATATACTGGGTTTGGAAAAAGTAAATAGAGTGGGCATTTCTAATCTCAACTGGAATACTATTCCAGAGCAAAGTTCTAGAGTATTGGAAACATTTTTTAAATAATTCCTTATTTGGTTTGGGAATTTTGTAATGTTTGGTAGACATTGATCGCAGGTGAGGAGTATTTTTAATGTAGCCTATACTTGAATAGTGATTGTAAATATTCAGGAGCACTATTACTGGCTATCCTGTACATTAATTTGGCTTTTCTTAAACAAATTCAGTCTTTAATAGGTAGTATTTTTAATTTACCAGCTATATTTTCCTTGCTTTCATTCTGGATTGATATTAACTCAAAAGCTCTATTTTGGAGATGTGCCAGCTTTGCTAAGTTTTTATCATTTGAATTACCCCATACTGTATTACAGTAGTCCAAATAGTGTTGTATGTAACTGTTATAAAATAGTTTTCTGTGCTTTTCCGGGAGAAAGTGTCTTATCCTACTGAGAAGCGATAAACTTGAATTGACTTTTTTACTGATATGTTTGATATGTTCAGTTCATGATAGGTTATTATCTACCAAAACACCAAGTAGACTATCGTGACAGACCATTTGCAACCTTTTATCCTCCCATGTCAGACATAGTTCATTACTATCAAGTTTTGTTCTTTTGTTCTGTGTTGAGATAAGTAATATTTTAGTTTTAACAGTATTAACCACCATACCATTGCATGTGCACCAGTTGTCCAGTTTGCTTAGGGCATTCTGTAAAGAAATTTTGAGTTCTTGCTTTGTGTTTTGGATGTCTGACAATATTGTGTCATCTGCATAGAGATCTGTAGATGATACTGAGTCCTTTAGTACAAGTGGTAGGTCATTAATAAATTTAAAAAAAAGTAATGGACCCAGAAACAAGCCTTGTGTTACTCCACATCTAATTGTTCCCGGTTCAGACAGAACATTATTTATATAAACATGTTGTGTTCTCTCACTTAAGTATGAAGTAAACCATCTAACTGTGCTTTCATCACATTGGTAGATTTTCAGTTTCTTCAAAAGGATTTCATGATCCACCATGTCAAAAGCTTTCCTAAAATCTACAAATACAGAACCTATTATTCTACCTAGGTCAAGTGCTTGGAGTCATTTATCAGTTAGGGAGATCAAGGCAGTCTAACATGAATTTCCGTCTAAAGCCTGATTGATTAGGGTATAACAAAAAGTATTTGGTTAAATATGATATGAATGAATCATGGACATGCTTTTCAATCAATTTTGACAAGTTTGGTAGTATTGAGATTGGCTGGCAGTTATCATCATCATCCTTAGGACAAGATTTGTGAATAGGAGTTACTTTTGCAGTTTTCCATATTTTGGGAACAGATGAGGATGCAAGTCCTGTAGCTTTCTTAGTATCAAGTTCACTAAGATATTGCTTAACAAAGTTTTTTGAGATTGGTGGGATAAGGAAACATACCTCCTTAGAGATTTTGCTGCTGCATAACTTTTTCAGTTCATTAAAGTTGTTTTCATTCACTGGTTCTTTTAACTTTGTGGTAATGTTGGTGAAAAAAATCATTGAAAACATTTGCAATGTCATTGTCATCAGTGACTATGGTGTCATTTACCAGAAGTGAGTGAATTTTATTTATCTGACTTTGTGTGTTCCTCCAGTGAGTTCACTGAAGACTTTCCAAATGCAGTTTTTGTCGCTCTTTTTGTTTTCAAGTAATGATTGATAATAATTTTGTTTAGCTTTTTTAATCATACTTGTTATTTTATTTCTCCATTCTTTATATTGTGCATGGTTTCCCATAGCCTTGAATTGGTCTCTTGTTTTCAGAGCATCAAGGATTTCAGTTGTAAGCCAATTAGGTTGGATTTCTTTCTTTACTTTATGTACTTTCAGTGGTGCATGTTTAGAGACTATATCCATAAATAAGTCAGTCCACACCCTCAGAGCTTCATCTATGTCATCCAAATTTTGGATCATATTCCATGGAACTTTATATAGGTAATTGAGAAATTGTTCTTCATTAAAATTTTTGAATGATCTGTAAGTGATAGTTCTGTGTGTATTTTTCTTATTTCTCTTGCATTTAACCTTTCTTGTCAAAATAGTAGGATAGTGGTCACCAAGACCAACTTTTGGTATGTTAACACAAGTTACATTGTCTGGTAGGTTGGTATAAATGTGATCAATAAGAGTGCTTGATGTTTCTGTTACCCTAGTGGGGTCATTTACCATCTGTAGTAGGCCTAATGATTCAATAAATTCTGTCCAGTTCTTCCTTATTTGAGCATTGAGAAGGTCCTTATTTATATCACTGAGTATATATGTTTCTTTCTCCTGTGCAAGAACATTTTCCATTTGTTTCAAAAAGTTATCATTCCAAATTGCTTTGGAGGAAGGTGGCCTATAAATGAAACCAACTAGAAATGATTTTGCATTATTTTGATAAATTTCCATCCAAATACTCTCAATTTCTTGTGACATCAAGTCAAGTTGCCTTTCTGCATTTACCTCTTCCCTAATGTATCCAAGACCTCCCCCTGCTGTCCCTTTATCCCTGTGTAATGGTTTATTGTAGCCTTGACAATGAAATAGATCATCATTGTGGTTAGCATTTAGTTTGGTTTCAGTGAGTCCTAAAACAGTTATATTATTTTCTTTGGAAGACAACATTAACTTAATTTGATCTATTTTTCCCACTATACCCTGAACATTTAAGTGACCTATGTTAAAACCTTTTCATTTAGTTTGATATCAATTATATGTATGTCATGCAATGGGTTACCCCTGGAGATTGTTTCCATACTACTTTTATCATTCTTACATTCCATTTCCATACTTAAATGTTCATATATATTAGCATCTTCAAAGTCTCATACAGATCCTGAAAATCCATTAACATTTACATTTACAACAGTGTCCATTGAATATTTAGAGTCAAGAGTCTCTATATGTAAATTTTGATTTGTTATGGATGAAGCATTGGCATTCTCCTCTTTGCCAGCTTCCTAGTATGTATAATACTAGTATGTATAAGTCGACAAGGTTACAAATACTAAAAGATCATCAGCTTTACAAGCTGGAGATCTGATACTTTCCTTGAATCAAGGGCTTGGTGCTAAATCCCATCAATCTGTCATCAAGCAGATGTGCACACACTTACAAGGATGTAACTGGAATGAGGAGGTGTGCCCATGGTATGAGTGGAAACATTTTCCTCAACTATTGATTTCTTCTTCTAATATTTTTACTTGACTGTAATACACATAATAGGAACTTAGTTACATCCCCTTATTTTGGAGCTGGCTCTGCCTCCCATCTCCTAATGCAGTTTGACATCAAATATGAGATATGGGTTAGGATTAGCAGAATGTTCTGGTGTAGACATTGCTTGGAAATCCAACAGAAGTAGAGTAATTTATGTTACTGTCCAACCAGGTCAAATACAGCCCAATGGATGAAATATCTGATACAAAACCAAAAACAAAAATCTGATACAAAACCAAAAACAAAAATCTCATTCTTCTGATCATCTCAATACTCTATGGGTGCCACTTCAGAGCCTTTTGGGGGTTGCGCATAAGTTTTTTGTGGTGAACAGTAATGGGGAAGGTACATATTTCAAAACAAAGTACTGATTCTTCCTAAGTGGCAGTCAATTCTGGCATGAAAGTATGTGTTCTCATGAGTGAACTCAAACCAGTCTGGACTGAATGACTATCTCACTGATCCTACCTCAAGTAGCTAGAATGACTAGGAAATAGGTTTTGTACCAGAAGCGTGTCATTGCAACTATGTATGTTCTTTGTTTTGACTGATATCATACCTTCCATGTTGAAATAGATCTAAGATTGTTGAATGATAAATCCTCCAAAGACATGGGAGCTAACCATGGAAATCTCAAAAGAGAAAGTTACCTATCTGTTGTACCAAGGCTTTTAGGGGACTGTGTTTCTGCTCCACCACTGAGAGAATAACTCTCCACTTCCACCTATATGCTTCCAAAATGGTGGACCTTCTTGCTGGATGAATCCTTTCCACCACTTATTCTGAGAATTTTTTGCTTCTATGGGGTTTCTTGATTCAAACCAAGCATGCTGATTTAGAATAGCTGGGACAAATGGAAGATCTGCATTAAAGACTGTCACAGCTGGCTGGAAGAATCCTGGAAATAACTGCTTCTAAATTTAATAGATTACCGAACTATGTTTTATAAAACATCCAGGAATTAATCAGGATTACCCTGAACAGTGATATCCTTGCTTTATAAAAGACTTTGGGAATCAGTGGGGTGGGAGAATTTCATTTGCTGTCAGACCATCCAAGTTCAGGGAATGGGCATTAATGGCCCAGGTGTTTGATTTTGGGCTGAAAGATTAAAGCTGGGAGCATTGCATTCAATTTCATCGAAAAAATGGTATATAAAAGGTAAATCTAGATTTGACTGATGGGATAAAAAATACCAGTCAACTGAAGCCGAGTCCACTAGGAAATTCAACCTGTCCAGGATGTAGCAGTTTTGGATGCAGAATTGTGACAATGACACCACTGAAATCATCCGATGTCACAATGACACCACTGAAATCATCCAATGTCACAATGACACCACTGAAATCATCCAATGTCACAATGAC
This sequence comes from Potamilus streckersoni, assembly GCA_016746295.1. Taxonomy (NCBI): domain Eukaryota; kingdom Metazoa; phylum Mollusca; class Bivalvia; order Unionida; family Unionidae; genus Potamilus; species Potamilus streckersoni. The sequence goes on along the minus strand of JAEAOA010000864.1, from coordinate 603,246 downwards.
ACCACTGAAATCATCAGATGTCACAATGATACCACTGAAATTATCCAATGTCACAATGACACCACTGAAATCATCCGATGTCACAATGACACCATTAAAATCATCCGATGTCACAATGGCACCAGTGAAATCATTCAAAACCAGAAGGTTTGGAGACTCATGTCCTCCTTGCTTTCTGATGAGGACAGCTCACTTGTTGGATAAAATGAGAATTAAATTTTTTAAATGCATCTCCTGTCACGAATGAAAGGCATGCACTCCGGCTTTCATCTCCAGTCACAAGGTGCTTAATGTATCAGAAATGGGCCTAACCCCACTTGCTTTTAAAAAGAAGAGCTTGATTTCTGGATGTCACTTCTGCAGCAAGGATGACTTATTTACTGAGATGGGAACTTCCTTTAGCCTGAACTTGAATATTTGGAATACTTGAATGTGATCAACTGCCACTGGAACAAAATAAACTGCCACAGGAACAAGATCAACTGCCTCATGAACTAGATAAACTGACACATAAACAGAAGGATACCAAATTGGGTTCTCAAGTGACTCAATCTGAGACGATCAGTAAACATACTATGGAGACCCAAAGCAAATATTTAAAATTGGCAAACTCTGTTCAAGAGGGTGCTGAAAATATTTGCTCAAACAAATGAAATGTTGCAATGGGATGGGGTCTAGTTTGTTGGTGAGGAATCCAAGAAAAGCAGCAGTAAAACAAGCGATTGCATTCCTTGGTGCAAAAATGTCTGACCTGGTGCTTTTGCTGAATATTGATCAAGCCCCATGCGGTGATATTCAGACTGAATGAGACTACACTGCACTGGTGGACATCATACCTAAGTCTGTGAACCTGATGAAGACCATTGAATGAATATGGGAAGGATGTGTCTAGGCTTACTAGAAAAATACCATCCTGAACAGTGTTAAGAATAAAGAATATGCCACTGGTTTGAAACCGAGGAATAGGTCTTGAATAGGGGAAAATGCATTGTGAACAACCTCAACAACCTTTTCATCAAGGGACTGTTCATTATAGCATAATGTGTGTACTGTATGGGTCTCTTAGGACACCCATAGTGAAGAGAGCCATACATTACAAAGTGGGAGTGAGGGTACTGAATGTTGTCACATATCTACCATGAGAGTACAGGTGGCTGAGTGGTCTAAAGTGTTCACCTTAACTAATCAGTACCATCTCATCTCTGCTTTGGTTGGTGTCTGTTAATGTTCACTACTCACAAGAAATGAAATTAAAATCATACATGAATATTTGTATGGGTATGTGAGAAAGCTCTTGGTTGTGGGTCAGTGGTTCTTCCTGGATTATTCCTTGACCAATTACACCGGCCATCATGTATCATATATTGAAAATGGCATGAAGTCAACAACAACAACAACATATCTGCCTCTTTATCACGTCACATGAAAAATAATATCTTCCACAGCTAACACAGTTGTGGTTTTAAAACATGATTTCCAACAAGAATACCTTATTTGGGCACAGAAATTTATGTCTATAACCTGTAGCATATATAAACAGTAAAACATAACATAGCCTGATGTTTAATGCTGTTACGTGTCCAGCTCGTAAAAAAGTAACAAGAAAAGGGTGAAGACAAGCTTTGTTAAATTTTCAAGGTTGATTACACAATTCAAAATTGTACTGTAATTTCGAGTTTATTCCAGGTGCAGTTATATCCTCCTTATTGCACTCAAAATGAAATATACATTAAATTCCACAGCATCTTTTTGATAATTGCCATCGTAAGGCTTCACTATGTTCCTACATTATGATCTGAATCATTCAATGACAGAACAGAAAACACACATGCTGATGTCAACACACTTCAATACGAATAAATTGGCAGATGCTGCTGGAATCTGATGTAAGTTACTTCATAAAGATAAATCCAGACCATAATCACAAAACTGCGTCAAATCAACAAAAATACCAAAAGGCATTCGTTTCAGATCAAATGAAAAAGTTGTTCATTAACAATATTACTCCAAATTTCAATTTTAAGTAAATCAAACACCATTTTCTTTCAAAACTTACATCTAGTGTGTGATTCAAATTTGTCTGGGTGGAGTTACGTGTGCATTAATAATGTTTTGCAATGATGCAGCTATACTTGGATATTAAGTTTGGAAAACGGCATACATTCAGTTACTTTGTTTATTGTAGTGTATTTTTGCTTATATATTTAAGCATTGGGAAGAAGAAAATGAGCATATAATAAAAAGGATACTGCATTTGTATGGAAAAATATGAACTCGTTTTGTCGGATGGATATAGTGCACTCCCTAGGTCATGCAGCATAACCATCCACAAAACTTGTTCATATTTTCCCATGCAATGCAGTAACCTGGCAATGGGGTGGCACCATGGACCATATTAATTTGTGATAGAATCAGGATCATTCTGAATTATCTGGTGTCAATTAACTATACTGGCATTAGTGTACTACTTGGTAGTTTGATAAGGTTTACTAATTTCAACTATACTGGCATTAGTTTACTACTGGGTAGTTTGAGATACTTTACTAATTTCAACTATACTGGCATTGGTTTACTACTGGTTAGTTTGAGATGGTAAACTAATTTCAAGTATACTGGCATTGGTTTACTACTGGCAGGTAGTTTGAGATGGTTTACTAATTTCAAGTATACTGGCATTGGTTTACTACTGGGTAGTTTGGAGTACAATGGAGTACAATCTATCCACTTTTGCTGACTTCTACTATAGCAAGAACCTTTATAGCCTTGGAGACGTAGCTTTTTTATTTGGCAACTGTTATGGAATAAGGTAAGAAAATAATTTGGTATGCCTTGAGAACAATTTGGTTAATTAAATTTGTAGATGCATACAGCATTACTGAGGGTGCTTCACATTTTTTTTTGTTTGGTTGAACAATACATGCATCTCATCTTAGGTAGCTTGTGGCACGATACTTGTATAGCATGGTGTGCACTGGTACTTTACCCTTGGTCATGTGCTTTTTTTCCTACTGTATTTATAGGAGGCTTATTGTTATATGTGATGCTGCAATCACTTGGATCTTGGCAGGGAGTATCAACACTCTTACTTCCAAATACAGCCATATGGGCAAGTACAAAATTTTTATAAATCAATTTTGTATGTGTATTTTTATAGTTTAAATGTCTTTCTTCAATTTACTGCCTTTATTTATCATTCTGCATGTTTAATACACTAGAAAACCTCCTGTCAGCCCCTGGCAGTTCAACATGAAGGTATCAGACCATCGTCCCTATATACCTCCTGTCAGCCCCTTTCGGCCCCACACTTGCAGGTATAGGACAATTTTAACAACCATACAAACTCCAACATGCTTCCTGTCCTGAGGTATCCTTTAAAACAATTCAGAGCTGGGCTGGTGCAGTGTGCTGTGACAGGATTTGCCCCCATTATGCCAAAAAGATTATTTTATTTGTACAATAAGGTGTCTATTGAACCTGTGTATTGTGTGTTATTTAAATTGTAATTTAAGTGATTAAATGTAGTTTGAATAATACACAGTGCATCCTTCTCTAGTCCCTTTTTGGACCCCTCTTTGTCTGCTAGGTTTATTGCTTCCAGATGTGATGTCATTAATATATATTAATGGGATAGTAGCTGAATTTGGATGTGATGTCATGTTAAGCCAGTCAGATGGCTGAGTTTGGAGCATGTGATCAGGCATTGTTGGTTGTTGGTGTCATTCATGTGGATGCAGGATGCGTGTGGAGATGTGTGCTTTTCGGTGAACTGTCAATTGCGACATCTAATTTAAAACACTTATCAGCAGAAAGAACCACCTGCCTCCCCACCTTCCACCATGTAATTTTTAGCATCCTCAGGATAAGATTTGTCGAGTTTCGATTGGTGTCGGACACTCTTCACAACCCTACAAACTCCCACATGTCTCCTGTTCTGAGGTCCTCCATGTCATTTATTTGGGGCATTTCTTGTATATCATACTGTTCCAGTTCTGTTCTTGGGTGCATTGCCCAACTTCAAGCATTCATGACTCAACTTTTGAACAAGGTTTCCTGTGATGCATGTATGGAGTTTTGGCTGATGTTTGTTATCATGGCATCCTCAGATCGGACTTGTCGTGTTTCGGTTGTCATTGTCCCTATATACCTCCTGTCAGCCCCTTGCGGCCCCACACTTACAGGTATCAGACAATTTTAACAACCATACAAACACCAACATGCTTCCTGTCCTGAGGTATCCTTTAAAACAATTCAGAGCTGGACTGCTGCAGTGTGCTGTGACAGGATTTGTCCCCATTATGCCAAAAAGATTATTTTACATGTATAATAAAGTGTCTATTGAACCTGTATATTGTGTGTTATTTAAATACGCTAGAAAAACAGTTGGGATATTAAAATTTATCACTAAGGGTTTTATTTGACATAAAACAATTTAGTAACATATTTTTATGGATTTTTCTAAGATATTTTGTTTATTCCTTATTAAGACCAGCTTGATTTATTAATATCTGTCTGTATGTATGTTTAGACAGATAGAATGGCTAGAAGGACCAAGTTGGTGAGGCTATTATCTCTAGTAAAGCAGTGAGACCATTTCAAGTAACAATGTATCTGTTTCATGGTGGGAATTGTTGAATATGGATGTACAAATCTGGAAAAGGATGAGGAACTGTGACATAAATTCTCAACTCCTGGATAAGGACCATTACACTGTGTAATGTATACAAGGACACATGGTTGCGAACTTTATTTAAATTTCTTTGAAACACATGGTTATTTGAACGATACTTAATTTACTTTGTGGCATTTAGTTGTGTGAACTATACATAGTTTTCATTGTTATCATATGGTTGTGTGAAGCACTTTTTTTTCATTGGTGTTATATGGTTGTGTGAACCATACTTATTTTATTTTCTATACTTATTCTGGGGTTTCTATACTTAATCTGCCTAACTGGTACTCTAATGAAATATACACATGTAAATATGTAAATGTGAATTTACACTTAAAAACAAATTCCAATGCAACCTTTGTTTGTCTAAGAGTTGATTTTATCTTATGAAGTTAAATGCAGAGGTTGTTGCCTCCAAAGAATGACTAATAGTATTAACCTCACCTGGATGGGTCTGTCTGTTGTCGGATAATAAAGAATTTCTCACAAGGTAAACTCTTTGAAGTGAATACTGTGTAAAGCTGACTCTGAGCTCTGATACTGAACCTAAAATAACAAGATAGTAAATACACAGAAAACTGTTGAGACTGATATGATTTTAAATGTTCTGTAATAAACTGTCTGCATTCAATGAAGATACAAGAAGAAATTTTGAGAATTTTTTTACATCAGCAGTCTGGGTAATAACACATTAAAAGCTAGCACTGTACGAGAGAGCTTGCCAACATAAAAGTATTTCATAATTCAGCTATAGGTACACAGATTGTACATATAAAGTGAAATTTGGACTAATATCAGTAAACTGTTGTCATTTTAAATGAGACTCAACTATAACCTAATAAGTAAAATATATTTGTTGAAGCATTTATTATTAAAATAAAAACCTGAGCTATTTGTATTACATTTTACCTCTCTCATTGTGATCCTGACCACCACCACCCCTCCTCCAAGAGATTGAGATCAAATGCTTATAATTTGTAAAATGTGTCAAATTTGTAGTTTCTACCTCACGTGACCACATGTATAAAGTGTGGTCAAATAGTATCCCAAAAAAGGTTGCTATGCTGACATTTTTGATTACCGGATCTATCACTCCCCACCCCAAGGAGACAAATATTACACCCATCTGCATAAGATAACCAAATGGACATGCACACTGTGGGTTTGGTGGAGATGTAGTAACAGGAGGATGTATAGACAGACAAACTTATCACTTAAATATCATTAAATTCCCATATTTGACTCAAAGGAACAAAAACAATGGATTTTTCCTATGTAAAATCATTGTCTCCACGCATAAATAACAGCATCACTTGCAAATTATTGCATAGGTCATGATAATACATGCTGTAATAACAACTTAGTTCTGAATATTGCTGGCAAGGATGATAGCATTCTTGGATGGTGACAATTTAAAGTTAAACTAAGGAAAAGACATTTTCTAGGTGTAACAAAGAATCATCAGTAAAGTACAACTAATATTATGTCCTTACCATAATAAACATTAAGACAATTTTTGTTTTCTTGGGGAATGACAAAATGGATGCCTTATTAATAAACTAAGCTGATTTGCTGCTTGACTGTATAACAAACTATTTCCCTTGATCAAAATGATACAAATATTGGTTATTTACATGAAATTTATCTTCACAGTTTGAAAATAATAGAAATAGATTCCACTCTGTATTGCTTCAAAGAACCTGATTTTAAACTTTCCTACTCATTTGACACTAAAATAAATTCAAAACATAAGCTAATAAAATGTAATTTTATACTTACTGAGTAATTCTAGGGATATCTACAAATGAGTGCACCAAACTGTCTCTGAAAACAAATTAAGATAAGATAAAATAAGCAACATATAAGATAGAACATACACCTAAAAAGAAATTATTTTTTTATAAATTCACATGATATGCCAACCTTCCAAAGGGAGTTGGGGCTTTTGTCTTTCCAAGGGAAGTTTTCTCACATGTTCCAATCAGCAACACTGTACAACTGAGAATAAGTTAACTACTCATATAATTATCATCATCATCATCATCATCATCATCAATCCCTTAACCCAAGAGGTCATTTGGGGCACCAAAGTTGATTTTAATACCAATTCTCTCCATCTTTCCCTGTTCAAGGTGATGCTGTGTGGAAGAAAAGTACATCAGCTTATCATACCTGCAATAACACAATGTATTTGAAAAGCATGATTATCAGTAATCTTTAAAAAAAAAACACCACTTCAATATATCCAATAAAATGTAGCATATATAAATGGTAAACAGTGATTACTGGAACTGATGTAAAACTATCCTTGTTGCAGTTTAAACAGTGACAATTAAAAGGCAAAGAGTTCAGGCATCAACAACCACCATTTTGCATAATACTTAATTGGCTGATAATAGCTAGGGTGATGAGTGAAGCACTTTGAAGACTGCTGTGGGTGAGCCAGTTCTATTTTGTATAGGTACAGTTCATGAAGTGGAACAGTCCAATTCATTTCAAGTTCTAGGTAAGTCAAAAAGAAATGCTAGATATGTACTGTCATTCCATTGCACGAGAATGTTTAAGGTATCAGCTGATCAATACCTACAACGTTTCTTTAAAGTCGGATTTGACTTCATATATAAAATGCAAAGCAGGATTATTTCAATTGTCATAAAAGTGTTCAAGTGTGATTTGTTTCTGAAAGTGACTTAGGAAGCAATAAGCAATGAGCAAAGTAAGGAAAGCCTGGAAAATATGTCAGTACTCAAGGTTGAAAGAATTTCACGATGTGAAGCACAGCAGCATGGGAGAGAATTTCTTTCTTTGTATATATTGCAAACAACATATAAATAAAAGTCACTCTGGAGTGTATGACATCTGTGAAAATAGGAACAATGACATGCTAATTTGAACAAGTTCTCTTTATGTTATTGACTGTCTTAATCTTGTTAAAATATCAAACTATTTAGGATAGTTTTATCCATGAAAGAGATTGACTGAAAGACAATAAAAAGTACACACCTGTGTTACACAGTTGATTTGTGCTGATAAAGCATAAAAACCCATACCAGACAGGCATTTATTACTGCTGTAAAGACCTTTAGGGCAATCATCCAGCACCTCAACTGTTGTTGCAATAACAAACTTGTGCTAATTGATGAATGAGTGACAACAGGCTATTCCATAAGGTCTTCTGGTATCTAACCTGTAGAGCTACAGGGCAAGTGCTTTCCTCCCTAGAAAGAGTGTACTACAGTTGAAAGCCGATGTACATTTCCCAAAATATTTCTGATGAACCAAATTTCTGGAAGAATGCTGATTTACATGTTACATGAATAATGAGGATTCCTAATACGGTACTTGCCTTTCAAAAAACAGGTACAAGGATGAAACCACTTTGACTGACTTGCCAATTGTAATCTGGAAGGAATACATAAATCTGTAAAATCTGAAATATTCATGTTGGATTTTAATTTCATTTCTTATAAGTAGTGAACATTACTGGACAATGTTCATTAAGAGCTGTTTTCTACCTCATCTTAATGTTTTGTATGTATGTATGTGTGTGTGTGTGTATATATATATATATATATATATATATATATATATATATATATATATATAGATATATATATATATATATATATATATATATATATATATATATATATATATATATATATATATATATATATATATATATATACATACATACATACATACATACATATTGATGATTTTTCTATTCTGAATTAAATTTTAAGTCTGCATGACTGTTGACAGGGAAACAAGTTGAAAATGGAATAAAGGAAGTATTAAACTTGTCCAACCTTTCCAGTATATTTCATTGCTGGACCTATCCAAAAATTGTTCATGCTAATTGTAGATTTCATTGTGACATGAGGTACAGTAGGGTTAATTAAGGAGAACATAGATCTCAATTCAATATTAGATTCAAGAGAGATAATTAACTCCATAAGAAAAACATTGTATGTAGATCTCATTGAGACATGAAGTTCAGTAGTGGTAACTATCTTGATAAGGAGAACAGAAATTTCAATTAGATGTGAGGTTCAAGTGGGGTAATTAACTCAGGAGAACACTGTGTGTGTGTGTTTTTGAATGCATGCATGCATGCATGCATGCATGCATGCATGCATGCATGCATGCATGCATGCATGCATGCATGCATGTATGTATGTATGTATGTATGTATGTATGTATGTATGTATGTATGTATGTATGTATGTATGTATGTATGTATGCATGTATGTTTCAATGTATGTTTCTTAAATATGCACTCCAGGTACCTATGAAAGCCCAGCAGCCATAAGTTAATATATATGAGTATTTTTTAGCTATGGTGTTCTCCTCCTTGAACATCCACCCCTCCAAAAACAGTGACCACTGACTACATGTGTCAAGAATTGTATGATACTAACAAGTTTGTGTTCCAAAGTACCCCTCTATGACAGCCATCCCTATAATCTGTTCTATGGCAGAAAAACCAGTTACAACTCACATTTTCATCTTGTAAGTGGGTTTTGCTACATGGTATCTCAAGAATATTTATTTCTAAATTCAACACAGTGACATTTGTTCCAACATGCCAATAAAGTAACTTTAATCCATAATCTGTTTATCCTTATTCTATTCTGAGATGTGAGGTTTAGTTACTTTGAGATTTACATCTCAAATCTGTATGACATTCAGAAAATAAACAAAATATATCAGCCACTGTGGCTTCTATTTCATATATTACCGAATGCACTTGAATGGGTACCAATTTAAAACCAGCTGATCATGTTACAAGTTCACTTCCTTAGTCTAGCTTCAAATGAAGGAATAGATCAAAGGTCAGTCCTTTGATCATTACTAATGAGAAGATCAGAAATGTTCAATAAACACTGCTAATATTCATTCTATTACAAATACAATTGATGGACAGTGATATTTGCAGAGATGTTTGTGCCCAGATTTTAATGACAAGGTTGTTATGCACCACGAGCGATGATTATTTGTAATTATTTTACATAACAGTGATGCAAGTTTTTATCACACTGATTTCAAAAACTCCTGCAGGTTTGAAATGAAATATTAAATATTTACAAAATTATTTATGTCTCTCCTACTATATATGAAGATATTAATAACAATGTGTGATTCCTCTCAAGAAAGACCAGTCAGCCCTCTGGGCCCCCTTGGAGTACTGTAAATACACTCTAGAACTTGGAATACAGTATATATACCCATGAGCTTATCTATATATTTAATTAGCAGCTTTATTTCTTCACTGTCAGACACTGTGTTTTATAGAATGAGGTCTGAGACTTATTTTTGTTTTTTATTTTGGCCCATTTCTTGTGGGATTTGCACTCAATATGAATTTTTACATCACTTCTACCACCATGTGCAACATAAAAAACCTGTTCACATATACCACATTGAACATAATGAACTACTTGTTAGATACTTTTATAAATGGCCAAGTATTTAAATCTTTAGAAACTTCTAGCATGCTCTCAACAGTTTGACTTCCAATTTTCTGTTCACACAATGCAGGTCCACCATTTAAAAAAAAAACAGCTGTCATATGCTCCATTATGATGGTTGTGGATGGTTTACCAGTTTGTGATGGAACCATTGAATAAACACTTTATGACACTGATCAAACAATAAAAAAATAAATTTAGAAGTGGAATGAAATGTTAGGTCATATATTTATTGCAGATTCTGCCAGTTTCCATAGTCTTACTTAAATGATCTATAGTGAGCATTGTTTGGGCTGCATCCATACAAAATATGGAAAATCAAGAGGTAAACAATTTCTGTAGTAAAATTTTAATAATTTAGTTTGAGACACCACAGCAACATTGCTCCAACATTATATTCTGAACTTAATTTAATAAATACACAATTTGTCAAATTTTCTTCTAAGGCAAGCCTACACTTGTATCTAATTTTGAATTTGAAGTTGCTGAACTAAACATATATTCTGGAATATACCAGCCCATGTCTCAGATGAATTTTTAATGAAATAGAAATCTGTAACAAAAAACTTAAAAGCAGTCTGATTTGTATCTTGAATAGCACATTAACACAGTCTTGAAATTAATCCACTTTTTTATATTTTATCATACAATGCTTACAGATTGTGTGATGAACACTGAATAGCATGGGTCAAGCTCTATTTAATTCCACTGAATGGACTGTATTTATGATACAATATGCACACCAAAAATAAGTCTCAAAGCATAAAAATCATACAGCAGTGTGACACAAGATATATCACTGCCACAATGCATTTGCAAAAGGTAAAAAAAGTATTTGCATCTACTGATCCTATACCATAAACATGATCTCAAACTCATCATCACAAACAAAGATTTATGAAAATTGATGAAAATGAGACAAATGTTCCTGGAACAGAGATGATCAACCACTGTGCCTGAAATGACCCAAATACAAAACTTAACCAAGTTGTGCAAATAAACAGAGGGAAAGACCGACATCATGTGGCATAAATATATTCATAAAAATTAATCTTATTTTACAAACTTCCCACCTTGATGAATAATCATTTAATATTTAATTATCCCATTCTGAGACACTGTTACTTACTGAGGGTTTCATCAGGACATTATTGACTGCTTCCTCTAGCTTCTCCTGTAGCTGTACCAATGACTTATTTCTCTCAGTGGGATACAGCAATGTACTTTCTGGAAATAAAAATACACCAATGACTTATTTCTCTCAGTGGGATACAGCAATGTACTTTCTGGAAATAAAAATACACCAATGACTTATTTCTCTCAGTGGTATTCAGCACTGTACTGTCTGGAAAAGATACACCAATAATGGTACTTGTAAATTTCTAACAGCAAGTTGAAACGAATGGCTAGATGAAAAAAGACCAATTCAAGTACAATAGTTTAAATTTAGTCATAGGGTTCATAGTGGTACTCCTTTATATCTAGAATCATGTTACAATGTTACAATGTTAAATTTGGTGAGTCATATATTTTAGTATCTGTCATCATCAACGCCATTAAAACAAAATGAAAGATATGTATCTCCCATCTGTCATCATCACCAACATCACCAACATCACACGAAAGTGAAGTATATGCACTTCACTATCTGTTATCATCACCATCATCACAAAAAAAGTGATGCACATACATCTCATTATTGTCATCATCACCACAAATTGATGCAAATGTATTTCGCTGCCATCATCACCAACATCACAACAAAGTTATGTATGCATATTTTATCATATATCATCATCACCACCAGCACCACAAAGTGACACTAAGTATAACACTACCAGTATCATCCCAACCCAAATGTAATGCATGTATCTGTATATGTATCTGTTATTGTCATCACCAGCACCACCAAGTGATGAGAAAATGTATCATTTATTATCATCACAGCTCAGTGATGTCTATATATCACTGTATTTAACAACATGCTTAAATATCTCATTATCGGTCATCATAATTACAAGCCAAACAAAATTCTACATATATATCTTTTGATCTGCCATCATCACCACTGGTATATACAAAGTGATGTAATGTATATATCATTACCACCGGCACTACAAAGTCATGCATATGTACCCTACTGTCATTATCACCACCAAAAGTGATGAATGGGTATCTTGCTATCTGTTAACATCACCACTGGCACCACAAAATTACACTCATTTAATGGTGTCTCCCTGGAGTTATGCATCTCTCTTAAATCTATTGCATTACTGTCTATTATAAATTATATTCCTTACTGGCAATATTAGACTACTCCATATATTACCTCTGTAGCTCTTGGTGCAATGTCTTAGTTGGAATGAACTATTCTACTTACAGACTGCTTCAATTCTCATTCTGTCAATCCCTTTTGTTGGAATGAACTACTCTACTTACAGACTGCTTCAATTCTCATTCTGTCAATCCCTTTCCTTGGAATGAACTACTCTACTTACAGCCTACTTTACTTCTCATTCTGTCAATCCCTTTCCTTGGAATAAACTTTTCTCCTTATAGACTGCTTCACTTCTTATTTTGTTAATACCTTTTGTTTGAATGGACTTTTCTACTGATAGACTGCTAATTTTGTAAATTACCTTTCACATGTAAACTGCCCTGAAGATACTGTATCCATGGATTTCCAGATACTTCTGGTGGGTAACTTAGATCCTCTTTCTTTAAATACTGAAACATATAAGATATAATAAAGTTTAAAATCAGTGATTTCCTAATGTGACCTTCTAAGACTTACTGATTAATATAAAGACTAGACATGCTTAAATAATTAAAGAACTGCATGTCTTTTAAAACCCCTTGCAAACTGGCCAAAGCCTAAATAAACTTGTGGCCCAATTGAACTCTCTGCACTGATCATATACACATTTATGTCATACATGGCTGCCTCGCTTTTCTAAATATAAATTTCCAGGTCATTTCCAGGATGAAACTAATTTTTCAAGGTTCAGACATGACCAATACTGACTGGTATTAAACATTTTTGACTATAAAACATACATTTTCTAAATCTAAAGATGTTCCTATTTCAGGAAGCTCCAAACCATGTATGGTAGAAAAGATGATTATGTACAAAACCATAAAATATATCACATGAAACAAGTTTGACTATATTCCTATTAATTGGCATGCAAAGTTATTTCAATGTACAGAATAAAAATTATAACATTACTTTGCTGACTTTACATGGAAGCAACATAATGAACATAAATTAGTTTTGTTTCATTTCAAACCTTTAATTTCTAAAGAATTCTAGAGCTATATATATGCATGTTATACAAATTAAACTTTTCATATCAATGTATGAAAAAACAATAAATGCAGATTGTTAGAATCTTATCTTGTAAAGAAAAACATTTAACCCATAATTAATCTGTACCAATAAAACCCAAGCAAAATTTTTCAAACTACCTAAACTCCTTAAGAGGATTTGGTTAAAAATCTATCATTTAAAAAACATTTACAAAAGGGTTAATTTAAATTTTGACAGAAGATCTTCAAAATTATATTATGTTGTAAAACAAAGACTGAATTTTCTGTAAAATCATGTCTTTTTGTAATTTGATAAACCAGTTCCCAAACCTATATTGATACAGAGACTCCTATCGTTGTTTAAATATATAATACAAGGGGAGACTATTTCCATTTCTCCTGCATCCTAATTAAGATCGGAAACCAATGCTTCAAGTTACATGCCACTGTGTAATAGTTTCGCACCAAAGTTGAGCTCAGAGATTTGACATTTTGGACAATACATTTAGCTTTAAACAAATAGCAGTCCATTTTCTAATACCAGTTTTCTCTGAATATTACCACCCCATTTTTCACATTTGTACAGCTAAGATGGGGTTGGGGTTAGCAATTGCATGACGAAAGTTGGAATTTGCCACCACCATGCGGTAGCGATGCATGGTAGTCATTTACCAGCGGACCTAGCAAATTTAAGTGATGTTATATCAACTCATACCTGCATTAAATTGATAGAAAAATGGTTTTATTTTCTCAGAAATGGCAAGTATTATAATCATTATGTCTTTAATCCGCTGATGGACTAGATGAAACTACAGCATAAATGAAACCTGACCAGATACTCGCCATTTGCATAACTAGTCACATGACTTCACAAATCTCAAACAGCGACATCAGAAGTCAAATAGTCATGTGATATCAACAACACTCCTTTATAATATACATAAATTCAATTATATTAAATGAAAGATACTTTTTGTAAAAACCAGAAGGAATATATAATTGTCAAAATATCTATTTTGAGAACAATGGCAAGAAACCTGTCACTATCACAGCAATCTGGCCAGTCAAATTCATTAAGCAGACAGCATATGTCAACACTGTAGTCATGTGATACAACAAAAACCCAGGTAGTTGTTCTCAGAATAAATATAGAGAAGACTTTATGTTCTTCTGCTGTTTTTGTTTATATTAATTTTTTGTTCTACAACGTTCAAAATGGATTATTATTGATAAAACGTGACTACTGGATTTATGATGTCATGAATGTTTGGGTTGTGAGATACATGAACTCATGAAACAAGCAATGCAAATCGCATGTACCAGGTCAAATTTCATTAACACCTTAGTTTTATCTTGTCTACTAGATGAATCTAAGCCACTGAACATTTGGGTTGACTCAACAAATATGCTTATATCAAGCACTCAAATGATCCATACTACAACCTCTATATATTCTGGTCAGATCTCAATAAATTTAACTCACGATAAGCTGAGTTATGACACAATTACATGATTGTTTTGAGCTTCAAGTAGTGGCCGAAATATCCAGGGTTCATCTCAACTTTCATAAATATTTGCAAAATTCAATAACATTTCACCATTAGGAAAAATTATAATTTCTCATAACTTTTTCCCAATTTCCCAGTAGCATAGAAACCCTGGTCATAACAAAATTATTACTTATCCCATTTTCATGAAAGTTTCACCTAAGTGTGTCTAATATAGGTGGTCCATCTTTGTCTTCAGGAGCATCATCACATGACCAGATTGGAGCTACATATGGGTCAACAGCATCGACACGTGACCTCGGAACAGTTGATACACCATGTGATCTCAACATGTCGGACGTAGCAGCTATCAAACAACAATTAGCCGAATTATAAGCATCTGTCGCTGCATTGACACAATCTTCCACAACAACCATATCGCGAGGTACCACAGCGGCACAATCTGCATGGAGTCCGTCTTCCGAAGATGAAAGTCAATCGCATTGTGTATTTAACCTTCAATTTGCTCTCACTATGCGCAGAGATGATAACACAAGATTCTCCCAAATGACACATTACGCTGTTCCTGTGGACAAACTCCCGCCAGTGGAAATTGTGCCCAGCCATATTCGCAAGGACATAATCAATTGTAAGCACGTTAATCTTGCCCTACTATTGATACCTGGAATGGACTGTGTTCAGATACAAAAATTATTGACCACGGTGGCAACCAAATTGTTGTAAAAGGGAATGACCCCCGTTTGGCTAGCATACTAAATATTTCTGAATTTCGTAAGGCTTTTTCTAAATACAAAAACATTTTCTGTGAGGTCTATCCATTTAGGAGACCTGAATTGGATTCTTATGCTGACTTTATTGATGAACTACATATGAAATACAGTGGAACTGGTTTTTACGAGTATCATAATGCTTTCTCGCGTAAGGCTGCACAGTATTTAATACAACACAATATTGTCATAGACTGGTCATCCCGGGATACAGAGTTATTTCTAGCTATTTTCTCTGGTAGAAGGACTGAAATTTGCATTCACTGCCACAGTACTCTACACTCTAGTGGCTTCTGTCCAGTAAACGTCATGACACATTTCAATAGTCAACAAACTAATAAAAGGAATACAAAATATTTGAGTTCCAACTTGGCTAGTAATTCTACAATAGATCGGTGTGGCCGTCCTGTGATTTTGTTCATTGGGAAACAAATATGCAACAATTTCAATGAGACCAGTTGTATCTTGCCTTTCTGCAATTTTTTTACATATATGTCAACTATGCAAGAATAACCACCCACAGGCCACTTGTGATCAGAGAGTCAAGAATGACAACCAAACTAAACCATTAAAAGATAATAATATAAACTGCAGTTACTGGTGTGGCACGAGACATGACACGGGGATTATGTTTCTTCCATGCCTACAACTGCCACTACCCCAATAAATGTTGATGTGCTTCTTCAAGAACTCCATGCTCATCCTGATACTGAGTTTGTATTTAAAATTTAATAACTGGTTTTCGTAACGGTTTTCATACTGGTATTTGGAGAGAACCATCAGCAACCTTTGAATGTAAAAATCTTCTTTCTGCTAGATCCCAGCCACACATAGTTCAAGATATTATAGAGCAGGAGAAACAGAAGGGTTTTCTGATAGGGCCTTTTGATTCACCACCTTACCCCATCTACAGAGTAAATCCTTTTGGCATTGTGGAGGGTAAATACTCCAAAAAAAAAGAGACTAATCGTTGATCTCTCTGCCCAGCATAATGATCAAGAACACTTGAGCCTTAACAGTTTGATAGACAAGCAGGAATTTTCCTTGAAATATGTCAAGGTTGATGATGTCATTAAGACAATTAGAAAGGCAGATAGAGGGGCGTGGTTATGTAAATTTGACATTTGTGATGCATTTAAACTCATCCCTATACACCCTAGTCTGTGGCCATTTCATGGCATTAAATGGAATAACCAGTATTATTTCTATGTGTTTGGATCCCGTTCTTCGCCAAAGATTTTCACCCAACTGTCAGAAGCTATCAGTTGGATTGCAGTGAATAATTATGGCATTAACAACTTGCTCTACTTATTGGAAGACTTCCTTACAATTGATCACCCTCACCACATGGCTGATAGGACCATGACCATCATGACAATGTTATTTGCTTGATTGGGAATTCCACTTACCTCTCATAAAACTCTTGGTCCAACCACATGCTTGGAATATTTAAAAGTACTTTTGGATACTTTAGCCATGCAAGCAAAATTACCAGAAGAGAAAATATGCAGAATTAGAATTCTTCTGACTGAATTTCTCAAAACAAAGTCTGTAACTAAACGTGCACTCTTAAGCCTCCTGGGACACTTGAATTTTGCCTGCCGTGTAAATGTCCCAGGCAGGACATTTGTCTCATATTTATTGCAAATATCTACGTCTGTTAGGGAGCTACATCATTGCATACATGTTTCCAGTGAATGCAAGAAAGACTTACAAATGTGGAGTAGTTTTCTCAATCAGTGGAATGGGATTTCTTTATTTTATGATGATGATATCTCTAATTCTTCCGATATGGAACTTTACACTGAGGAGGTTATTTTAGAGGTCGCTGGTTTGCAAACTCATGGCCAGAAGAGCTACGTCATTTAGTTAACCAAAAATTGTCTATAGCTTTCTACGAATTATATCCGATAGTGGTGGCGGCAAAAGAAAATACTCTTCCACTGTGACAATGAGACTACAGTTGCAATTATAAAAAGGGGCAGATCTGAGAGTCCGGACATTATGAAACTCATGCGCCGCCTGACTTTGACAGCTGCAACTAATGGTTTTGTCATATATGCGGAACACATACCAGGAAACAAAAATGCTATAGCTGATGCATTGTCTCATTTACAGGTTGCACGATTCCGGCAGCTGGCGCCCTCAGCAGAGGAACAACCATGCGAGTGCCCTCCTCCAGCAAGACTACTGCTCACCTAGAGTCTACAGCAAAATTTTTGTGGGAATCATCTTTGGCCACAGGCACGAGATTGGCTTATTCTACAGGCTTCCAAACCTTCCAGTCTTTCTTACTAATGATAGGATTGTGGATTCCAGGATCTAGTTTGCCCCCCGTTGTGAATGAAGACACATTGATTTACTTTATTGCGCAATGCACACAGATGCTGCACCTGACATACCGCACTATAAAACTTTATCTAGCAGGTATTAGGCATTCATACTTGTATCTCTGTATCCATACTCCATTAACTCATATTAGTTCTTTGCTTCGACTACAGAATATATTGAAAGGTGTCAGGAAGGTGCAATGTGACTACAGACAGAAAAGACTTCCGATTACATATGATATATTATGTGATATATGGCAGTGCATGGAACACTATGGAGTGAGTGAGTACACTAAACTATTGCTACAAACTGCTTCAGCACTAGCTTTTTATGCATTTTTGCGGTGTGGAGAATTACTATTCATGGAACACATTTTCTACAGCAAACAACTTGTGTATGTCTGACATAATTTTTCATAAGGATAAGCGCCTATTCATTCTGCATCTTAGAGCATCTAAGACTGATGTTTTCCATCAGGGGTGAATATTCAGATTTATTCTATGCACTGTGACATCCTTGTATGCCCATACTGTGTGATGAAAAACTTCCATTGTATTCGGATATTAGCAGGAGCTCGCCCTTGTGATCTTCTGTTTCTCATGGACAACGGTCACGCTTTAAGTAGAACTTCCTTTATCACTACCATTAAGGCCATTTTGTCCATGTTAAGTTATGATGCACGTCATTATAATGGGCACTCCTTCCGCTTGGGGGCAGCTACTAGTGCGGCTAAGGCTGGAATTCCGGACCATCCTATCCAGACTTTAGGTCGTTGGTCCTCTAATGCATATTGTAGATATATTCAGGTGCACCCAGACAGTATTAGCTTTGCACAGAGACAGATGTCACATCAAATGCCTCACTAGTTCCATTGATGCATATGTCAATCTATGCATTACTCATTTGTTTACTTTGTAAGACCAAAACTGACTGTTGAATATATATATATATATATATATATATATATATATATATATATATATATGTATATATATATATATATATATATATATATATATGTGTGTGTGTGTGTGTATATATATATATATATATATATATATATATATATATATATATATATATATATATATATATATAGGTGCTTACCAGTTATTATGTACTTTTGAAAGAGTGATGTATGTAAGGTGAAGTTGTTTGCATTTTAAACATGCACAGTGGTGAGAATGTTGGCATACCTATATACTACTTTCATGTAATATGGATGAAATTTCTTTGGATATTGTAATTTTGGAAATTTTAAATGATCTTAGGACACTGCTAACTAAAATGACTGCTCCCTTGTGCTCCAAAAATCAACCTGAATTTGTCTAAAGTACACTATTCTTGGCCGCTATTAAAAATATGGAAAATGAATTTTGCCAAACTAGATAATACCAGCTTCTAAAAGTGCAATGACTGAATTACCAAATACATAAAATGTAAAAAAAGTTATCAGCTCTTTTTTTTACAATTTACCTCTGAAGTTCGAGAAATAAAAATGAGCAAGTAGAGCTAGCACTTTTTGGAAGGTGCACATCTGGAGTAAGGCCAAGCTGTGTACTCTCTAACCCATATTACACCCATCAATCATACATCAAAAAAAAGGGAATTAAAGGTTCTTTGAACAATACCTAAGATATACAAAGTCTCTTTTAAATAACCAGTATAACTAGTGAGGAAACCCGGGGAAACTCTTTTTCTTTAAAATTTTAACCCTATGCTAAATACGAAACTGTAGAATGCCACCTTATATGTGTGTGTGTGTGTATATATATGTGTGTATATATATGTGTGTATATATATATATATATATATATATATATATATATATATATATATATATATATATATATATATGTATGTATGTGTGTGTATATGTGTATGTGTGTGCGTGTATGTATATGTATCTAAAATGCCTACCTTTGTATGCATCAGGCTTTATCATGCAATTCAAAAATATTTCATGCATTTCCAGGCATTATTCCCTTTTAAGATCCTTACCTTTCTTCAAATTGGGGGCCTCGTTACAGTCACACTGTTCCAGAGTCACAGTGCTACTTTTACTTTGTTTGGGCCATTGCCAAGTTTTCATTCATTCAAAACTTTGCTTTTGAACCCCAATTTGTGTCAGTGCTTAAATCTAAACGATTATTATGCCCATATACTTCATACCAGCTTCCTACGGTGCATGTATGGAGTATCGGCTGATGTTTGTTATCATAGCATCCTCATTGTCCCTATATACCTCATGTCAGCCCCATGCCGCTCAACATACAGGTATCAGACATTTCACATCCCTACAAACTCCAACATGTATCTTGTCCAGAGGTATCCTTTAGAACAATTAAGAGCTGGGCTGTGGCAGTGTGCTGTGACAGGATTTGCCCCCATTATGCCATTCACAAAGCCATACATATGTATATGTTTTTGTCTATACAGATTTTGATGCTCACACTAAGGCCAATGATGGGTTTAGTTTGATTTCGTCCTTTATGACACACCAACACAAGCATGTTATTTAGGTCAATGCCAAGGGTAGCTCAAAGTTAAAAAATTTTCTTTTGACAATTTCATGAGAAAAACCAATAATATTCACGTGAAACTAAATAAAATGTCTGACAGTTTTAAGGTCATGCTTGACCTCATGTGAAACTAAATGAAAGGTCAGACAGTTTTAAGGTCATGCTGCATCTCATATGAAACTAAATGAAAGGTCGGACAGTCATGCTTTACCTGTCCAACCTTCTCCATTTTGAATCCAGGCTTCTTGTCCTTGTGTAGAAAAGCTATATTGTCTTCCTCCTCCTCCTCCTGAAACATATTACCAATGTTTGTCATTATTGTTTACATTCTCATATTCAAAGTTTTTGGAAGGAACAAGAAACATAAAATACAGAATGGTTACCAATGTTAAACATGTATCATTATTATTAAATATTTCATTTTCCTAATCATAATTATAAAATTCAAATAACAGTCTACACAAAGACTATATATAGAATGATTCAATCTAATATTTAAACAACAAAAGTCTACATGCAGACTCTAGAATGATTTAATTCCAATATTCAAACAAAGATGTCAACACACTGACTATAGAATGATTTAATCCAATATTCAAATAATAAAGTAAACATACAGACTAAAGTGTAGAAGCTCACTTTTCACTCATTATTTACCTATCTTTTTGACATTTTTTGGCCACAATCTAATCCATCTAACCATACCTATGTTATTAGAGTTTTTGAAAAACTAGGGCATCGATTTCTCTCACTGCAACAATCATAAATAAAAAAAGTGCCAACAATAACATTTTAAAAGAACAGATATCATTATCAGAATCATTTTAACAAAGATTAATGAAAATCTAGGAGTCTTTGCAAAACTGTTTAGTTTAAAAATAAAAACTGAACCCATTTCTATACACACACACACACACACACACATATATATATATATATATATAAATATATATATATGTGTGTGTGTGTGTGTGTGTGTGTGTGTGTGTGTGTGTGTGTGTGTGTGTGTGTGTGTTTCCTTTTACGCACAGTTGTGCGTCAAGGACGCACACTGGAGAAAATTGATGCACACAATTTTTTACCGTGAGTTTTTTTTTTGCGCAAAGGATTTGCAAAATACAATCAGGATTTAATATCCAATGCGTTGGATTGGAATGGTATCATGTAACCTTCGATCATAGGCATATTCTGGTTTCCTACACAGGGGCTTGTATCGTTGATTGCAATTTAACGATGTACATGTACTATATAATAAATAAAATTATATAGTAAATGTATGATGGTAACTTGTAAGAAATGATACAAGCCCATGTGGTTTCCTATTTTATATACTCCCTGCATTGCACTCTGGTATACTGAGCATTCGATGCAGAGAACCAGACTAGCATAAACAATGTTATGACAGAGTAGCTTCCCCTAATCTCGAGTGCTCTCACATGATTCTATCGAGCTCAGGAAGATGTTGTCAAGATGTTTAACAACAATGCTTGTTGCACTAAAATGTGATCTTGAGATTAAAACGGTGTGCACTAAGAATCATTAGCGAGAAAAGTGTAAAGAAGCAGAACACAAATGAGTAAATGTGGATCTGACTTTATTGAAAAACAGAAAATATTCCCTTGGCTGGAATACGGCCAGCACATTAATTTGGATTACTGGTGTGACATCTAATCTCGTGATTGCAAAAACAACACTAGTGAATAATCCTTTTGTGACAGCGTTTAAGAATTTTTAAAAATCGGCCCATGATCATGACAAGATATCTTTTGAACACATTATTACCTAAGACATTCTTTCAGAACAAAGAAATAAGTAAACTTGCAAAGATACATCCATTGTCAATTTATTTGGATTACAAAGTCAGAGGGTCACTGCAGATTTTGTTAACTTTGCTGCAATGAAAGAAAGATCTAAAAGTTCAAGTGTAACTTGTTAAAGAGAAGATGGATCATTAGCCTCTTTGATTTTTGGATAAATGTGTTTTAGGATGAATTACAATGAAACTGATGATGTGACACATTTTATGACAGGCAGTAAATTTACTGTCATTGGGTTAAAAAGATTTATATGGATTTTTGTATTTGCTTATATGTAATGTGTTAGTCTATAATATTGCTAAAAACGTTTTAAGAAGACTCTTAAAAGTAAGACTTTTAACTAAAAGGAAAATGAAGTAATAAAATTATCCTTTGAATGGACAGTGTATTTGTGTATTAATTGTGTGTGTTAGTTTCTTTGAATTTGAGAGAGAGAGAGAGAGAGAGAGAGAGAGAGAGAGAGAGAGAGAGAGAGAGAGAGAGAGAGAGAGAGAGAGAGAGAGAGGAAAGAGAGAGAGAAAAAGAGAGAGAGAGAGAGAGAGAGAAAGAGAGAGAGAGAGAGAGAGAGAGAGAGAGAGAGAGAGAGAGAGAGAGAGAGAGAGAGAGAGAGAGAGTGAGTGAGAAAGAGAATGTGTTGTGCAAGTTTCAATATCCTATTTCAGCTGAAAAAGTATGGATCAGATGAAAATTTGTCAGTACATTTTTGACCCCCACATTTTGTATTTTTGACCCCAAGTTCTGAAGTTCTGACACCCAGGTTTTGTTTGGATCCTCAGTTTTACACCCCTGGGGTATACCCTGATATATATATATATATATATATATATATATATATATATATATATATATATATATATATATATATATATATATATATATATATATATATATATATGAATACAGAGATGAAAAATTCTTTAGACACCCTGCACAAGCTAAGCCAGGGAGATGAAGAATAGAAGTACATGTATGACTAACAGTGTATCAAGATTATACTCACTGCTGAAAAGTGTGTAAAATTGTCCTTTAGAAACTCAGACACAAAGTTAATATCATGCTGAGTCATCTGAAAAAGATAAAGTAAAAATATAATCAAAATGTATATGTATGTATTATATTTGCAGACACTAAGTCTCTGCTCATTTTTTTCATATGATACTAATTCTATGGTAATACATTTAACTATCTAAACTCAACAAGAGTTATGTTATCATTCAAAAGGTTAGAACCTGTCTGCAATGGGTTAGAATCTGTCAGGAAAGGGTTTGAATCCGTCAGCAATGGGTTAGAATCTGTCAGCAATAGGTAAGAATATGTCAGTAATGGGCTAGAATCTTTCAGCAAAGGGTTTGATTCTGTCAGCAATGGGCTAGAATCTGTCAGCAAAAAGGGTCTGAATCTGTCAGCAATAGGTTAGAATCTGTCAGCAAAGGGTTTGAATCCGTCAGCAATGGGCTAGAATCTGTCAGCAAAAAGGGTCTGAATCTGTCAGTAATAGGTTAGAATATGTTAGTAATAGGTTAGAATATGTCAGCAATGAGCTAGAATCTGTCAGCAAAAAGGGTCTGAATCTGTCAGTAATAGGTTAGAATATGTCAGTAATAGGTTAGAATATGTCAGCAATGAGCTAGAATCTGTCAGCAAAAAGGGTCTGAATCTGTCAGTAATAGGTCAGAATATGTCAGTAATAGGTTAGAATATGTCAGCAATGAGCTAGAATCTGTCAGCAAAAAGGGTCTGAATCTGTCAGTAATAGGTTAGAATATGTCAGTAATAGGTTAGAATATGTCAGCAATGAGCTAGAATCTGTCAGCAAAAAGGGTCTGATTCTGTCAGTAATAGGTCAGAATATGTCATTAATGGTTTAAGATCTAGCTGTAAAGCATGATTTATGTCCTGATGTGCAAGATTAGTCTTGTCTAAAAACCTGGCAAAACAGGTAACCATAAAAATTGAAAAATCACAAAAACCATAACTAAAGCAAGATCAACACAAAATTCGCCAATTTTTGTAACTCAGCTAGACACTGGTCACTCAAAATACTGTCCAGTGAGTCAAATCAAAGATTGACTGACACTGAGTGTGGCTTGAAGAAAATTTGATCATTATGATGGGAACATGTGGCAAATTTGGCTTAAAGAAACAAATTAAAGTTCTAAATGCTATGATCAATCCCACAATTTGTCAGTTTGCTCAGCCTCACTCTCCAGTGATGACATAAAGTTATAATTTTTATACCCATATATCACTATTCCCTGTAATGTAAATACACTTTTATACCTTTTCATTACCTTCTCTTGCAATGTAAATACACTATTAAACCTTTTAATCACCATCCATTGTAATGTAAATACACTATTACACCTTTCCATAACATCCCTTGTAATGTAAATACACTATTACACCTTTCCATAACATCTCTTGTAATGTAAATACACTATTACACCTTTCCATAACATCTCTTGTAATGTAAATACACTATTACACCTTTCCATAACATCCCTTGTAATGTAAATACACTATTACACCTTTCCATAACATCCCTTGTAATGTAAATACACTATTACACCTTTCCATAACATCTCTTGTAATGTAAATACACTATTACACCTTTCCATAACATCTCTTGTAATGTAAATACACTATTACACCTTTCCATAACATCTCTTGTAATGTAAATTCACTATTACCCAATTCCACCACCATCCTTTGTAATGTAAATACACTATTACCCAATTCCATAACATCCCTTGTAATGTTAATACATTATTACACTTTTTCATCACCATCTCTAATAATGTAAACACATTATTATACTTTTCCACAACATCCCTTTTAATGTAAATGCACTTTTACACCATCTCTTGTCATGTAAATACATTATTACAATTTCCCATCACCATCTCTTGTAATGTAAAAACACTATTACCCCAATTCGACAACATCCCTTGTAATGAAATACACTATTACCTGATTCCATCACCATCTCTTGTAATGTAAATACACTATTACCAAATTCCACCACCATCTCTTGTAATGTAAATACATTATTACCCAATTCCACCACCATCTCTTGTAATGTAAATACACTATTACCCAATTCCATCACCATCTCTTGTAATGTAAATACACTATTACCCAACTTCACCACCATCTCTTGTAATGTAAATACACTATTACCCAATTCCACCACCATCTCTTGTAATGTAAATACACTATTACCCAACTCCACCACCATCTCTTGTAATGTAAATACACTATTACCCAACTCCTCCACCATCTCTTGTAATGTAAATACACTATTACCCAACTCCACCACCATCTCTTGTAATGTAAATACACTATTACCCAATTCCACCACCATCTCTTGTAATGTAAATACACTATTACCCAACTCCACCACCATCTCTTGCGATGTAAATACACTATTACCCATTTCCACAAAATCCCTTGCAATGTAAATATACTATTACCCAATTCCACAAAATCCCTTGCAATGTAAATACACTATTACCCATTTCCACAAAATCCCTTGCAATGTAAATATACTATTACCCAACTCCACCACCATCTCTTGCAATGTAAATATACTATTACCCAACTCCACCACCATCTCTTGCAATGTAAATATACTATTACCCAATTCCACAAAATCCCTTGTAATGTTAATACATTATTATTACACCTTTCCATCACCATCTCTTGTAATGAAAATTTATTATTACACCTTCTACAGATCCCCTGTGATGCAAATACATTACAACACCTTTCCACAACATCCAATTTAATGTAAATACTTTATTACACCTTTCCATTACCATCACCTGTAATTTCCATTACATCCTTTGTGACGAAATTACATTACAGCACTTTTCAGCAACATCCTTTGTGTATTAAATATATTAGTACACCTTTCCACAACATCCCTTCTAAAGTAAATACACTTATACACCATTCTACCACCATCCAATGTAATGTAAATATATTTATATCTTTCTTCTTGTCATGACCTTGTAAAATGTTATGTGATTTAAAAGTTATGCACACTGCATTTATAAATAATGCAGACTAAGTTACACAGCTAAAACTCTGATATATTTTAAACATACCATTTCAGAACATATCTGTGATGGTTTTAAAATTATTGTATCAATCTTATCAACCATGCAGTATACCACTGATTTACATGTACAATGCATTATTGAGAGACACTGTGTATATCTAATTTGTGCAACTTGAATCCATTCACCAATGTGAAGTGGCTTCAATACCCAATTTTATGTACTTATACAAATGAGGAGCAAATACAATACATCTACATGTGCTATTTCCAATACATATACAATACAACATGTGCTATTTACAATACATATACAATACAACATGTGCTATTTACAATACATATAAAATACAACATGTGCTATTTACAATACATATACAATACAACATGTGCTATTTACACTATGTATACAATGCAACATGTGCTATTTACAATACATATACAATACAACATGTGCTATTTACAATACATATACAATACAACATGTGCTATTTACACTATGTATACAATGCAACATGTGCTATTTGCAATAAAAATACATGTGCTATATTTACACTATTTACACAACATGTGCTCTTTACACTGTATACATGTGTTATTTACACTGTATACAATACAACATGTGCTATTTACACTATGTATACACATGTGCTATTTACATTATGTATACACAACATGTGCTACTTATACTATGTATACACAACATGTGCTATTTACACTATGTATACACAACATGTGCTACTTACACTATGAATACACAACATGTGCTATTTACACTATGTATACACAACATTGCTATTTACACTATGTATACACATGTGCTATTTACACTACGTATACACAACATGTGCTACTTACACTATGTATACACAGCATGTGCTATTTACACTATGTATACACAACATGTGTTACTTACACTATGAATACACATGTGCTATTTACACTATGTATACACAACATGTGCTATTTACACTATGTATACACAACATATGCTACTTACACTATGAATACACAACATGCACTATTTACACTATGTATACACAACATGTTCTATTTACACTATGTATACACAACATGTGCTACTTACACTATGAATACACAACATGTGCTATTTACACTATGTATACACAACATGTGCTATTTACACTATGTATACACATGTGCTATTTACACTATGTATACACAACATGTGCTACTTACACTATGTATACACAGCATGTGCTATTTACACTATGTATACACAACATGTGTTACTTACACTATGAATACACATGTTCTATTTACACTATGTATACACAACATGTGCTACTTACACTATGAATACACAATATGTGCTATTTACACTATGTATACACAACATGTGCTATTTACACTATGTATACACATGTGCTATTTACACTATGTATACACAACATGTGCTACTTACACTATGTATACACAGCATGTGCTATTTACACTATGTATACACAACATGTGCTACTTACACTATGTATACACAACATGCGCTATTTACACTATGTATACACAACATGTGCTACTTACACTATGAATACACAACATGTGCTATTTACACTATGTATACACAACATGTGCTACTTACACTATGTATACACAACATGTGCTACTTACACTATGAATACACAACATGCACTATTTACACTATGTATACACAACATGTGCTATTTACACTATGTATACATAACATGTGCTACTTACACTATGAATACACAACATGCGCTATTTACACTATGTATACACAACATGTTCTATTTACACTATGTATACACAACATGTGCTACTTACACTATGAATACACAACATGCGCTATTTACACTATGTATACACAACATGTGCTATTTACACTATGTATACACAACATGCATTATTTACACTATACTAACTGTGCTATTTACACTGTATTCAACACAACATGTACTATATACAATACAAATACATGTGCTATTTACACCATATATACAATGCAACATGTGCTGTTTATGCTATGTATACAATACAAAATGTGCTATTACACTATCTATACATGTGCAACTCACACTTTGTATACAACATGTGCTATTTACACTACATATACAATAAAACATAAATGTAGAATACAATAGGTACACTATTGCTGGTTTATAGCATTATTGTTTCCTGTGGTACATATCACAGTATTTTTTTTCTGTAGTTACTGTCTGTAAGGAATCTAGGGAAATTCTTGATGAATCTAGTTATAACTTTAATGATAAAATAAATCATTTGCTAAATTTTAGTAAACTTGTTGGTTTTACTTATTTTGTTACCTAGTTTAAAACCATGGCACCATAACATTATAACGTATCCCACACAGCAGATGCAAACAATCCATCTTGCTGAGTGCATCTGCATTATTTTTTAAACATACATAAAACAATGTACATAGGCTTCATACCATACATACTTATTTATAAATACAGACAAATACAAAATGTACAGATCCACTGTTCTATAATGTACTAGCACAGTTTGGTTTATTAGATCAGGCTCTCTGTTGTTTAACAGTTGAACTCAATTTTACAAGTAAGGATATATATTTTTGTACCATACTGATGAAATCTTGTTTATTAGAAAATCATAATTTTGCAATTTAAAATCTTACCTTGCTAAGCTCTGAGGGAGGTTTTTCATCAGAAAGTCTTAGAATTACTGAAAGAAAATAAAAACTTCAGAGTAGCAGCAGGGTTTTGTAGGGTTCACCCTCCCTGCTGCTAGAGTAAAATAATTATTTTACAATTGATACTCAGGTTATACTGTATGCTTTATTCAACAAATGTGTTCTTAAAAAATTATGTTTCATCGGGGGAAGATACTATCAAGACCAGGTTTAAAAATAGATTGGGATCATTATTTTTATAACAGAAATCAATCCAACTAATCTTCTTTGCCTTGTATGTCACTACACTGATACTGAGAATAAATTTGGCTATGTCATGCCTACTTCGTGACACATGACCTGACATATGTCCTTTGAAGTAAGCTGACAAGTAGGCATATTTTGCCCAAAGAATATTATTCCTTTCATTGTAAAATTAGCTTCCTTCCAACAGTATTAACATGAAGGGGTTAAAAACGAACTTACCTACATACAACCATCTAAAGAAGGCTTTGAAGTTTTTAATACTGCCATCTATGACTCTGAAATGCAAAGAAATACAAGAAAAACTTGTGCCTTCATAGAAATTAGAAATAAGATTTAAAAAGATTCACAAAATTCATTCATCATTTAAGCATTGTTGTGCCATTTGTAGGGATTTCATTCTAGTTATCTTTAAATGGCAATTATTTACTTTATTTGCATCCTCAAATACTGATATTGCTTTAGAAGGTAATAATTTACATTCCCCAAGAAATACATATGGCAAAATCAATGTTGCATACTGTGCTGTCACAATAAAAGCTATGCATGTTGATAAACAAATTCATACTAACCTATACTGTCATGGTTAGACTCAATGAGGTCCTTTCTTTACCCAGTTCACTATTTATTCACCATTGTAAAGTCCATAATGATTGGTAATTTTCTTTTTTTATTTTGTTGATGACAGTCAAGGTGCAGAGCATTCAATAATTAGCCCTGGTTATACTTCAGTTAAAAATTAGTATTAAATATTAAAACAATAATTTATATTTAATTTATGACAAGTAAATGTACATACATGACCTGCATGACTTCTATTATAAGTCATGTCTAAGTATTTACCATCATGAAATCACTAAGTCGTGTTTCAATGACATTGTTCCATCAATAGGGATGCAAAATGAATGCAATATATTTTAATAACTTGTATAAAATGACTAGAATTGACCCTGGCTTTTTATATAAACCTATAACTATAGTGTAGTCTACTGGTGTGATGTCTAAATGTACTCTTTCATGATATTAGATAACAAGATAGTATTATGTCACTATGACTGCCCAACACAATAAAATAGTACAGCTAACTTGAATAATTCAAGCAATATAATCAGCAAATTAAAGCATGAATAACCAATGTTTGCAACACAAAATGACTATTCCAACACTTTTCTCAGTTATCATAACCAACAACTTCCAATTTACATACACTTATATCTGACATGACAACCACAGAAAACATTTTTGAGGGATGCCACCACCAAAAATGAGGGGCAGAGCATGAAAATGAGGAACATAAGAATCTTTGAGTGAATAAACCTAATTAATTCTCTCAAAACACCATTATATACTAGTAATGCATAATTATAATAAACACTTTTGTATAAAACCCAGTACCCACCTATTTACAATATATACAAGTATACAAATTTAAGTCCAGGAAAGATCTTGAAATTTTCTTAATCATTGCTTATAGCTGTAAAAACAGTGAATGGGCAATTTCACATTCTTTCAGCTAATTATAATGTGTATAGTCAGTCCAATGCTATATTATTGCAGGCTACATATTATTGCAGGCTCCATATTATTGCGGGCTACATATTATTGCAGGCTCCATATTATTGCAGGCTCCATATTATTGCAGGCAAATGGAATTTTATGATTAATTTTGGACATATGTAAAACTGAAGCCAGTAAGAAAACAAATATCCTACAGAGCAATGTCTTCTAAAATGTCAACATTTTTATAAGTTTAAAATGAAAAAAAAAATGAACATCACTTTTTTGTAAAGAGCATGCAATTATGTTGATCTCCCTAAACAAAACTTCAGTCAAAATTGCTATACTTGCATTGGATTTGATTACGAAATATATTTAGTGTATCCTATGATGTTTGATAATTATAGGTCATATCCTGATAGTGACAAACACTCATTACAAGGTCAAGGTTGCAATGTGGTTTCATTGTAGTCATTATGGACCCAAATTGATAAAATGATGCTAATGAGCCTATTTTTCCAATAGGAAAGCAATAATAGTTAAACTACTTTTAAAACTAGTAATATTTCAATGATAATATTATTAATAATTGATTTATTTGTATGTATGTATCACAAACACACAAATTACACATGTTTGTAATGGCTATTTTAAACCAGCGTGTATGTGCAGATTTGATAATTTCAAATTCTGTAGGTGATAGCATATTTTATGACATTCAGATTTTTTATTCCCACTTTTGTTGATTTTTAACACTAAATACATATTTGTGGAATGCAATGGCAAATTTGGGCATTTTGCAGGACTAATACGCAAAATGTGGAAAGGTAGACATGTCTTTTATATACAGCAGGATCTACCCTGCCTGCTTTATAACCAAGAGATGGAGACCAACATCATTATGCTCATCAATCATATTCCAAAGATTGAAGTCTTTATGTCATAGGTGTCGGAAGAGTTTCTGACATTACTCACATGCATTCATGTGCCATGTCCCCCAAAAGTCAATTTTATCATTCATTCAGCATATTCTCTTTTGTTGATGCATATAAAAGTATCATTTTACAATATTTTTCACATTTTGGTAGTGTGCATCAGTTAGACAGCAACCGTTTTCACATGTTTACATAAATGTGTCACTTATAAATATACCTATCTGGAAAGTAAGCTGTCCTTGAAAACAAGATGTAGAAAAATCAAATATGAATAAGATAAATTATGGTTCATTTTTGTATTGTGCTTTTCACAGGTAGGACATTCGGTGTGTTCTGTATATTCCCTGAAAACCTTTGTAATGCATCGTATGGATAAAGTCTTTAATGAAGCTGACAGCTAAGACATACTGCTGTAATTCACTGGTTTTCAGCACAAATGACCCTGCAATCATAACAGCTGCCTGTATCCTTGAAGGGTCAAGCCCCAGGACTCCAAACTTCTCATACCACATGGACATCCCCTTTAGCTCACTCAGGTGATACAGGATAGCCTGTGCAACACTGAAAGTAAAAACAAAACAGTAGACAGCTATAGCAAATTCCCAGTATAACAAAACTAATCAATCTTGTTACATGTTAAATTACCTCAGATGTGATTAAATGTAAAATAGCTTAATTTTGAAGGTCATTTACCAAAACTAATTAGGTACATGAAGTCATACTAAATATGAAAATTGGATATTGAAAAGTCACTCTTGTTTGATGGTCATCAATTTGTACAGATATTGTGCTTGCTAAAAAGCATGAACTGAGAAGAGTAAATTACAACCATCTGTGATGACAAATGGAGCTTCACCATGTCATGAGAATCTATTTTACAATAACGATGCAGATGCCACTTTTTTCTTATAGGCAAAAACTAGGCTCCAATTTGCTTAACATTTTTTTTTACTTTTAATCAAATTGGTAATTGCTTAATAAATCATTCATAATATAACCAAAAATAGTGGTTAGGGCACATTAATTTTAAACTGGCATAATAATTTTAAATTTTAGTAAATAATCATATATTCTGTAAGTTCATTTTTTTAATAAATAACTCAATATTGGATGATATTTTAATCAGTGAATATGCCTAATAATAGCAACACTATATAAAAAAACTGGAATTTTAAAAAATCTTGTACAGTGAAATTTGTTTTAATATTTTATTAAATTTTACATTAAAAGAAAGGTCATACAATTTAAATAATATCAACTCAAATAAAAAGGACTAAGAATTGAAAATATGAATAAAAGAAAATTCTTCCTACGAATCATTTAATACATCTTTTAAAAAGAAAATAATTGGTAGACTAAGTATTGTCAAGTATCCACAGCAACACACACACACACAACACCTGCACACGCACACACACAGAGGTGCATAAACCACCTAATCACAACCACACAGGCAATAATTTAAAAAAAAACAGTCTTCAGTTTTAAAATCCACTGGACAGCAGGACAGCCTGGAACAAGATGCAATCTTTTTGAAGATCATGAAAGTCTCATTAGAGTATCTTTGAACTCATCAGTCAAGAAGGTACTGCTGTTTAAACTTCCCAAGATCTTGTTGAATTTTTCTTAGCATAGACAATGATCTTATTGGATCTGCATTGCTGTGAAAGTGTCAAATGTATGACAGAATGACTAATGTTGACATGTTGTATGTGCAAAGTGTCAAATGTATGACAGAATGCCTAATGCTGACATGGTGTATGTGTAAAGTGTCAAATATATGACAGAATGACTAATGCTGACATGATGTATGTGCAAAGTATCAAATGTATGACAGAATGACTAATGCTGTCATGGTGTATGTGCAAAGTCAAACTCAATCAACTAGGAATTCTAAACTTTTGTTTTTGCTGGGTTTTGCTCATAACTGTGTTTGACACTTTGCCTCCAGAAATGAATCACACTTCCACCACAATATTCCAACAACGAAATTAATCATGCTGTACTATTTATATATTGAGTAAGATCCAAATTCAAAGAAACACTGCTACCAATCTCCAAAAGAGGTCTCAAATTCAAATGGCTATTGCTGCCATATCTATGTGAAATTAAATATAGAAACATTTAAGGTTGGTATAACAGGATGTTACAAAAAAATAAAAGTATGATGATATATCTAATTAATAAATATACTAGAAAATGAGTCAGATTCATGTCCTGATTTCCTGCTGCTTTAGTATTTAATGACATCATACCATGATTCTTTTGATTCCTCTTTAACTAATTATTTATTATAAAAATGAATTTTTCTTTGAAAGAACTACTGAATGTTACTCAACAACAATTTATTTCACTCCGTGGTTTAAATATAAGTTTTAACTCACAACAAGATCATATACTAGTTCAAAAATTGGTAACATATTATTGACAGGAATTTCTAGTAAAGTCTGATAGAGAAAATTTTCCCCAACAAGGTTTGATTAAGAAAGATATTCTATCGACCAGATTGGTATGGAAGTACTAATTTCTTTATCACAGTTACTCACATTTATCTGCAATTTGATATAAAAATGTTTAATTAATTCCATAAATTCTGGTATGGTTGTCATCTCTGCACCTAACTCATCGTTATCTTTTCAAATGTTTGTATTATGTTCAGACAATAAATGAATGGGTAAGATCTTTCTAATGAACTGTGGAAAATGAAATTCAACATTTACCTCTGTAAATGTTTCACAACCAGTTTCTGGATATTGGAATAGGATGTTTCAATGGAATGACCCAACTTTTTCAAGCCCTAAAAGAAAAAACAAGTGAAATATTTTAATTTTGGCAACACAGGTTATGTCCAAAAATAGTCAAATTTTTGAGAAAGCTGCTATTTCAGGCTAATGAAATTAATGTAATAATGCAAGTAAAAAAATAGCAGCTTGTATTTCAAACTCCACAGTACAGTGATGAAGATAGCTGATGACAGACATCAGACAGCAAGTCACCAAGACTGTGTATAGTATACATGTCTTTCAAACTCCACAGTACAGTGATGAAGATAGCTGATGACAGACATCAGACAGCAAGTCACCAAGACTGTGTATAGTATACATGTCTTTCAAACTCCACAGTACAGTGATGAAGATAGCTGATGACAGATATCAGACAGCAAGTCACCAAGACTGTGTATAGTATACATGTCTTTCAAACTCCACAGTACAGTGATGAAGATAGCTGATGACAGATATCAGACAGCTAGTCACCAAGATTGTGTATAGTATACATGTCTTTCAAACTCCACAGTACAGTGATGAAGATGGCTGATGACAGACATCAGACAGCAAGTCACCAAGACTGTGTATAGTATACATGTCTTTCAAACTCCACAGTACAGTGATGAAGATAGCTGATGACAGACATCAGACAGCAAGTCACCAAGACTGTGTATAGTATACATGTCTTTCAAACTCCACAGTACAGTGATGAAGATGGCTGATGACAGATATCAGCTAGTCACCAAGACTGTGTATAGTATACATGTCTTTCAAACTCCACAGTACAGTGATGAAGATGGCTGATGACAGATATCAGACAGCTAGTCACCAAGATTGTGTATAGTATACATGTCTTTCAAACTCAACAGTACAGTGATGAAGATAGCTGATGACAGACATCAGACAGCAAGTCACCAAGACTGTGTATAGTATACATGTCTTTCAAACTCCACAGTACAGTGATGAAGATGGCTGATGACAGACATCAGACAGCAAGTCACCAAGACTGTGTATAGTATACATGTCTTTCAAACTCCACAGTACAGTGATGAAGATAGCTGATGACAGACATCAGACAGCTAGTCACCAAGACTATGTATAGTATACATGTCTTTCAAACTCAACAGTACAGTGATGAAGATGGCTGATGACAGATATCAGACAGCTAGTCACCAAGACTGTGTATAGTATACATGTCTTTCAAACTCCACAGTACAGTGATGAAGATGGCTGATGACAGATATCAGACAGCTAGTCACCAAGACTGTGTATAGTATACATGTCTTTCAAACTCAACAGTACAGTGATGAAGATGGCTGATGAAAGAGATCAGGCAGCAAGTCATCAACATTGTGTACAAGTCTTGTTTTTCAAGCTCCATCCAATGGTGGATATAATAGCCTATGCCCCTTTTCAGACCATTTCAAATTTGGAAGCATATTACATGGTTTCAAATTTGGAAGCATTAGGTATGCATATTACATTAGGTATCTACATTACATTAGGTATGCATATTACATTAGGTATCCATATTACATTTGGTAAGCATATTACATGGTTTCAAATTGTATGGTGCCAACTTTAGAAGTTTCAGCTTACACAGAGTGACAAGGGACATTTTTGAAGTGCAAAAGACTTAAAATGAAAACTCCATGCCTACAAATACAAGCAGATGTTAACACGTTCATATAGAAAGCCATCATTTTCAGAATAATGCTTAAATTAAAACTGTTATGGTAATCAACATGTTCCCTGCTTTTTCTTAAGATTGACTCAACCCATTATGTTAACATAGTGTTTTCAGTCATCTCCCTTTTCAGCAATAACTGGGTTAATCAGGTTGTTAATTTTTAAAATCACAAAATACAAAACATACACAGATTTCCTAAATGGTTTCAAATGATCTTAAATTGTTAAGTATATAAACATGAGTATATAAGTTATTTGCTTGATTCAAGATCAGGTGGACTGACATTGAATCATTGTAATGGTCCCAAACAGTCTTGAGACAGAATGGAAACATGGCAAACAGTTGTCCAAGCATTTTATATAGTTCAATGTTGTTTCTTATGCATTGTTTTAATGGCACTTGTGACATACTGCCAAGGAAATGGGAGCTAAGCTCCTTTCCACATAGGCACAATGAGGACAAAGGCACACTAAGGACAAAAAAAAAGAAACACCGAGGACAAAGACACACTGAGGATATAGCCTGAGCTGGCCAGCAAATTAAACCAAAAACCATTAAATTATGAGTGACAATCAACCAAATGACCTACTGCAGCTCCCCTTGTTAAAAAAACACCTTTAGCAAAGAAAGAAAACATGCTGGACACTTCAGTAGAGAAAAGTGGATTTTAATTACCCTGCAAATGAAACCCATTCTGATGTCTGAGTTTTATGCAGCTTTTTGAGGGTGGGAGAGGTAAAAATAATTTTAAGTAATACTTTCATGCAACTATTGCATTACTTTCTTTTTCCAGGATGTAAAGTCCCCAGTTCAAATTAAATATTACCTGCTCCATAACATCCCTTGAGGGCAGGAATTAAAAGAAAATGATCCGAGTCTGATTCCTTAGTCATAGCCAGCATACAGACTATCTTCATCATTTAACATGGACCAGTCATAGCCAGCATACAATGTATCTTCATCATTTAATATGGACCAGTCATAGCCCGCATAAAGTGTATCTTCATCATTTAACATGGACCAGTCATAGCCAGCATACAGAGTATCTTCATCATTTAACATGGACTAGTCATAGCCAGCATACAGAGTATCATCATCATTTAACATGGACCAGTCATAGCCAGCATACAGAGTATCGTCATCATTTAACATGGACCAGTCATAGCCAGCATACAGAGTATCTTCATCATTTAACATGGACCAGTCATAGCCAGCATACAGAGTATCTTCATCATTTAACATGGACCAGTCATAGCCAGCATACAGAGTATCTTCATCATTTAACATGGACCAGTTATAACCAGCATACAGAGTATCTTCATCATTTAACATGGACCAAGTCTACAAGGAATCAGAGCAGGGAGTGAGTTGGAATCACTCCATAGAAAACAAGTATTACATGTTAAATTAATTTTAGAACCCATAAAACTATAGATTAATAGCTCAGTAATACATTACCTGCTACAACTGTAAGGGACTCTGGTATTCTAAAATAGATTTTAAAAAATCTTATATGAGAAAAATGCACTTACCCTTTCTGTGGGAGTGTTTTCTACTGAAAGCCTGCAGATGACAACCACATGTTGTGCCATCACATTCGAACCCAATTAGTAAATGCCTTTGCTCCCATGAACCAGAGATCAAAGGTAAAAGGACAAAAATTATAGTGGGATTGCCAGAAGGTGACTTGCATGACAAGGAGGAGTGATTCAAAGAGACCAATGATGCAGCAATATACCTACTGACTTTAGTTCTCATGAACTCAAAGATCCCTTGGTGAGAGACTGATAAGGTCTTTTGTTGGGACAGTCCTCCTGAAAATGGTGGCCTCTGAGAGGAACTCTTGAGAGGATTCAGACCCTTCCTTCACCTTCGTTGGAAGACAAGATACCCTAACATGGCCGATATGACAAACACTGGTAATCTCAACAGGAACAGGGCTAATGAAGGATGCTGAATCTAAGCCAGAAATCCAGGTTAGCAAATGTGAGAAACTGATTCACAGTTACCACTGGACCATAAACAAACTTTTTGCACTGAAAAGGTATGAATTTCACCCCTTCTCCTCATTGAGTAAGAAGAGCAGTAAAACTGTCATATGGGTGAGGTTCTCGAAAGAACTTCACCTAAAGGGGTTCATTATGGGATTCTGATAATGCCCACTGAACACAAAAGATGTTCCATCTAGGCATCACTGAGCAAGATATGTGTCTGAACACAAAATACCTGATGACATCAGGATCTGAACCAACACCATCAATCAGTTTAGGTGTGCTACTAAACAGATTTTGATGGGCTAGGTGTTGCAGGCATAGACCAGAGCTGCTAATCACTCCAATGATGCAATGATATGGACAAATGAGACCTCTGAACAATTTCTCCAGATCAAGTGATGACTTAACAATTTCCTGCTGTAGTTTTCTGCAAGACCGTGGATGTCTCCAAGACAGCAACTTTGCTGAGGCAAAGAAGGTCTGCAGAAAGTACCATGGACACTGACAGAGCCATGAGTTTGCCACACTCTCTAGCAAGCTTTCAAGACCTGTCAGAAACAATGATACTTCCTTTAAAAGATTGAAGGAGGTAGCAGAAAAGAGATCAGCATGAGAGGCTACTGTAATCAGGATTTGAGCCTTCAGCTCAAAGGCTTCTAAGCTTTCACTGGGAAATGAACCCAGGTTCCAGCTGATTTCCTCACTTGGCAAGCACCCAAGTTAAGGAGGGCTTAAGAGGCAGAGTGAACCTAATAACCAGAGGCAGAAACCAATGGCCAAAAAGTAGAAATTAAAGGGCATCATTGATCTGAAAGTTCTCCTGAGATGAGAAAACTGATTTTTCTGGTCCATTTCAATGGAGACGAATATTCTGAAATGGGGTTTTGGTCATAATCACTGTACCCAGTGATTAAACAGGAACACAGTAGTGATAGGGGATGCTGATACAATCATTTTTCCTTGACCTGAGAGTGAAATCCAACTCTCTAACTGTCTCCAGTGAGACCAAGCAGTAACTTGGTGAAAGGGGAGGTGTCAAGCTGATCCCTATCAACAGACAAATGATCAAAACCTGGAGTCAATTCTGTCCCTCCAATTACCAACTGGAAGAGGGAATAATTCACTTTAGACTGGGGACAAAGACTCCTGAAAAAGAAAGCAATGAAATAGTAGCAAGAACTGAATCAATTATTAGATTAAAAACTATTGCAGTAGTAAAAAGGGTATTTTCTTGACATAAAATACCAACTGCACTGTTTTGTGTACATGAGTATGAGCAATAATCCCATAAATGTGTGAACTTGAGTAATAAGCCTTTGAGTAAATGAATATGAGCAATAAGCCCATTGAGTACATGAACATGAGCAACAAGCCCAAGTACATGAACACAACCAATAAGCCCATAGAGTCCATGAACATGAGCAATAAGCCCATTGAGTATATGAACATGAGCAAAAAGTCCTGAGTACATGAACATGAACAATAATCCCATTGAGTACATGAACATGAGCAACAAGCCCATTAAGTGCATGAACAAGACCAGTAAGCCCATAGAGTCCATGAACATGAGCAATAAGCCCATTGAGTACATGAACATGAGCAACAAGCCCCTAGAGTACATTAACATGAGCAAAAAGTCCTGAGTACATGAACATGAACAATAATCCCCTTGAGTACATGAACATGAGCATTAAGCCCATTGAGGATATGAACAAGAACAATAAGCCCATTGAGTACATAAACATGAGCATTAAGCCCATTGAGGATATGAACAAGAACAATAAGCCCATTGAGTACATAAACATGAACAATAAGTCCATGTATAAAATAAAATTCAAAACAATCTGAAACTCATTCAATATGCTATCAAAAACACATTAATTTTTGCAATCCCTTGTTTCTTCTTTTCCAAAATGAGACCTATCACTCTCTGAAAGCTAAAATCCTCTACCATTGGTACCCTAAAATTTGCAAAGGACACAAGTCTTCATAAGCAATGCCAGTGAAATGCAATTCCTATTAATTTCAGAAAAGCTACACTCAAACTTAGCAAAATATAAACTAAAGCATCATTAAAATTGTTTTTGGTTGCTGCAACAGAATCAATGCTACATTGTCCTCGCTGTTATGTAGCATTGCTTTCAAGGTGATTGAGCCCTAAATTGCATATGATAGGTATATAAATTTCCAAAACATACAAATGTCAGTGAAGAACACAACTCTTATTCTCACAAAAACAGACTGCTGCAGTGATTTCATGTTAAATTTCTATGTTGATTAGGAAACACAATCTCCCTGTAAATTTAAAGAGGCTCACTCTCCTTATGGATAAATAAATTATGTAATATTAACTGGACAACTGATGTAAGTACAGACTGTAGCATCCAGTACAAAAATGCAGTCTTCACATTCTTGTACTGGTGTTCAAAATATAATGAAAGAATAAGCCTCACCTTATCTGTCAGTTCATGCAATAAGAAAGCTTGCAATTCTGTGCTGAAAAAGAAAGCAAGTCAAATTTTGAATTCAAATACATCACAAAACAATAAGCATCCTGCAGACATTATATTACAATTTATGGCTTTGAATGACAATTAAAACAGAGATTCTTTTTATTTTTGCCTAAAATGGAGGTAGCAAATACATGTTTTGGCTTACTTTTGAATAAATCCAAATACAATGGCTTCCAAGTGATTTTCATTTAGCCAGATGCATAGGTGTATAAAAGTTGTTTTTGATTATCTGTTTCACTCATGCATGTGCAAAAGGGAAAAATTTGGATTTAATTCTTATTTTCTTTCTATGCTTATTGGACTCTCTTGTCCTAGCAACTTTTTAATCTCATTCTTATCCTGTTTCTTGTAAAGGTTGAGATCTCTGGCTAAATATTCTAAAATAGAAACAAAAACTCTTGCTCAGAAAATTATTTATTTTTGGATTTTTTGTAAAAAAAATGGGTCTAAAAAATGTTTTTCCGAATGTATTTTATTATGAGAGCTGACAGCCTATAATTGAATCATTGTAGAACTACATCAGTCTGCTTTTCTGCAAAACTATAATTGAATAATTGTAGAGTTACATCTGTCTGCTTTTCTGCAAAACTATAATTGAATCACTGTAGAGCTACATCTGTCTGCTTTTCTGTAAAACTTTAATTGAATCACTGTAGAGTTACATGTCTGCTTTTCTGTAAAACTATAATTGAATCACTATAGAGCTACATCTGTCTGATTTTCTGCAAAACTATAATTGAATCATTGTAGAGCTATATCTGATTTTCTGCAAAACTATAATTGAATCACTGTAGAACTACATGTGTCTGCTTTTCTGTAAAACTATAATTGAATCATTGTAGAGCTATATCTGATTTTCTGCAAAACTATAATTGAATCACTGTAGAACTACATGTGTCTGCTTTTCTGTAAAACTATAATTGAATCGCTGTAGAGCTACATCTGTCTACGTTTCTGCAAAACTATAATTGAATCACTGTAGAGCTATATCTGTCTACTTTTCTGCAAAACTATAATTGAATCATTGTAGAGCTACATGTCTGATTTTCTGTAAAACTATAATTGGATCACTATAGAGCTACATGTCTGATTTTCTGTAAAACTATAATTGAATCACTATAGAGCTACATCTGTCTGCTTTTCTGCAAAACTATAATTGAATCACTGTAGAGCTACATCTGTCTACTTTTCTGTAAACTATAATTGAATCATTGTAGAGCTACATGTCTGATTTCCTGTAAAACTATAATTGAATCACTATAGAGCTACATCTGTCTGCTTTTTTGTAAAACTATAATTGAATCATTGTAGAGCTACATCTATCTGCTTTTCTGTAAAACTATAATTGAATCACTATAGAGCTACATCTGTCTGCTTTTCTGTAAAACTATAATTGAATAATTGTAGAGCTACATCTGTCTGCTTTTCTGTGAATTGTATAGTTACATCTGTCTGCTTTTCTGCAAAACTATAATTGAATCACTGTAGAGCTACATCTGTCTGCTTTTCTGCAAAACTATAATTGAATCACTATAGAGCTACATCTGTCTGCTTTTCTGCAAAACTATAATTGAATCATTGTAGAGCTACATCTGTCTTCTTTTCTGCAAAACTATAATTGAATCACTGTAGAGCTACATCTGTCTACTTTTCTGTAAATCTATAATTGAATCATTGTAGAGCTACATCTGTCTTCTTTTCTGCACAACTATAATTGAATCACTATAGAGCTACATGTCTGCTTTTCTGTAAAACTATAATTGAATCACTATAGAGCTACATGTCTGCTTTTCTGCAAAACTATAATTGAATCACTGTAGAGCTACATCTGTCTGCTTTTCTGCAAAACTATAATTGAATCACTATAGAGCTACATCTGTCTGCTTTTCTGCAAAACTATAATTGAATCATTGTAGAGCTACATCTGTCTTCTTTTCTGCAAAACTATAATTGAATCACTGTAGAGCTACATCTGTCTACTTTTCTGTAAATCTATAATTGAATCATTGTAGAGCTACATCTGTCTTCTTTTCTGCACAACTATAATTGAATCACTATTGAGCTACATGTCTGCTTTTCTGCAAAACTATAATTGAATAATTGTAGAGCTACATCTGTCTACTTTTCTGCAAAACTATAATTGAATCACTGTAGAGCTACATCTGTCTGCTTTTCTGTAAAACTATAATTGAATCACTATAGAGCTACATGTCTGCTTTTCTGTAAAACTATAATTGAATCACTGTAGAGCTACATCTGTCTACTTTTCTGTAAAACTGTAATTGAATAATTGTAGAGCTACATCTGTCTACTTTTCTGTAAAACTATAATTGAATCACTATAGAGCTACATCTGTCTACTTTTCTGCAAAACTATAATTGAATAATTGTACAGCTACATCTGTCTACTTTTCTGCAAAACTATAATTGAATCACTGTAGAGCTACATCTGTCTGCTTTTTGTAAAACCATCCTCTTTGGTGAATCATTAATGATGTTGAAAGTACTGAACTTGAAAGTTGGGTATATGCAAATCTGAGAGATGTGTAAGCATAATTATTGCTAAAATAAGTGTAAAAAATGTGTAACCTGAGCATAAAAAGTGTAATCTATATATTACATGCTATAATTACAGTAGACTTCATTTTTAAAAAAAATACATTTAATTTCCTACTAACCTGCAAATGGTCAAAATTCTTGTCATAAATGGGCAAAATCATTGTGGATTTAACCCAGAATACAAACGCAAAACATACGGAAAGACTATTTATATTCAGCACTCACTTTAACTAGTCTACAATTTTAACCTTCACTGAATCATTTAATGAATTCTGCAATGAGAATGACAATAATATTCTCAAACCATGTGCTGTATTACATCACTCCCATAATATTATTTTATATTTTCTAAAACAGTGTTGTTTTGTCCATTTTCAGTCTGATGTGTTTTGAAGTTTAAAAAGATCAGTCAAATAAAATCCATTAGTCATGCCATTAAAGCCCATTTCGTCTGGCACCATTTTCTTTATAAAGTATGGATATGTCCACTTTCCAATTATGTTATCATTATAATGAATCTGTCAGGCAAAGGATCCCATATCAAATTGAAAAAACTTTTTTTACTTGGAAATATGTCACAAACAGTTGCTACAGAGAGAATATAAGGAAAGCATACAAATTTAAGTCTTGGACATCAAGCACTAAACAACTTTCACTGCTTCCTTTTTATTGTATGTTTTTCACATTCAACAAAGCATAATCCTTATACAAATGTGTAAGACATAATTTAGTGCAAAATGCATAATGATTATGCCAAAAGCTTCATGGCTGGCATGTGTGCATGATGCGTAAATGTGGCATACAGGGTTAATTGCTAGTCAAAAAGCCATTGGAGGGAATTATTTCAGGTGGTTAAATGAGGCTCCTAAAAAGAGGTCACCATGGGAAGTTACTAGTGACCTAGCCTTTTGCCCAAAGGATTGCAGAGATTTTACTGCAGGGGAAGTCCAGGTCACCCTAGATATGACCACATGAGCTGCTTCAGCATCCAAGATTTACATTTTAGTAGGCCAATAAGGGGCATGGCCCTTATGTGCAAGATGCAATGGAGAGGAAGGGTTCCATAGGGATTTACACCTACTCATGGCCCTTATGTGCAAGATGCAATGGAGAGGAAGAGTTCCATAGGGATTTACACCTACCCATGGTCCTTATGTGCAAGATGCAATGGAGAGGGGTGTTCCATAGGGATTTACACCTACTCATGGCCCTTATGA
Source organism: Potamilus streckersoni (assembly GCA_016746295.1). Taxonomy (NCBI): domain Eukaryota; kingdom Metazoa; phylum Mollusca; class Bivalvia; order Unionida; family Unionidae; genus Potamilus; species Potamilus streckersoni. The sequence goes on along the minus strand of JAEAOA010000864.1, from coordinate 558,724 downwards.
GCAAGATGCAATGGAGAGGAAGGGTTCCATAGGGATTTACACCTACCCATGTTCTGCTCAGACATTGTACCAGTAATTTGTTTGATTTGGATTTTTAACATAACTTTAAAAAGATTTTTATACAAGACATTTCTATGCAACTAAAAGCATGGACTAAGTCTATGTTACTATAATAATTTCAGTGAGAAGTCATTTACTTGGATGTTTTAACAAGTTTAAATGCAAGAAAGCAGTTATTAGAGAAAAACACAAGATAATCAGGCTTAACTAAAGCTAGAGACTACTACATTAGCACACAAAAAAACCAGTAAGCTATGACTTCCAATAATAATAGAAAAAAAATCAAGCAAGTTATCTGAAACGATATGAAAAGAAACCTGTATTCAATAACCAAGCACATAATATGAAGGTAAAAAGTGACTTGCAACCTGCTTACTTCACACAAAAACAGAACAATTTATATATGTAATATAAATTAAATGGTTGATATTGAAGAATATAATGGATAAAAGTGAGTCCATAGACTGCAGTTTATGCAAGGAAAAATTAAACAAGTACCTGCTTTATGCTAGAACTGCACAATCAAATTTGAATCACAAAAGTCTTGGGTAAAAAAGAAAATAACAAATGCTAATAACTCTCAAGAGAACTTAAATTTACAGAGAGAAAATTTGATCAGGAGAATAATTCTAATGTTTATAAAGGATATGTTCACAAGAGAAATAGTAAATTTGCTAGCATGAAGCAACAGAAAATTTTCTTCAATGTAGACAATATAGACATTTCAGCATGTTGACTAAGAAAGAAATGACAAGACAGTTCATATGGACAAGAATGCATAGGGTCTCCCAGTGTTCTGGAAACTTATGGTTCATCCTAATGGGAATATGAGGATTTGCCATATGGTTGAGGTATTTCCCCCAAAAAAGTATCAAATGAAAAATAGCATCATGTGTGGTATTGCCTGATAATAAAACTCCAGCTTTTAGACAATAGCTCAAGTAGGCATAAAAATAACACTTTAAGATTATATGTTTGCTTGTTATGCATCAATAACAACTTTGTGAAATATTTATATAGTTCTATTTTCCAATAAGGCAGTAGTCATCAAATGATTAGCAATCCACTATAAATATATATATATATATATGTATATGTGTATATATATATATATATATATATATATATATATATATATATATATATATATATATATATATATATATATATATATATATATATATATAGTACACATGACAAAGCATTTTGGGGATCCAGATGTAAGATCCATCATATGATTAGCAATCCACTACATATATATATATACTACACATGACAAAGCATTCTGGGGATCCAGATGTAAGATTCATCAGACCTTCCTCACGAAGACGTTGATGGTGAAGATTGGTAAGGAATTTTACCTTGGTGTACCAAACAGTAGTAACTCCAGGAAGTCATTGCTAACAGTTCCTTCACCAGATTTCTGAAAATGAATGATAATAAATTTATTTATCAAATTACTACAACTATACTCAGAGGAAGTAAGCACTCTAGGGTCTAATAATTTCTAATTGAGGTTCCAATTTGAATTGTTTCCTGACCTTGACATAGTATTTTGTGATCATGACCTTTCTGGATATATGATCCCTGATGATATCATGACATTTTTAATCCTTTTTATTTCTTTACTAAATCGATAGAAATCTACAAATATTACAAAAATGTTAATGATTTTGAAGTATAGAATTAAAGATTTAGTTGTGTTAAGTTATTAAAGACAAGAAACCACATTCAACTTGTCTTAAACTTAAATAATAGACTGGGAAATACTAAAATATAACAAGGACTTAGCACATCTATAAGTGGACTGGGGTAAATGTTTACAGAATATTGCAGACCTTTTTCTCTTCAGCAAACTTCATAAGTTTAGAGTCCATCTCCATCAATATATCTTCCCAGGCCTCTGACATTTGTTGGATAGTGGAATTTAGATACTACAAGCAAGAAAGAAAGAAAAAAGTTCAGAATAATAGTTATAGCACAGTTTGTTTTTATCTTATCTACATTATGGCTTTGGTATGACATGGGCAATTTCAGACTTAATAATGGCTTTGATATGACAGGAGCAATTTTAAATATGCTTCAGATCTATATAGTATTTTTACAAGGTCCCAGTGTGAATTAAATTAGCAAAAATAGATAGTATAAGGATTCCTTTATCAAGAAAAATGAGGATATTTTCTTTTCCAACATTAATAATGGATCAATTTCATTGCTGATGTTTTTATATTAGACCTACCAGGACTGTTACTTCCTCCAGATGCAATATACATACAACTGAGCTACCTGCTTCTTTTACTGAATATACAAACAGAAATATATAATTTTATAAACTATACATTTATATGGTAAATTCTTTGAAATTAAATAGGAGGACTGCTCTGGGTGCCTAAGTGGTTAGAGTGTAGCCTCAGATGTGGGAGGTTGGAGGTTCGAACTCTGACTTAGCTGCGTCAAAAACTCATAAAAATGGTACAAGCAGCTGCCTTGATTGGTGCTCAGCATTAAGAGGGTAGCATTAGGACTGGTTGGCCTGGTGCCAGGAAAATATGACAAAATCAGACATTACTATAAACTGCCACACTGCAGACATTGTAGCAATATGACTAAAAAAAACAAACAGACTGTGAATAGGAAATTATGCCATTTGCATAAAAATATATTAAAAAAGAAATTTTAAAATCTCAGAACAGTTTAAGAATGCAGGTTAAGAATTTATTATGAAGAAAACTGGTTAAAATCAAAGTAACCACAACAACATTATTAATAACAAATATGCACTAATAATAATAATAATAATAATAATAATAATAATAATAATAATAATAATAATAATAATAATAATACTTGTTGTTATTGTTGTTATGGGGTTTAATGCCATTTTTCAGCACAATATAGGCTATACATAGCAGCCAGTATTAATGGTGGAGGAAGAACCCTGGAAAACCCAGGGAAGATACACCGACCCACAAGAAGCTACTGGCAGGCTTTCTCGCTTACCCACAACAGCCAAGCCTGGGCTCTAACTCATGCAGACTGAGGTGAGATGGCAGTGATCCATAATGGTCAGCGCTTTAGACCACTCTGCCACTAATGGGCCCCAATAATAATAATAATAATAATTGGCTCACAATATTTATTCAGAAAGCATGTTTGAATGTAGAACCTCCATTCAGAGGTCATATTTGTTAAGATGTAAGTTTGACAGATGGCTGCTTAAGACAAGTATACCGGATAAAGACAAAACTTATCCAAGCATGTGTTCAAATATGTCCATATCTAAAGTCTGATAAGGATGAAATTTACCCAAGAAGTGTTGAAATGTGTCCTTATTTTAATGTCAAACAAATACAAAACTTACCTGAAAAAGTGTTGCAATGTGTCCATATTTTAATGCCAGAAGTCTTAGTTCTTTGTGCCTGGATGCAAGAAGAGCTGTGTGTAACTGAAAAAAAAAAAATGCCTTGAGAAATCTGAGGAAAAGTTGGTTTGTTGCTTTCAACTTTTGCTAAAATAAAATGGGCATCAACTTTTCCACTAGTTTATATTTTCTTTGTAGATAAAACATTATAAGATATTATTTATTATCACTGACATTTAGTGTGGTAAAAATTTACACAAGTAAATTTCTTATAAGTACTGAGATCAAACGACAAATATTCAGTGAACTTCTTTGTGCTTATACAAATACGAAAGTACATGATCATTTTGTTGCTAATAATATAGCTATCAGCAATAGGTGATTCATCACAAAATTACATTAATATTTTGGTGCTAATAATATAGCTATCAGCAATGGGTGATTCATCAAAAAAGTACATGATCATTTTGTTGCTAATAATATAGCTATCAGCAATGGTTGATTCATCAAAAAGCATCAAGCTAACTACTTAAAAAGAGAAATTTGAGATTGGAAGCAAATGGTAGGAGAATGGCATTCAAGGGACATAACATTTCTTAATATAATTCAGTTCAATGGAAATTAAACTCTTTTAGTCTCATCAATCTAAAGCTGCATACCAAATTTGGTTGAATTGCAACAAAGCGTGGTAAAGTAATTAGAGAGTATGGTCAATAGTATAATTTAGGGGGTTATAGAATACTGGAAATGAAACTAATTCAAGGTCTTATCAATATACAGGAGCATAATAAAATCTGGTAGAAATCAAAAAAAAATCCTTTGCAAATTTATGCTGCAGAAATCAGTCAGGATTATGGAGAATCAGGGGCCGTAATTACTCTAAATTGTTCTGTGAAATTATATAGCTTGTGCTCAATGAATGTGTCATTAAACATGCCAAATTTGGTTGAAACTCAACAATCTTATGAAAAAAATATTTCTGCAAAAACTAGTCAGGAGATTTTGTTTTTTCTTTTGGTCCTTTACATTCACTGTTCATTTGTAAAATACATGGAATTAACAATGATGCTGTGAATCTGATCCTTCTGAACTGCTGTTATCACATAAATCAATTTAAAATATGAAGAATTATGTTTTTCAAAAGATTTTATTTCATTAAGAAGAACAAAAGCTAAATGGCCAATTGAATTGCAACCTATGTCACTTGATAGTAATAATAATAATAATAATAATAATAATAATAATAATAATAATAATAATAATAATAATTGCCGGCTATAAGGAAATTGCATTACTACTGCTAAAATGCTTTCTCCAGTTTTGTTTTGAAGAGAGAGAGGGTGGTATATGTATTACAATGCATTATTCTTCTTATATCTCATGATTAACATAAAATATGAGAGTAAGAGGGAAAGATTTCAGCTATTCTTCAAGCCATTTTGTACCTTACTACTCCTGCTTAGCCGACACTTTGTCAAAGAGAGCAAACAATAATAAATGAAATAGTAATTGTAAACTATTCAAATACATACCATACTTCTTCAGTTTCAAAACCTAATTTACAGATGTCATTTTATATCAGTTTCATCAAAGAACTTGCAGATGAAAATTTTTAATTTCACTATTTTAGTTAGGCAACATGCTAGCTGTTGTTCCTTTAAATTGCTGACAGTTCTGTTGGAGAGTATAAAAAGTGTCACTGGTTGAAAAATTTACATGCATAAGCACCTGGTATTCACTTTCATAGTACAATATTCACAATAAACTATAGGATGCCTCATTTCCCTATTGGTACCATCACTATTTTGATCAGCAGAATCTTGCTCTCAAACAGATACTAGATTTGATGGCCTGACCATAACTGTAGTATATTTAATTAGCATGTAAATAACACTGCTAAGCCATCTGGTTCTTGGGGCAACTGATACTGTAACTAAAACTGTTTACTCAGTAGTACTAATTGATAACAGTATATGGTATAGCCTATGTATATGAGTTAGATCCCAATGACTAGGTAACTAAATACAGTTTCTCTCTCTCTCTCTCTCTCTCTCTCTCTCTCTCTCTCTCTCTCTCTCTCTCTCTCTCTCTCTCCTCTGTCTCTCTCTCTCTCTCTCTCTCTCTCTCTCTCTCTCTCTCTCTCTCTCTCTCTCTCTCTCTCATATCATATCATATCATATCATATCATGGTATATTTTATTTGATGATGAGGTGCAAGAAGAAACATGTGACAGCATACCTGTCCTTATCATGGTTATACATTTTCTAACTTGACTATTATAATGCAAAATATGTAAAACAATGTATATTACTTGTGCATGCTGGTGTAGCTCAATTACATCTAATGCACTTGAATTAATGCTTATGATCATGTTTTAAAATCATCTTCGAGGTTGGATCCTATATTTTTGTTGCACACAATAACTTCCCCAAAATGATAATAATTTTTAAACATTATTATCATATGTTTGGAGAAATTATATTTTTTTACATGCTAAAAATTACATGACAATATAATGCAATTTGATTTAATTAATCCATACATAAGTCAATTCAGAGTACAAGATGAAGCCAAGATTTTCTGGTTAAAAAGTATCAATTTAGAGACCTTATAATGCAGCCAGCCAGCCAGCCATCCATCCATTCAGTTTGGCTTGTTTATTTTTCATAAGTCTAACTCTTGATTCAATGACAATGAATCATCCATTACAGATGGATCTGTTTTGCAAAATATGCTCTTATTTATCAGAGGATCAAAGAAGAAAGTTTTTAACAGGCCTAAAATAGGGGTGTGGGTTGAATTAACTCAAATCATCTTTTAAGTAACTATACATGGTTCTTTCAATAAAAAGAAATTTCAGTTTCATGATAAAAAAAAGTCTTCAATGATTTATAAAACTATTTTGGGTGAATGTAATTATCTGTCAAATTACCATAACAAGAAGCATGGAACTATAACCACCTAATCTTTGTACAGCCTGCCTTGATTTTATATAGTTTTTTTTTCACTGCTATGAACAGCCAATGTTACTGACTCAAATAGCAATACATTCAGACTCTGCCATGCAATGATCTCAGAGTTGCAACATGGAAGCATTTTTATTACTAACTCATAAAATGATGTATTCTAGTTCCTGCCTTCAACATGGAAGCATCCATCATTGCTAATTTGTAACCTTAGGTATTCTGGTTTCCTTGAATATGATGTGGAAGCACCCTTCGTTGCTATTTCATAAATATGTTGATCTGTAGAAAACTGAGGTGAATTTGTCTCCTAATATTTCAACTCCTCTATTAGCTGCATTGTGATCATGTGTAATAACCAAAAAAGGTTTTACCTTCATTATTTTCCTAGCTAATAAAAGTCTTTCTACTAATAAATTTATTCCTTTACATTGCTTACAGAACTTTAAAATATCTTACACTAGTTGATATCAGTGACTTTTAGGCAAAATACTGAAATGAAAAGCACAGGCAAAATATATTTTAACAACAGTGACCTAACCCTTGGATCTACTGATCCTAAAAAAAGAATCTTCCTTGAGATATGGGAAATATTGTTTACTATAACTTAAGTTATAATCTGAAAATTTAATGCACAGGATAAATCTATTTTCAGCAACAGTGACCTTAACGCTGGAGCTACTGAATTCCAAAAGCAATATGATGGGTTGAGGGGAGCACATACCATGCTGTCAAAATCTGCTTTTAGAATTTAAGTTAAAAATTAAACACAACCACAAAACCTATTTTTAGAAACAGTGACCCTGACCTTGAGACTACTGATCCCAAAAAGTTTATTTGGGCTAAGTGGAACACATGGCCAAAGTTGCATTGAAATCTTTTCCCCAGAACCAAGTTATCATGCAAAAATTAAATGCATAAATAAAATCTATTTTTTGCAAAAGTGACCTTGACTTTTCAGCTAATAATCCCAATATCAATAATGATCATCCTTGGCAAGTTGGGTTCACTAGTACATATCTTAACATCAAGAAACCAACCCAAGGTTTTAAGAACTGATGTGAATACTTGGAAGGTAATCCAATTTCTAAAAGACCAATATCTGTGACTGGAGAGCTGGAAGTGACTGTAATGAAGGAAGCAACTGATGAAGATCCTCGATGGACAGCATAAGATATTCCTATTATCCAGGCAATAATTAGTGAGCAGTTTATAATAAACTTAAGTGTCATTTGAAGCTCACAAAAGTTTATGCTAGATAATCCCACAATTATTGATCAAATAAAGACTCAGCTTGAAATTCCCAAACAACTACTTGCCAAATATGGAAAAAGTGACAAAAAGCATTTGAATGAGATTGTCACCTGTGATGCTACAATAATTTATTTTTCTGAACCCAACTCAAGAAGAGAAAATACTAATGTCTGGCTCTGAAAAAGAGAGCAGAGACCAAAAATCACCTTAAGAAGTTGGACTTTTATAAACTCTATAAACTCAACTAATTTCACTTAACTTTTTTATGTAATCAAAGTGATACCAAAATTTGTGAAACCACCTAGCACAGGTACCCAAGTATCCATCTACTGCATGACAATGCATTGGCATTTAATAACTGGATAATACAACTTGAGAAAAGTTTGAGATGGATGGACTGACATGCATACAGGAACTTTGTTGTACAATGCATTAATATGCAGATGTATATAAATACACCTAACACAAAGTATTTTATTTCAAAAAGAGAAAGTTACTAATCTTTAAATACACACTTTGACAACAGCGAATTCTAACACTTGATCTTCTTCTTTCAACATTTCCACAAAAACCACAAGGCAGCTCAGATCATATGACAACATAGCAGAGCACATCTTTTTTAGCTGAAAAAAATGAATACAGAATAAATAAAGTAGAAAGATTCATCTAACTGTTAAATGAATTTCCAAGATTAAACTGTAAACTGCTGTGTACTTAAGCTGATATTCTTGTGAGATATAAAGATGTTTAACTTGGCTGCTGTGGTGGCCATATTGGATATATGTTAAACACCATTTTTCATCTGAAACGATTTTAGCTATAATACTTTTTTTATTGGTTTGTGATGTAATTATGTAAACAGTACTTACCTTTCAACATACATGTATAATACATAGTGACAGAGGACACATTGACTGTGGATCAACTTGTCTATAGAAACACTTGTACAGATCATGTATATATTCAGTTACCATGTCTGAAACAGGTGGGGATTTTTTTAGAATTTGATTACACATACCTTTAAATGGCAATTAATCACTTTATTTGCATCCACATACACCACTCCCTCGATAATTCGCGAACATCGGGGTCCAAAAACATTGACCATGATATAAACAAGAATGCAAGTTATCGAGGGACCTATAATAAACAACAAAACTTACAAAGGGATCGACATAAAGGCAAAAAGGAAGTGGGGTTGGCTTGGCATGTTACAGTGTTGAATACTCAATTATTAATCATGCTAAGATTAAAAGTGAATAAATATCTCTTCATATCGGTGTTTTTTGTTTAGTTTTTTTCCCTCACAGAGTATCATCAATTTCAGGATAACTTACAATATATTGAGATCATCAAAACATTATTCCACATGGTTTCTGTTCACTTAGCACATGTACGACTTCACACGTATACTAATTTAGTTGTGAATGGTATATATTCTAGTTTTATTGCTTGATCCAAAGTAGACATTTTTTAAATACAAAAGATCGATACATTTTGAAAAAAACAATGTTGATCGAACAATGTGTAGATTTTTATTGCGGTAGAAGTAAAATGGAAGAAAAAAAATTAATTCACAAGGGTTAACCATTAACAACATGAATTTATTGGGTCTAAAAATTTAAAATGACATAAATTATAACACAAAAACACTTGCGGTTTGAGACATGCTGTGTGAACCATGCGTACACAGCATCATCTAATTCGTTATCGCTTGCAGTAAGTGCTCGTTTTCGTTTCATCCTTTCATCTGAATCAACATCATGTAAGTAATTTAGAAGTTTCGGCTCATCCTTAAGCCAAACTCTAAATATCAACTCAGCAATGTTTAGTTCATTGCAAATTTTTTATCTCGCTTCGCCATTATGAACCCTATCTATGATGCACAGCTTTTCAGTCACTGAGTATGCCTTTCTCTTAATTCCTTTGCTCTCCATGGTCACATTTACAAATGATTAGTATACATTACAGATATTATATATTTTAATGATATTAATATATAAAAATGTGAAAACATTTTTGATTGGTCAAGTAAAATGAAATTTGATAATGGTAATGAATGCAAGAACTTATGCTCCTATTGGCATGCCTTTGAACTTTATTTTATTGTACTTACCTTGTTTGATTTGATACAAAAGACAAAGTGATAAAACAACACAGGTCTCTTTTAATTGATTTTTTTTTATTGCAACAAACACTTCCCCAAGCTGTTTATCTAAACAAAGCCGGCATGTAATTAGGTTCTCACAGCAGTACTCACGGGTTTTGATGTGACAATCAACTATTTTCATGTTTTGATATAAGAGAATATGTATGTTCAAATATAGTGTTAAGACGAAATTAAAGGATTATAATCTGAATTTCACCTAGCAAGACATTTAATTGGTGTTTTTTTCATTCTCTGTTACCCCATGTTATGAATTTTTTGTTGATCGCTATTTTCTTAGTGTATTGACAACAATTTTTCTATTAAAAAACCTAACATAATATGTGATATCCTTTCAGAACTTAAGAATTTCACAATATGGATTCTATATTTATGGGCAATAATCACAATTTTTGATGATAAAAATGAGCTATGTATCAAGGTCCAACTTACCAATTTACCATTTCTTATCACGACATTCAACACTTTTTAAAATATATTTTCTTTGGAAAAAAATCAGGAGCCATGCCGGACACTGCGTTTTAAGCGGGTTCACGAGTTATCCAGGCACGAGTTATCAAGGGAGTGGTGTATATCTGGATTCCTTTGGAAGGTCATTATTTCCATATCCAAAAAAAACATATTAATTTTAACCCTTTCATCACTGCGGACCGGGAAAATGGATAGGGGGAAGTAAATCTGTAAATACTATGGACCGACTTTTCGGTCTGGGGCAGTGTTCTTCTTTAACTTTATAGTACCCGACTAAATAACTTTCGGGGTACCTCTAATAACTTCCATCTTGTAATGTAGATGTTATATTTGGATGATCTCGTGAATTTAGCTTGTATACAACTAGAAGTAGGAACTTTTAACATGTTTTCCGAATGCTGAAATTTGTATCCATAATGGCGGTGTTTGAAGATATTTAAGAGAAGATTTATCAGATTTTAATAATTTCGACCTAGTAAATTTGGATCAAAATGAGAGAGACGTATGGAGAGACAATGGAATGCACTTGTGGGTGACAGTGATGATGATGAAGAGGACTTTGAAGGTTTCGAACCAGAGGAATTGTATGCTCCACATGGTTTTGTTTGGACGAAGCCAGAAACCAAAGAGATTTGTTTCAGTTTTCTGACAGAATTGGGCACACCCGAGTGTTAGATGGCTCCAGGAGAGCTTCAGAATATTTTCAAATATTCTATTCAGATAAAGTTTTTGGAAAAATTATCGTTTAACGAACTTCAATGAGAAGATCAACGTGGCAGAGCGATATAGGTGTGTAGACAGATCTCACCTTGGAGATTATTTTGGTTCATTTTATAGAATTTTATATATTATGGACACCATGAAAGAAAGATTTGTGCTGCTACTGTGATTATTCACTAGTACATTTTTAGATAAGGTATGATCCAGTGTAAACCAGATTGAATGTTGCATGCTGTGATGTCACAATCAAAGCTATGCATGTTGAAAACATTTGTACGACCCTATATTGTAACAATTACACCTGATAAAAGTCCATAAGCAAGTAAAAATTTTCATCTGCAAGTTCTTTGATGAAACTGATATAAAATGACATCTGTAAATTAGGTTTTGAAATGAAATGACATCTATAGAGTAGGTTTTGAAATGAAATGACATCTATAAAGTAGGTTTTGAAATGAAATGACATCTATAAAGTAGGTTTTGAAATGAAATGGCATCTATAAAGTAGGTTTTGAAATGAAATGACATCTATAAAGTAGGTTTTGAAATGAAATGACATCTATAGAGTAGGTTTTGAAATAAAATGAAATCTATAAAGTAGGTTTTGAAATGAAATGGCATCTATAGAGTACGTTTTGAAATGAAATGGCATCTATAAAGTAGGTTTTGAAATGAAATGACATCTATAAAGTAGGTTTTGAAATGAAATGGCATCTATAGAGTAGGTTTTCAAATGAAATGGCATCTATAAAGTAGGTTTTGAAATGAAATGACATCTATAAAGTAGGTTTTGAAATGAAATGACATCTATAGAGTAGGTTTTGAAATGAAATGACATCTATAGAGTAGGTTTTGAAATGAAATGGCATCTATAGAGTAGGTTTGAAATGAAATGACATCTATAGAGTAGGTTTTGAAATGAAATGGCATCTATAAAGTAGGTTTTGAAATGAAATGGCATCTATAAAGTAGGTTTTGAAATGAAATGACATCTATAAAGTAGGTTTTGAAATGAAATGACATCTATAGAGTAGGTTTTGAAATGAAATGGCATCTATAGAGTAAGTTTTGAAATGAAATGGCATCTATAAAGTAGGTTTTGAAATGAAATGACATCTATAAAGTAGGTTTTGAAATGAAATGGCATCTATAAGTTAGGTTTTGAAATGAAATGACATCTATAAAATAGGTTTTGAAATGAAATGACATCAATAAAGTAGGTTTTGAAATGAAATGACATCTATAAAGTAGGTTTTGAAATGAAATGACATCTATAAAATAGGATTTGAAATGAAATGACATCTATAGAGTAGGTTTTGAAATGAAATGACATCTATAAAGTAGGTTTTGAAATGAAATGACATATATAGAGTAGGTTTTGAAATGAAATGACATCTATAAGTTAGGGTTTGAAATGAAATGACATCTATAAAGTAGGTTTGAAATGAAATGGCATCTATAGAGTAGGTTTTCAAATGAAATGGCATCTATAAAGTAGGTTTTGAAATGAAATGACATCTATAAAGTAGGTTTTGAAATGAAATGACATCTATAGAGTAGGTTTTGAAATGAAATGGCATCTATAGAGTAGGTTTTTAAATGAAATGACATCTATAGAGTAGGTTTTGAAATGAAATGGCATCTATAGAGTAGGTTTTGAAATGAAATGGCATCTATAAAGTAGGTTTTGAAATGAAATGACATCTATAAAGTAGGTTTTGAAATGAAATGACATCTATAGAGTAGGTTTTGAAATGAAATGGCATCTATAGAGTACGTTTTGAAATGAAATGGCATCTATAAAGTAGGTTTTGAAATGAAATGACATCTATAAAGTAGGTTTTGAAATGAAATGACATCTATAGAGTAGGTTTTGAAATGAAATGACATCTATAGAGTAGGTTTTGAAATGAAATGGCATCTATAAAGTAGGTTTTGAAATGAAATGACATCTATAAAGTAGGTTTTGAAATGAAATGGCATCTATAAGTTAGGTTTTGAAATAAAATGACATCTATAAAATAGGTTTTGAAATGAAATGACATCTATAGAGTAGGTTTTGAAATGAAATGACATCTATAAAGTAGGTTTTGAAATGAAATGACATCTATAAAGTAGGTTTTGAAATGAAATGACATCTATAAAGTAGGATTTGAAATGAAATGACATCTATAGAGTAGGTTTTGAAATGAAATGACATCTATAAAGTAGGTTTTGAAATGAAATGACATCTATAGAGTAGGTTTTGAACTGAAATGACATCTATAAGTTAGGGTTTGAAATGAAATGACATCTATAAAGTAGGTTTTGAAATGAAATGGCATCTATAAAGTAGGTTTTGAAATGAAATGATATCTATAAGTTAGGTTTTGAAATGAAATGGCATCTATAAAGTAGGTTTTGAAATGAAATGGCATCTATAGAGTACGTTTTGAAATGAAATGGCATCTATAAAGTAGGTTTTGAAATGAAATGACATCTATAAAGTAGGTTTTGAAATGAAATGACATCTATAGAGTAGGTTTTGAAATGAAATGGCATCTATAAAGTAGGTTTTGAAATGAAATGACATCTATAAAGTAGGTTTTGAAATGAAATGGCATCTATAAGTTAGGTTTTGAAATAAAATGACATCTATAAAATAGGTTTTGAAATGAAATGACATCTATAGAGTAGGTTTTGAAATGAAATGACATCTATAAAGTAGGTTTTGAAATGAAATGACATCTATAAAGTAGGTTTTGAAATGAAATGACATCTATAAAGTAGGATTTGAAATGAAATGACATCTATAGAGTAGGTTTTGAAATGAAATGACATCTATAAAGTAGGTTTTGAAATGAAATGACATCTATAGAGTAGGTTTTGAAATGAAATGACATCTATAAGTTAGGGTTTGAAATGAAATGACATCTAAAAAGTAGGTTTTCAAATGAAATGACATCTATAAGGTAGGTTTTGAAATGAAATGACATCTATAAAGTAGGTTTTGAAATGAAATGGCATCTATAAAGTAGGTTTTGAAATGAAATGACATCTATAAAGTAGGTTTTGAAATGAAATGACATCTATAAGTTAGGTTTTGAAATGAAATGACATCTATAAAGTAGGTTTTAAAATGAAATGGCATCTATAGAGTAGGTTTTCAAATGAAATGGCATCTATAAAGTAGGTTTTGAAATGAAATGACATCTATAAAGTAGGTTTTGAAATGAAATGACATCTATATAGTAGGTTTTGAAATGAAATGACATCTATAGAGTAGGTTTTGAAATGAAATGACATCTATAGAGTAGGTTTTGAAATGAAATGGCATCTATAGAGTAGGTTTTGAAATGAAATGGCATCTATAAAGTAGGTTTTGAAATGAAATGACATCTATAAAGTAGGTTTTGAAATGAAATGACATCTATAGAGTAGGTTTTGAAATGAAATGGCATCTATAGAGTACGTTTTGAAATGAAATGGCATCTATAAAGTAGGTTTTGAAATGAAATGACATCTATAGAGTAGGTTTTGAAATGAAATGACATCTATAGAGTAGGTTTTGAAATGAAATGGCATCTATAAAGTAGGTTTTGAAATGAAATGACATCTATAAAGTAGGTTTTGAAATGAAATGGCATCTATAAGTTAGGTTTTGAAATGAAATGACATCTATAAAATAGGTTTTGAAATGAAATGACATCTATAAAATAGGTTTTGAAATGAAATGACATCTATAAAGTAGGTTTTGAAATGAAATGACATCTATAAGTTAGGTTTTGAAATGAAATGACATCTATAAAGTAGGTTTTGAAAGGAAATGGCATCTATAAGTTAGATTTTGAAATGAAATGGCATCTATAAGTGAGGTTTTGAAATGAAATGGCATCTATAAGTTAGGTTTTGAAATGAAATGGCATCTATAAGTTAGGTTTTGAAATGAAATGGCATCTATAAGTGAGGTTTTGAAATGAAATGACATCTATAAGTTAGGTTTTGAAATGAAATGGCATCTATAAGTTAGGTTTTGAAATGAAATGGCATCTATAAGTTAGGTTTTGAAATGAAATGACATCTATAAAGTAGGTTTTAAATTAAATGACATCTATAAGTTAGGTTTTGAAATGAAATGGCATCTATAAAGTAGGTTTGGAAATGAAATGGCATCTATAAAGTAGGTTTGGAAATGAAATGACATCTTTAAGTTAGGTTTTGAAATGAAATGACATCTATAAAGTAGGTTTTGAAATGAAATGGCATCTATAAAGTAGGTTTTGAAATGAAATGACATCTATAAGTTAGGTTTTGAAATGAAATGACATCTATAAAGTAGGTTTTGAAATGAAATGGCATCTGTAAGTTAGGTTTCGAAATGAAATGACATCTATAAGTTAGGTTTTGAAATGGAATGACATCTATAAAGTAGGTTTTGAAATGAAATGGCATCTATAAGTTAGGTTTTGAAGTGAAATGGCATCTATAAGTTAGGTTTTGAAATAAAATGGCATCTATAAGTTAGGTTTTGAAATGAAATGATATCTATAATTTAGGTTTTGAAATGAAATGGCATCTATAAGTTAGGTTTTGAAATGAAATGGCATCTATAAAGTAGGTTTTGAAATGAAATGGCATCTATAAAGTAGGTTTTGAAATGAAATGATATCTATAAGTTAGGTATTGATATGAAATGGCATCTATAAGTGAGGTTTTGAAATGAAATGGCATCTATAAGTTAGGTTTTGAAATGAAATGGCATCTATAAGTTTGGTTTTGAAATGAAATGGCATCTATAAGTTAGGTTTTGAAATGAAATGACATCTATAAAGTAGGTTTTGAAATGAAATGACATCTATAAAGTAGGTTTTGAAATGAAATGACATCTATAAAGTAGGTTTTCAAATGAAATGACATCTATAAAGTAGGTTTTGAAATGAAATGACATCTATAAAGTAGGTTTTGAAATGAAATGACATCTATAAAGTAGGATTTGAAATGAAATGACATTTATAAAGTAGGTTTTGAAATGAAATGGCATTTATAAAGTAGGTTTTGAAATGAAATGACATCTATAAGTTAGGTTTTGAAATGAAATGACATCTATAAAGTAGGTTTTGAAATGAAATGACATCTATAAAGTAGGTTTTGAAATGAAATGACATCTATAAAGTAGGTTTTGAAATGAAATGACATCTATAAGGTAGGTTTTGAAATGAAATGGCATCTATAAAGTAGGTTTTGAAATGAAATGACATCTATAAAGTAGGTTTTGAAATGAAATGACATCTATAAAGTAGGTTTTGAAATGAAATGACATCTATAAAGTAGGTTTTGAAATGAAATGGCATCTATAAAGTAGGTTTTGACATGAAATGGCATCTATAAAGTAGGTTTTGAAATGAAATGACATTTATAAAGTAGGTTTTGAAATGAAATGACATCTATAAAGTAGGTTTTAAAATGAAATGACATCTATAAAGTAGGTTTTGAAATGAAATGGCATCTATAAAGTAGGTTTTGAAATGAAATGACATCTATAAAGTAGGTTTTGAAATGAAATGACATCTGTAAATAAGGTTTTGAAATGAAATGACTTCTATAAAGTAGGTTTTGAAATGAAATGACATCTATAAAGTAGGTTTTGAAATGAAATGGCATCTATAAAGTAGGTTTTGAAATGCAATGGCATCTATAAATAAGGTTTTGAAATGAAATGACATCTATAAGTTAGGTTTTGAAATGAAATGACATCTATAAAGTAGGTTTTGAAATGAAATGACATCTATAAAGTAGGTTTTGAAATGAAATGGCATCTATAAAGTAGGTTTTGAAATAAAATGACATCTATAAAGTAGGTTTTGAAATGAAATGACATCTATAAAGTAGGTTTTGAAATGAAATGACATCTATAAAGTAGGTTTTGAAATGAAATGGCATCTATAAAGTAGGTTTTGAAATGAAATGACATCTATAGATTAGGTTTTGAAATGAAATGACATCTATAAAGTAGGTTTTGAAATGAAATGACATCTATAAAGTAGGTTTTGAAATGAAATGGCATCTATAAAGTAGGTTGTTTTGAAATGAAATGACATCTATAGAGTAGGTTTTGAAATGAAATGACATCTATATGGTTTTGAAAGAGCTTTTTATGCTTATGGAACAGATTAGTCAATTGCTAAGCTTGCTGACATCAGAAGAGATGCCTGTTATCAATAGGAAATTGAAAGAAGCCAATAATGGCTTTTCTATGTGACCCATAAACTGAAACTTTGCCTGCTTTTATAGACAAGTTTTAAATAATGAACTTTTTGACCCTAATGAAATGGGATGTAACTTATCTCATGTCAAAGGTGAACTTCATCATTCAGAGATAGTTTTGATTCAGAGGCAAAAAGAAGAACATATGAAACAAAACTTGTCAAACTAGCACCAAAGGTAATTTCTATTTCTGCTGTGATAACACAACTATTTTTCCCACCATCCAGAAAACAAATTGTTTTAACTGTCAACCATAATGATAAAAACTGCCTCGCATTAGAATCTGACATTTTTTGCATGTTTGAGTTACTCTATCAATGTGACTGAATTAAGATGAATACAAGTGAAATATGAAATGTTTGCACATCAGTTCACATGTTATGCCATTATATAAACGATGCCTTTCTCATGAAGCAAAGGTTTAGTTTGATTGGTCTGCAGATATGTTCCAGTGCTTAAGACTGGGAGAAATCATTTGGAAACAACCAACTGTTACACACTATATTTAGATAGAAAATCTGTTGGGATTTAGTATGTACAATCGTGATGAAGAGTGTACCAAAGTCATGTGAACTGGATCCTATTCCGACATCACTGCTGCTAGAATGTTTGGATCCAATATTGCCTTCACTAACTGATGTTATTAATACGTCTCTCTCATCTGGGGAATTCCCATTATTTTACAAAACTGCCATTGTAAAACATATGCTGAAGAAACCAACACTTGACCATAATGATCTAAAGAACTACCGCCCAGTTTCTAATCTCCCATTCATGTCACAAATCTTAGAAGAAGTTGTTCTATCCCAATTTGTATCTCATCTGAATTCAAACAGTCTTTTTAGCAATGTACCATTTGCATATCGCCCTTGCCACAGTACTGAAACCGCTCTTCTAAAAGGAGTCAACGACCTTCTCTCTACTTTGGATGGTGGAAAGAATACAGTCCTCACTCTCCTTGACTTGTCTGCAGCATTTGACACTATAGACCATGATATATTACTTCACAATCTCCAGCATGTATTTGGCATTCATGCTACGGCCTTACTATGATTCAAGTCCTACTTGGTCATCAGGACACAAATTGTGTCCACAAAAGGAAAACACTTAAGCCCAGTTGATCTATGTTGTGGTGTTCCACAGGGGTCTGTTCATGGACTTGTTCTCTTCATTCTAAACACTCAGCCACTCTCAAGTGTCATAGATCATCATCCAGTGTCTCACCAATTGTATGCTGATGACACTCAAATATACAAATCTAGCAATCCAGCTTAAGTAGAAGCTACGATCCAAGACATGGAGAGGCGCATTTCTGATGTGAAATCATGGATGACATATAACAAACTGCAGATGAATGATGATAAAATTGAAGCCATCCTGATTACAAAACATAGACTTTCTCATTCACATCCTTTACCTCAGATAATAAATAATAGCAACACCATCATTAAATTCAAGCAGTCAGTATGAAACCTCTGTGTCACTCTTGACAGTACTTTCTCATTTCATTAACTTGTCATGAACATATGCTGGGCTGCATATCTTGAGCTGAGATGCATCAACTCCATTTGCAAGTATATGTCAATTCAATTCTGTCTGGTTCATCTCAATATCTACTTCAGAAACTACAAAAAGTTCAAAACACTGCTGCTCCAATCATTCTTAGAGTACCACGATCAGAGCATGCCTCTCCGCTGCTCTGTACCCTACACTGGCTATCCATACGATCCAGAATTAAATACAAAATTTGTTCTCTGTGCTACATTTCACTGACGGGCTCCAGTCCAGCATACCTATCTGACCTCACCCATGTGTATACACCTGCAAGATGATTACGCTCCTCTTCTGACACTCGCATTCTCAATATTCCCACTATGAAGTTGAAATCATATGGACAATGTTCTTTTGCATACCAGGGCCCAGCAATGTGGAACGAATTGCCCACTGCACTTAGACATAAAGACACAGTGATCTCATTTAAGAATGCCCTTCAAACCCATCTATTTCAACTGCAAGAACAGTCATAATGACCTAATAATGTATCCTTTTTAACGTATCTTTACCTAAAAAAAATTACAGCATGTTTTCTGTTTCTAATTTCGTGGTGTTTGTTTTTAATTTTTGTAATCATTTCATTATATATGGTTTGTTTTCTATATTCTTTTTTAAGTGTTGTCAAATGTTGTAAAGCGCTTAGAGCTTCTAAAGATTAGGAGCTATATAAAAAAAATCCTTGTTATTATTATTATTAATTGTGTGTGTGTGTGTGTTTGTGTGTGTGTGTGTGTGAATGTATGTGTGTGTTTTCATCATATCACTATGATGTCTGCAATGTAGCAGTCTATAGTGATGTCTAGTAATGGGGCATTATGCCGCAGACATGTAGCATCATGTCCTATTCAGTCAAATTATCCTGACAAGGCCGACCAGTCCTAACACTAACCTCTTAATGCTGATTGCAAAGCGAGGCAGCTGCCAGTGCCATTTATAAAAGATTTGGGTATGACTCTACCATGGTTCAAACCTGCAACATCCCACATGTGCAGCTAATGCTCTAACCACTTAGGCCTTGGGGATAGGAATTAGAATAGCCATTGTGACCATTAGGTCATATTTGACTGTATACTGACCTCAAAACCATTATGATCTGCGATTGTAATTCTGGCAACTGGGAATATGCCATATGCATACACATGGATTTCTTGCTGGTTGTGTCCTATCAACAGCAGATTCAGTCTGAAATAAGTATGAAATTATAAGGGATTTGTTTTCAAAAACATGTTCTCACCAATCCCCACAATAACAATTACTGTTATTCTGTGACAATGGTACCTGAAAGAAAAAAATAATATAGCATGGTTAAGATGTGCGTGTGTGTGTGTGTGTGTGTGTGTGTGTGTGTGTGTGTGTGTGTGTGTGTGTGTGTGTGTGTGTGTGTGTGTGTGTGTGTGTGCATGTGCACGTGTTTGCATGCATGTGTGTGTTTTGGATTTTTAATGTGACCTTAAAAATTTTTTCATCTTTCCTTCTGAGTCATTATATTCAAACCAGGCATAACAATCAAACCAATGTGGCTGAAAATTTCTCTGTCGCTTAGTAGTGTCATATTTGACATTTTTTGCCATGGATTGTTGCTTATGTCTCTTTGGAGAAATAGCTACCACGCACTCAGTATCTGTCTTAAGTTTTTATCCCTTAATTTTCAAACAAATTTTTCTTCTCCAAATCGCCATTATTACCTTCCTTACGAAAATAGCTTAACAAACTCATTTTATCCACCGAGTATATATCAGCTTGCTTGATAAAGTGATCTTAACATCAATTTTCTCTTTTAAATACAAACTGAAACTGCTCATTAATTAGCATACTTGTTTTGCTTCAAACACAATATTGCACATGGAAGTTAATCATCTGTATAATCAATTATAAATTAAAGAATCATTACTGTCATTTAATCAGTTCATTAAGAATACTGACACTGATGTTGGTAAAATACCTATCATTAATTTAATTACTTGCTGATTTAAAATCATAGTGAGTCACTCATTATGATCTAGACTGAGTAAACTCATTGAAACAAAACCACTTACAACACTGCTAATTGATCATACAGGCTTTGTTTTGTCTGACGTGTCTTGATTTGCCAATAATTTGGTTGCTTAGCTGAATAAATATGCAGTTAAGCGGTAACAGGATGTAAATGTATAAACAAAGAGAGCTTAGAATCATGTATTCAGTACACATTGAGGTCATGATTGGCCAAATAAAGGTAGATATAGTGATTTAAGCATGTAAATAAGTTCTCAATGGACAGGTTTTTTGTCAATTTTCATCCAACGATGACTTATCACAGAAAAATGATTATAATACATTAGAGATACAAATAAATAATAACTGTTTTTTGTTGAAAGGATGCTTGTAATATTCTGACTGAGGTATTACGGTTAATTCTTTATGCAACTGATGGCTTTTATACTAAACCGATATTACCACCAACCCCTCATTTTTACATTCATTTTTGACAGAAAAGAGCTATTTTAAACATTTTCCTGAGACAAGGTGGCTCAAAGAATCAGTATGTACATTATTCATCTTTAAAGTTAACTAGTACTATAACAAATTAACATACCTTTCATCACCCATCAACCATGTCATTTTTAGATATTTACCTCTGTGAAGACACATGTAAATACATAAGCACAGTCTGCTGCTCATTTGCAGGGCAAGTTATGCATTTGATCTCCAATGCTAGACTAATGTGACAGGTAGACACCAACAAGCCAACCCATTTTCAAGCCTAACTCAATGTAAATGTAAACCACATTACAGATTTAGATGGAGTGTGAATTTATAAATGCTAGGCTTGTGATAATTAGGCTCATGCCTCCAACCTTAAACATTAGGTGTCAAAATACAAAACTATCCGTTGAGACCTAAGGATTAGCCTGACTTTATTATAAAGCACTAGTGACTTGGAAAATTTTACTTCCCTGACTTCAAATATGACTAGTCCGAAATGTTGGGCTATGGGAGTTGATCAGCCCTGATATGATTATGCCATACTTTACAGTATATGATCATACCATACTTTACAGTACATAATCATACCAAACTTTACAGTACATAATCATACCATACTTTACAGTACATGATCATACCATACTTTACAGTACATGATCATACCATACTTTACAGTATATAATCATACCATACTTTACAATAGATAATCATACCATACTTTACAGTATATGATCATACCATACTTTACAGTACATGATCATACCATACTTTACAGTATATAATCATACCATACTTTACAGTAGATAATCATACCATACTTTACAGTACATGATCATACCAAACTTTACAGTACATAATCATACCATACTTTACAGTACATGATCATACGATACTTTACAGTACATGATCATACCATACTTTACAGTACATGATCATACCATACTTTACAGTATATAATCATACCATACTTTACAGTATATGATCATACCATACTTTACAGTACATGATCCTACCATACTTTGGTGGCGCTCTACAGTTTCGTATTTAGCATAGGGTTAGAATTTTAAAGAAAAAGAGTTTCCCCGGGTTTTCTCACTAGTTATACTGGCTATTTAAAAGAGACTTTGTATATCTTAGGTATTGTTCAAAGAACCTTTAATTCCCTTTATTTTGATGTATTATTGATGGGTGTAATATGGGTTAGAGAGTATACAGCTTGGCCTTACTCCAGATGTGCACGCTTCAAAACAGTGCTGGCTCTACTTGCTCATTTTCACTTCTTGAACTTCAGAGGTAAATTGTAAAAAATAGAGCTGATAACTTTTTTTACATTTTATATATTTGGTAATTCATTCATTGCACTTTTACAAGCTGGTATTGTCTAGTTTGACAAAATTCATTTTCCAAATTTTAATAGGTACCAAGAATAGTGTACTATAGACAAATTCAGGTTGATTTTTGGAGCACAAGGGAGCAGTCATTTTAGTTAACAGTGTCCTAAGATCATTTAAAATTTCCAAAAATACAATATCCAAAGAAATTTCAGTCACATTACATGAAAGTAGTACATAGGTATGCCAATATTCTCTCCACTATGCATGTTTAAAATGCAAACAACTTCACCTTACATACATCACTCTCTCAAAAGTACATAATAACTGGTGAGCACCACCATAAAGAGTATATAGATATTATTATTGTGTGATTTAATTTTGATTGTATGGCTCAAATATTTAAGTTGCAAGCATCAAAACAGTCCATTATAATAATTATCTTGTATTTCTTCCCTCAGAACAGCATTTATTAGAGTCAGAGTCTCAAACAGGTACAGCCCCCCCTCCTTATGATAAAATGTGAACTATTTTAAAAATGCATATTGCATTTTGTCAACATAGCAACGAGTGTTTGCTGATAGACAGGAACATGAAACAAGGCGTATTTATTCCTGAGATGTCAACAATAAATTTTACAGTTAGAAAAAGGATATAATATGTGAGGTTTATAAAGGTCAAAGGTCAAAGGGTAAAATATTAACTAATTCTTTGAAATGAAAGAAAGCAAATTTGCTTTGTTATCATTTATTTTTTAATTTCATTGCAAATAAATGAAAAGAAACATTTTCACTATGTATTTCTTTTACTTAATGCAAAGTTTTCAATTTAAGTTGACTTTATTCCCATATTCTAAGACTTCTAATTTCCCCATAATGAAGGTCACTACTCACCCAAACATGCCTCATGGCAAATTATGTATGCTAGAGCAAAAAAAAAGCATAATTACCTTTTTTCATGAATAAAATAAATGTTAATGTACCATTTTAGTCAGAACATTATACATAATATGAAAATAAGAAAAATAATTGCATAAATGTTTATATTTGTCTTTAAGGTGGCGCTCTACAGTTTCGTATTTAGCATAGGGTTAGAATTTTAAAGAAAAAGAGTTTCCCAGAGTTTCCTCACTAGTTATACTGGCTATTATTGATCATACCATACTAAACAGTATATAATCATGCCATACTTTACAGTACATGATCATTCCATACTTTACATTACATGATCATACCATACTTTACAGTATATAATCATACCATATTTTATAGTATATGATCATACAATACTTTACAGTGCATGATCATACCATACTTTACAGTACATGATAATACCATACTTTACAGTATATAATCATACCATACTTTACAGTATATGATCATACCATACTTTACAGTACATGATGATCATGCCATACTTTACAGTACATGATCATGCCATACTTTACAGTACATGATCATACCATACTTTACAGTAGATAATCATACCATACTTTACAGTATATAATCATACCATACTTTATAGTATTTATTGATACAATGCTTTTCAGCGTCTAATCATAATATACATTACAGTATGCGTGATTATGATTTTAACATAGCTTTAACAATTGTTCAGTCATATTTCTTTGATATCTGCAGTGTGGCAGTTTATAGTAATGTCTAGCACTAAGGCATCATGCTGCAGACATTTAGCATGATGTCCCACCCAGTCACATTTTCCTGACACTTAGCCGACCAGTCCTAAAACTAACCTATTAATTCTGAGTATCAAGTGAGGCAGCTATTAGTACCATTTTGTAAGTCTTTGGTATTACTCGACCAGGGATCGAACCCACAACCTCCTGCATCCAAGGCGGATGCTCTAACCACTAGGCCACTGGAGCAGTCTTTATGGATTAAAAATCACCATACTTTACAATATTTATTATTACAATACTTTACAGTGTCTAATGATATCATGCTTTAAATTTGCAAACATTACATATCTACCAAGTATTACTTTATTTACAAGACTAAAACTAGAACTTACTCTTTCTGGTCCTTTAACTTCTTCCCATCTTCAACAACTTCCTCTCTGAAGACAAGATAGACCAGACTTAATATTTTCAAGTCATATTCATTTTCAAACAATATGTTCATTATTTTGACAACAATAAAAACAAGTCTGAAAATCATTCTCTCTATTGTGTTAACATGATGACATATCTAGTTCATTATAAAATATACTCATTAGTAAGTCAAGTCCAACTGTAAACAACAGATTGTGATCTGTAAGTACAACTACAATATATACTCAGTTAAAAGTCTGATCAAACTGCACACTGCATAGACCCAGATCTGCTTTTGTATAATGCAACATCAGATCAGGGTCTATGTTTCATGCTCTACTGACTACTCCCAATAAACTGCATAGACCCAGATCTGCCTGTGCATTATACAAAAGCAGATCTGGGTCTATGCAGTGTGCAGTTGGATCTGACTTTTAACTGAGTATATATATATATATATATATATATATATATATTGTACTTACACTGATAATATATATATATATATATATATATATATATAGTCAATTAATGACTTTACATGTATAAACGCAAGACTTTATTTCATGAATAAAGTGGAGATCTATGTTACAACTTATCAACAGTGCTTACAAAGTGTATGTGTGTGTGTGTGTGTGTGTGTGTGTGTCTATGTGTGTGTGATTTGAATTTTTTTTTTAACGTAGCTTTTAAACTTTTTCAGTCAGATCACTACCATGTGTGCAGGGTGGCAGTTTATAGTGATGTCCAGCACTGGGGCATTATGCTGCAGACATGTCCCACCCAGTCACATCATTCTGACACTAGGCTGGCCAGTCCTAACACTAACCTCTTAATGCTGAGCGCTAAATGAGGCATCTGTTAGTACTATTTTTATAATTCTTTGGTACAACTCGGCCGTGGATCAAATCCACAACCTCCTGCATCCAAGGTGGATTCTCTAACCACTAGGCAACCAGAGTGATCTACAAAGTCTGGCATCTGTCTCTCCATCACAAATGCTTTCAAATAGTTTCCTTTCCTCTCCCGATCATATTGTACCAAAATAGCACCACAGCTTGCATTGGGTTGCCTCTCATATTCCCATCACATTATATGCACTTTATACCTGAGTTTGCATTGGGTTGCTTCTTCTCATCCCATCACTTTATATCCATATTATACCTGAGTTTGCATCGGGTTGCCTCCCGTCTACCCATCAAATTGTACACACATTGTACCAGAGCTAGCATGGGGCTTCCTTCCCTTGTCCCTTCACATTGTACCCACATTGCACTAGAGCTTACATCTATCTATGTGCCTCCCCTCTTCCTATCACTGTACCTACATTGCACAAAACCTTGTATGGGGTTGTCTCCCCTCATCCTAATACAGTGTACCCAGACTGCACCAGAGTTTGCATGGGGTTGCCTCCTCTCTTCCCATCATACTGTACCCACATTCCACCAGAGATTGCATGGAGGTGTCTCCCCTCTTTCCATCACACTGTACCCACATTGCCACAGAGCTTGCATGGGGATGCCTCCCCTCTTCCCTTCAAATGGTACACACACAGCATCAGAGCATACATGGGTTACCTCCCCGATTCCCATCAAATTGTACACACACAGCATCAGAGCATACATGGAGCTGCCTCCCCTAATACCATCACACTGTACCTGTTCCTTCCCTCATTTCATTATATTATAGCCATTTTGCAATGACTATGGATACACTATTACTCACCTTCTTTGCAACTCATGACTATAAACAAAGCGAGGCTTATCCTTTAAAATGCCTGAATCTGTGGAATATAAATCTTTGGAATCTGAGTCAGAATCAAAAAATCAAATGTGAGACTACCTGGTTGATCTTTATAACTGGCTTTCTTCTTCGTTATTGAGCTACCCTTCTGTTTAATATATGTTCCATCTTTCTCACATTAGCACTATATCTATCAAACTTTTTTGTATATGCTTTGAAGATGGCCTCCATTCTGTATGAATCAATGAATTTATAAGAGAGCATTATGGCTAAAGGGTTTTTTTGTCATGTGACAGTCACACAAACTGAATCCTCAACCCTTGTAGATTGTTACTGAGAATTCTATTTTATTTCAAATATTTTGGGCAGGCTGCAATTAATAATCACTGAAAATCTTACAACTCTTGCTCTTTAATTTATAATCAATGAGAAATAATAATGTTTTTTCTGGTAAAATGATTTTCACACCTCTCCAATAGCTCCACTCAAAAGAATACCTGACAACCAATGTCACTATCATACATGTATACTGGACACAAGTGCTCCCATCCAGTGTTGCAACTCGTTTGTATTCATACTGTTTATTTCAGCATCAATTGGTTTACCATATATAACCAAAAAATAGTACACTATTGTGTTTTGAGAAAACCAAAACTAATGGCTGTGCTAATATTTTCTCTACCTGATGATATTATGTCTATTTGGCATGTCATTGACAAGATATATTAAAACTAAGTTTTTAAAATAACTTGAATTGTAAAGAAAGATATTCTAAACTTAAAAGTTCTGTCATACTCTAAGGAAGACTATAAAAGAAATCAAGGACATAATGTATCTATCCCATACTGTTGATACGCATTCAGCTTCCATGTCAATAGATAGTAAGGAATGTTAAGACATATATAAGATTTGGTAGTGAAGCTGGCAAAACTAAAATTTTATGTAGTATGAGTCTAGAAATAACTCTAAAAGTCATTAAATCCACGAATGAAATCCTAATGTTTTCAACAGTTACTGTATTTGCTTTTATTTTCAAAGAATTTTTTAAAAATTTATTTCATTTCACAGCCCACAGCAGTTGATTACAAACCTGCTGATGGATTTTGTGTCAGTTATTATATTTGTCACATGTATCAAGGTACTTTTATCTGTCAATTTTTTTCTTGCAAGCAACAGTAATTGCTTATAAATTTGTTGACAAAACATTTTTAAGACATCTGCATTTCAACAATTTTCAAATGAGAAAACTAGTTTTCTGTTAGTTTGACTTCATTGCATAAACAGTATTTCCTTCAATTTAAAATATGACGAATATAACTATTCTACTTTATGGTAATTAGTAATTTACCTTCATAATTAAAACAGCTTGATAACATTAATTTCTTTGAAAAACGAATGCTGTATTTAGATGGAAAAAAATTCTGCCAATTATTTTAGATCTTTCAAACACTAATATTACTGTTGCTATGGCAACCAAAGTAAATCTATAATTATGTATCATTTTCAGTATAATTAGTATTGGTTCCTTATCACCGAACTGTAAGTCAACTGAATTATACTTTATGTGGCGAAAATTTGTGAATAACTGCATAAATATTGCATCATCCAGATATTGTTATATACTGAAATAAAGAGACATGTTTAAAAGTAAAGTTTTAATTATCTATTATAGGCCTAAAAACAATGAACTGAGGATATGTGATATGTAGAAAAACATTAACTGTCCATGTACACATTCAGAATATCTATTTTGATGGAAAAGTTTACACTATATTTGAATTTTTTGTCAAAAAAAATACTTTTCCACCTATTTTCTCTATTTGGTTGTTATGGTAACCATGAGCACAACATTTTCACTGACATTTTTAGTTGGCAATCTGCATGCATATACGCATCACTTTGCACAATTTCACAGCAATCTGATTATAAATACTAATGTTGAAGTTGTTATATGGATTTGGCCAAAAAACTTTGTATTGTTCTGAAACACTTAAGCATACACAGACGGGGCAGTTAGAAACAATCAGAAATGGTTTCAAAGTCATGCAAAAACAACACAGCACTACCAGGGTCAATACACTTTACACTAGAGAATTTCAACTATGACATGAATATGAATAATGATGACACTGGAAAATACTAGTACACGATGAACACATAAGAAATGATAAATGATGAATCTGAAATGCAATGGTAATTTCAACTGATAAAAAACAAAGTTAAGAAGATAAGAAAAGTAACCAGAAAAAGTGTTCCTTCTTTCTACTTTCTACATGTTCAATACAGATGAAAAACATGTAAATGAACCCTGACTGTAGTATAAAATCACAAAGATTGTAGTGTCATATTAAATATTAAAATTATTCAAAGTAAGTACCAAAGCTGCACATTTGATATGGAACTTCTTACAACACTATCACTGATGACTATGATATTGGAAATGTTTAAAATAATTTTTTCCTCAAAATATCCACAAAATTAAATAAAACAAGCACTAGACATCAATTTAAATGAATTATAAAACTTTTAAGAACACCTACCTCATCTATTTCATAAAGTACATCATTCATAATCAATTTAAGTATTAAAAACATCATCTGTCCCTAAATATTTAGAAAACTGCTAAAGTAATGCCAACTCACAAACCATCCTCTAAGATTGATTTAGAACAATCTCAATACTACAAAAATTTATATAATCTTTAATTTCAGGATAACATCTGACATGATTGATCATGAAATCTTTACGAATAACGGAAAGTTTACCAATGTGATGATATCTCCATCAAATGGTTTATTTCGTATTTAAATGCAAGAATACATAAATGAAGTTCTGTCTACAACTAAATCCCACAAGGCTCACTAATATATCCTTTACTACTTTTATTATTTGTTAAAGAACCACGATTTTAAATTGAAGATTCAATTCTATCTACAACTCTCTATAGCGGGGCAGGACAATTTAAAAAATCCTGTTGTCCCTAGGCAAGCAGATATGAAAATTGGTTGTCCAACAGATTTGTGTTACCCTTTAAATTACTGCAGATGCTCCCAAGACTGCTGTAATCCAAATTATTCAATAACCCTTGTCAAATAAAAGACAATCAAATAATTTCTTTTTAATGTGTCTTTGCCTGCAAGATTCCATGCAGCTTGCCATCCCTGACCTGAACATACAAATTTCATATTTATCTGAATTTGTATCATTATGGTTGATGTCACCTTGAATCTTTGAATATTATTCCAAATTATGGTTGATGTCATCTTGAATCTTTGAATATTATTCCAAATTATGGTTGATGTCATCTTGAATCTTTGAATATTATTCCAAATTATGGCTGATGTCATCTTGAATCTTTGAATATTATTCCAAATTATGGTTGATGTCATCTTGAATCTTTGAATATTATTCCAAATTATGGTTGATGTCATCTTGAATCTTTGAATATTATTCCAAATTATGGTTGATGTCATCTTGAATCTTTGAATATTATTCCAAATTATGGCTGATGTCATCTTGAATCTTTGAATATTATTCCAAATTATGGTTGATGTCATCTTGAATCTGGC
Source organism: Potamilus streckersoni (assembly GCA_016746295.1). Classification (NCBI taxonomy): domain Eukaryota; kingdom Metazoa; phylum Mollusca; class Bivalvia; order Unionida; family Unionidae; genus Potamilus; species Potamilus streckersoni. The sequence continues at coordinate 528,771 of JAEAOA010000864.1, read as the reverse complement.
AATATTATTCCTGTGTCCAAATAGTCAGGATACTGTTATGCTTTCCATGTATTATGGCAAGTCTATAAAAATATGGTGAATTTATTTTTAGTCAATTTTCATCGGGTAAATACCCAGTGGAACATCTGGTGATTTCTAATACCACATGAAATCACACAAAAAAAGTAAACAAAGGTGTCATCATAATCTAATATTAAAAAACCCTGATGATAGTTAAAGTAAAATCGATTAAATCAAAGTATGCTGTAACATCCAATCTTGATGTAGAGATAATGAGAAAGGTTACTTACATATTTCCTTTGGAGAGTGTTCCATAGCTGCAACGAAAAATACTTATTTATGACTTTATTTTACTAGTACAAAAATTCAGTTATTCTGTCCAAAAATAAGAGATGCAGTACATGGTATTTTAACCAGCATATCACTGCAAACATTGTAGACCCATATCTATTTTTATTTCATGTACTACTAAACCAATAATAATTCAAGATTGAGAAATTATATATGTTATAAATGAATAGAAAACAATACTCCAGCACACAGGTTATACCAATCACTGGCCACAAAATCCTAACTCTCACAACAACTACTAAAACCTTCCAGAAATATATTACATCAAACCTGTTGTCTTCTAACTATTAAACATCCCCTGCTGAACCAAAGATATACATGCAATCAGAATTGACAAATCATGCACTTACAATCAGATGGAATCGTTTATCCATCCAAATGATATTCCACAAGCAGATAGATTTCCGTTCCTTGCATGATCAATAACCAGTAACAACACCTGCCATATTTCCAAAACAGAAAATATCAATTTTCCAAGAAACAGCGAACTTGAAGTGCACATGGTTATCCACTAATGTCTGTGTGTGGAGGGTCTTTCATACAACACCTGTATTTCAGTTTCACCTCCTCCAAAGAAAAGGAGTTATATAAGATAGTGACACAAATCTCAATTACCAATGAATAATCCAATGCATGGTCACTCATGCAACATTTTTGTCTTTGTTATGGCCTAGAGCTATGTACCTTGTATCGTTTCATTATTTACCACAGAACTTTTCTAAATTAGAACTGACAAAAATAAAACAATTTCCTTGAATATGAATTATTTATTGTTAATTTCATATAACATCCATCTATTTAATGTGATAATACCTCAATATTATCAAAAGTTTTATGCTGTTATTTTCTCATGTGTAAAAATTGTGTACTTAGGAAAGACAGGTCCCACCACAGCTTTCGATAACATCTGTATTAATGTGCCTCATGTAAACAGCATTTGTACCTGGCTTTAGACTTGTTTGTGCAATATTTCAAAAAAGTAACAATTCTAACTGTTATGTTGTACCTGTTTGTGGGTGAGGATAAACAGAGTTGGATTATACTTAGATGATCATTCAGATTTTCATAAAACATTTTAAGCCCAAATGACCTACATATAAATTGAAGAAATAATAGTGAGTGATGAATAATGTTTTTGTTGACTGTGCTAAATGAAGAGTTCTTTTAACTCTAAAGGTAAATATTGAATGAAAAACATAATCTACATTGGGGTTTGAACTGAGACAAGAAAATCCCACTTGCAGCAAAGCCTCAAGGAGAGACAAATAGTACAAACTCTTGACTGGGATTTCCTTGTTTCATTGCAAACTCCACTATAGATTTTAGCAGTCCTCTATGAAGCACTAGTTATGTATGGCTGACCTTGGAGATTAATGACCAACTTGTCTCAGTGACCTTGAACCTTGGTCCATATCTGTGATCAAAAAATTAACCTTTGAGATACTGACCAACAGGTCTCAGTGACCTTGATCTTTGGTTCATGTGTGTGATCATAAAATTAACCCTTGAGATTACTGACCAACAGGTTTCAATGATATTGACCTTTGGTCAAGGTGTGTGATCATGAAATAAACTTATTGTGCAGAAACCATTAATTTTATTTTCATACAACTTACCATGACCTCTGACCTTCAGACCCCAAACTCTAAAGGTTTCTTTATTGCATAAAATACAAGCCATCCATAATGTTTGATCAGAGAACTTTCTCTAGAACGTAATTATTCTGCAAAACAAATTTTTTTTTTAGTCACAATGACTTTAACAATGACTTTTTGATCCCATCCACACCATAAGTGCTATCTCTACACAAACTTTACATGCAATGCACATAATGGCAGGGAATGTAACTAATGCCAAACTAATGCAAATTGTGCATAAAAAAACAAACTTTTTCCCCTTAAATTGGTGACCATGATGCTACACTTTTAAACCCAAATCTATAAACTTCTTCTTTACTCCAAGTAAAGAATTCAAATTTTGCAGAAACAATTCTCCTTCTTTCAGTGACCCAGCTTTTTAACCGGATATCAATAAGGCTCCTCCTTTACCCCAAGTTAAAGACATGCACAAAGTTAACTGCAGATTGGTGGACATCTATAATTATTCTGCAGTAACCAAAACTAGCAACAAACAAACGGATAGATGTGACACAATATGATGCACCTTATGGTGGGCATATAAATATGCGCAACATATATTTTCATTTTTCCATGAATGAAACCTAAGCAGAGAGCAGTAGTTTAGTACTAGACATTTCAGACAGAAAAATAATTTATCTGTTCACTATACTGTAAAATCTGTCTTGAAAGACCACTGCTATGTAAGATCACCTGTCTTTAGAGACTATATTCTCAATGCACAAATTTTATGGATTATATATTATCATGACCTCATATGACAGAGAACCTATCTTAAGAAATCGTAATTTTTTGTCAGAAGTCATTATCTTTCAAGACAGGTTCTAGTGTACTAACTTAACTTAATTGATACTTTTAGTTCTCTTTCAGCAGTGAATAATTTATTTATTATACAGTGGCATTCAAAGTATGAGAATATGCCTAACAACTTGATATCATACATTATGTTTCCTTTTGACATCATCAGCAAAGATGTATCAATGGAAAGCAATGGATATAAATTTACTTTATATATATATATGTTGTTTTAAATATTAAAGACATGCAAAAAAAAATGAAGAAACCTTTTGTTCAGCGGCTGAAGACGTGCAAGATATGTTTCAGTGCAGTCTTCAGGATATGATGTACTGTTCATGTTTTCTGGACTCATTTCTGCTATCCATGTCATGCATGTTATTTCCCCTTTCACTTCAAATTTGTGCAGAATTTCAGCATTCTCAATATAACACAAATTAACATGTCCTGTACTGTAGCCAACTGCTAACACTGAAATGTAAATGTTTTAAACAAAATTACACGACTTGAATCTTGTAAAACTTTGATGGATTCCACTGTTAGCAAGGGCTCTAAAAAGGATCCTGGTCATTCCAATGGCTTAGCAGGACCTTAAACACAGGAACTTTTGATGGGAAATAAAGTAAGGAGAACTTAGGGGCTATAACCATCCTGGACTGAGACCAATCTCTTCTAAATGATCATATGGAATGATGGAAATCCAACTGTACAAGGTAACAGAGCTGCAATCACATGCCAAATCTGTTTAAATTCAACAACCCTCATAAAAGTAATGCAGTCAAACCCAAAGACACAAGGACTGACATCCGGGGAAGAATCTGTAAACGAAGTCACTGAATGGAGGAAGATGAATTCACTCCAAATCTCATCAACATAAATCTTAACACAAAACCTCATCAAATTTGCATTGTCAGTGTTGTTTGACAATTGCCATACAATCAGTGGACCAGTGTATAATGTCATCATCCATGACCCTTTGTTGATCAACAATTATTCCTTCTGTAGTCTTCAAACAAATAGATATCAGACTGTTGATTAGTGGGTATTTACAATGGATATATGAAAATGCAAAGCTTTTATAGCTAAAAAGAAACTTGAAGCTCTTGACAGGATATGTCCTGGGTTAAACAATCACAATAAGCTTGAGATTTAGGTGTTCACAAGCCAACCATATAAGGATGGAAGCACATATAAAAATCAATAACCTTTTCAAATAACAAAGCATTCTGATTCACAGCAGAAAAATTCAAGCTCTCTATATTTTCAATACATGTATTTCTCATTAAATATGCATTGATTTAAGATATCTGTGCCAAAGTTTTGCACCCACATTCATTAACCTTCATGCCCTACCCTTTTGTTGGTTCATGCTTCATTCCGTACATCTGACTTGGTAATAGTACTGTATGTATGTTGTGGATCCTAACCATCATGTTGTAGTGGGGTTACACAGTAGTGTGATAGCTTGACTTGTGAAGCACCAAAAAGACTACTGGGTGGCCAATGGAAAAAAAATAGAAATCCATAGATTCTCTGAACCTGTTGACAAACTCATCTAAAGTTAAAAACATGATGATATCCAGTGTATGTAACTGACCTAGCGAGTTAAGGGAGATAATATGCGAGTTATTCCCTTTGTCTACACACCCTATTGACAGCGTGACTTCAAGTCTAAGAGCGGATGCAAAAGTCATTCCTAACATTAATGTGATTGTGTAATGTATCTGAAAAGAAACCAGTGCATATATTCATGAAGAGCATCAACAGTAAACAGATCTGTCTGATACAGACTTTTCAAATTCTGTCTATACTGGGCTCAATTTACACTTGTGCAGATGATAACCATAAATGATCTTAGACCTAATTATATAGAACATTACTGCTAACTTAACAAAATGCTATCAATTAAGGAATTCAATATATCAACAAATAGCTTGCTATTTGATGGAGACTGAAGTTGTTTTAATAATGTGTTTGTATCATTTTTGGCCATAGCAAATGAAATTTATATTCTCATGAACTCTACACTATATGAGCACTTTTGGATGCCTCAACCCAATGGAAGCATTTTTGGATGCCATGGTTCGATCTTTATACAAGCATATTTAGATGCCTGTATACCATCTGCATAAAAGTATGTTTCTACTGCAGCAGTAAATAACAGCCATTTTGAGCAAGCTTCGGGGTAAACTCCCTATAAGTAACTACAGACATTTAAGTAAATTATATTACATTATGTTGTTCCTATTTAAGATATAGTCATAATCTGTCATTTAAAGTATCTTAGATTGGATTCCAAAATTTCTGGCAGCAAATTTCATTCAGCACTCACAGATACCGCCTCTTATATTTAATGAATGCAATATTTATTTTTGATAATTTATTAAGAATGTAAAAATCAGGTTGAACTTAACATATACTATACTGCTATAAATTTTACAGGCTGGAAAAAAAGTATCAAGTCATTTAGTTCTATTGAGAGCATGCTGCTTTATGTGGCTTTGGCATGCACATATTGATAGCCTGCACACAAAACAGATGCCATTACCTAAATGGTTAAAGAAAAATAACTGCTGAGAAAATCTGTACCAATTCCACATTTGTAAATATAAATTATTTCTTATTGCCCACAGCTCATATTCTGCAATTTCATTCCTTGAAGATAACAAAACTCAATGTTATAAATCTACAGTTGCTAATCATATCCCAAGGTTTGTAAATTCAGATAGTATAAGAGAGCATGTGTGAAACACATGCATATACACACACACACACACACACACACACACAGAGGTGATATCATCTTGTTCTCAAGTGTTCCTAAAAAAGTTTGGCTACTTCAAGAATCAACTAAATATGGTTCAATTTTTATTCTAATTATGCTATACTTTTTTTCCATGGTAGCATAAAAAGATATCGAATACTGAAAACTCCAAGATTCAAAAGGCATCTCTATACAGCTTGCTTGACATGCATACAAAGTTGGGCTGAACTGGACAGACAGACAGACAGACATAGCAATACCTTAATTTGCCATATTACATTTTGGTTCATATAACACCGTGGAAAATAGCATAACCACAACAGCAGTAACTTATGCAGTCTTCATCATCATCAATATATTGTATACCTTTTCCATCCGACCTCCAAGCCATGGCCTTGACCTTGACATTTTCTGATGGAGCTGGCATAACCCATACTTTCTGCCATGACAACCGATGGAGGACTACCTGAAATGGATAATTATTGAGACTGAAACCACAAAAAAACTATAAATTACAAATAATGCATAATTTTCTGTTAGCTTTAGAATGGAATGAGAAAATTAGAATTCAAAATTAATACATTTTGGAATAAATATATCTAGAAATTCAGAATGAAACAAAAATATACCTAGAAATTACGAATGCAATGTATTGCAACTAAAAACACTAGATGTTCCACTGATCAGCTGAGCCTCAAAAATAACCTGTGATCCACATAAACACATATAATACCTAAATTGCAAATGCATTTTTTGTGACATACAACTAAATTTTCTATCTCTCAAAATGTTCTCCCACATATTAATAACAGATTAGATGGCATATTTTCTACATCATCTATTGAAATTTGTTTAATCTATTTTCCTTTTCTGACTAGACAATGTGATTTAGGAAATTAGAAATTACTTTTTATATAAAACCAAAAAAATGCATTGGCAGATATGTAAGAAGATGAAGCTTAGGAATAAAGTGTTTTATCTCACTTTCATATTTTTTAAAATAAAATTTAAGTTTTAGTGCATTTTCTGAGATGTTAAGTTTTGAATGACTCACAACTTACAACTCAAAAAATGGCATGTCCCAGAACATACAGTGCACAAAAAAATTACTTTGAAAATAAATTTATGGAATCCCAACAAATATGGTGCTACAATATATATGGTAAGTATGGTACAGTCTAACTACTACATGGCTAGGTGATAACAAAAAAGGCAATCAGGAGAAATATTTACTCTGCATTAGAACAGTAGCTATCTGGAAAGACAATAAAAGGTTCAGGCAAACTATGTATGTAATATTCTCCTTCCTAAACAGAAAATAAACTCTTGAAAATTAAAGCCATCTAAAGCTTTTGGCTAATTTTCAACTTCTCTGCACATAATTTATATACATCATGAGCAGTCTTGTAAAAGGAAAACTAATAACAAGCAATTTCTATAACAAAGGAAACTTTACAGTTTATGACTCCAAGCAAGAATACATTGTAAGAAATTATATTTCCTCAAAACCAGACTGAAATCTGTTTTAGCTTCTATTATTGGAAATTAAATGGAAAAAAGTCCAATGAATATTTAATTAAGGATTTTGAGAGTACTGATGGATTACCTCCCCTTGAACATTGGAAAGAGCCACCAGGTCAAACTTAGGAGACCACAGCATTTCTTCCACCTCTACAGAGACATGTTTCTCATCCACCTGCCTAAAAGCTATATGACCACTGGGCATTTTCAGGCTGAGCTGAGTACTTCATACAATAAGTCTTTCTTTATCTGCAGTATAAACAACATTTTAAAAAATAATTTTAAAAAATTAAACCAATAAAAATAAAAATAAATTAAAAAGATAAAAATGTTAATAAATAAAAAAATAAATTAACAAAATAATAAATAAATAATAAATAAATAAATAAATAAAAGGTAACAGATGATAAATTATTGATAAAGTTGCTCAAGACATTTAAAAAGAAAAGAATCCATGAAGGGTTGAAGGGTCAAATCAAATGGAAATGCTTTACTACTTTCTTAAAGGGATATGCTCTACTGGGACAGGAATCCAAAATAAGATCATTTCTTCCTTTGAACTGATGAGTATTGAAACCAGTTCTGATATACTTGCAAAGTTTAAACATACCAAATTTGGTAACAAAAGTATTTGCTTATACATAACATATATGCAAGTGCATTACAAATTATTTTATAATGGCTTTTGACAATTAACTGGATATCTAAATATTTTTTAAGAAAACAAAGTTATTGAAGCGGCATCCATAAAATGAGTTCTTTGATACAAAACCATTCATATTTGTTTATGCTATCATGCTTACAAACCAGTAATAAAAAAAAAAACCATTGACCTTAAAATCAAGGTCAGAGCTCTGACTATCAGCCAGTGCATTAGAATGCAACTAATTACAAAGGCTGGTCAAAATTCACTTGTATATTCAAATTAATGTGTTCATAAGCTCAGTAAAGTACAAAAAGCCCTAAGTGGATGTAGCTTTTCCCAGAACCAACCCGTTCCCCCACCCATACTCTGGGACAGGGCCAAAATCCACAGGGGGCTTAAAAGTCTCACTGTCCACCAGCCAGCCCACCCTCACCACTAGCTATCACAGCATTTCATTATACAAACAGTGGCAAATATTTTTGTTTCGAAAATGTCTGATTAATGAATGGAATAATGGGACCTAATTCAGTGATTAGTCTCACCCTTTATTGGTATTCACTGTCACATGTTGGAGCTTGTCACATTCATAAGAAAATGAATGAAATTTTGTAAACTTTATTTAGTTTAAGAGAGGAAAGTTCACACACTGCTTATCTACATACAATGTTCTCCCTTTATGGCCCAAGAACATTCTGGATGTTTACAAGAAAAATATCAGCATGCCAACTGATTGTTATGTATACACAGGTTTCTACCAACAGAGGGTAGTGTACTAGATGCTCAGCTAAGTGTTTATTACTTCCTGATTGGCAAAGATGATGTAGAAGATAAAAATGTGGTTTGGCTGGAGTAGTAAATCTGCGGAAGATGCTCAGAGAAATAAGCTGTTCTTATGAGACTGGTTCAAACTGGCAGTTCTCATTGTCATAGACCATGGGGGTTTTATACTGAATGAAATATGATCTCAAGGGTATAATACTTCACACTTCTAAGAAGGTTGTATGTAACTGTTATAAAATAGTTTTCTGTTCTTTTCCGGGAGAAAGTATCTTATCCTACTGAGAAGCCATAAACTTGAATTGACTTTTTTTACTGATATGTTTGATATGTTCAGTCCATGATAGGTTATTATCTACCAAAACACCAAGTAGACTATCGTGACAGACCATTTGCAACCTTTTATCCTCCCATGTCAGACATAGTTCATCGCTATCAAGTTTTGTTCTTTTTTTCCGTGTTGAGATAAGTAATATTTTGGTTTTACCAGTATTAACAACCATGCCATTGTATGTGCACCAGTATTCTAGTTTGTTTAGGGCATTCTGTAAAGAAATTTCGAGTTCTTGTTTTGTGTTTTGGATGTCTGACAATGTTGTGTCATCTGCATAGAGATCTGTAGATGATACTGAGTCCTTTAATACAAGTGGTAGGTCATTAATAAATAAAATAAACAGTAATGGACCCAGAATTGAGTCTTGTGGTACTCCACACCTAATTGTTTCAGGTTCAGACAGAACATTATTAATATAAACATGTTGTGTTCTCTCACTTAAGTATGAAGTAAACCATCTAACTGTGCTTTTATCACATTGGTAGATTTTCAGTTTCTTCAAAAGGATTTCATGATCCACCATGTCAAAAGCTTTCCTAAAATCTACAAATACAGAACCTATTATTCTACCTTGATCAAGTGCTTGAAACCATTTATCAGTTAGGGAGATCAAGGCAATCCCACATGAGTGTTTTTGTCTAAAGACTGATTGATTAGGGTATAACAGAAAGTGTTTGGTTAAATATGATATGAATGAAAAATGTCTCAAATGTCTAAAATAAATTGCAGCAGGGAACGATTATTTTCCATGAGGTAATATATTTATTGATTTCTGCAATAAATATCTTTTCCAGTCTTATATACTTTGAACCAACATTGCTGCATCAGATAACCCTGGCCTAAACAGCTCCATTCTTTCCATATCTGGAATGAACATTCTGGTGTAAACAAAATGATGCAACATCTGAAACCAAAACTGTAGGTGCACAGTGATTTGTTGATATATGCACTTACAGATCAAAGGAATAATATGGACCAAATTTCACAGCATTTTAGACAAATCTGTAACTAAATTGGATTGATAGGAGAATGGATAGTCAAAAGGATAGATATATGGACCACGAGCAAGACACAAATTATGCCCCATATTTACATTTCTAAACAAAACATGTAATATATCCCATTGTTGTTGCTCTGGGGTTTAACACCATTTCAAGGCATAAGATATGCTATATATGGTAGACAGTACTGTGTAAATGGTGAAGAAAGAACCCAGGAAAGACCCTGTAAGAAACAACAATCTGCAGGAAGCTACTAGCACTTTCTCACTGCAGGAAGTCTCACTCACTCAGGTCCATGCAAATGGAGGTGACATGACACTGATCAGTGTGCATTGAAATAATATAAGATACATTATACATCTTTTCAAAGGGTTAAAATAGAAACATGTAAAAGGTTATATATTATTACAAGATTACAGTACTGACATTGATTTATCAAATACTAGTTACTTTGTTAATCTCTAGGAATGAAACACAGTAAGAAAATGGGAGGGGGTGTCATATTAGTGGTTAATTTTTCATTAGGTCTTTAAATTCACTGTTATCGGCAACAACAAAAACCATGAAAATTTATATTCAAAGAAAATTTATGATACTACAGTAATTTCAATTCTTAAACATAAACCAAAACTAAATGTTTAACATACTATACATGCCACTGTCATGTGGATCAGGCTAAACACAGCAGTGTGAATCCTTCCACACATCAGTTACCTAGCAGCCATACAAATAGCTTTATATAAACAGTGTACACTACAGCCATGAAAATAGTCTTTACAGATAAGGTACAATGCAATATAGACCAACAAGTTGTTCTCAGACTCTCTTTTCTCTAACATCACTGGTGGCTGAGACCAACTGTGGAAGCAAGATTTGTGTTGGATTATCAGAAATTAAATTGCTGATACTTGTGTGGAAGGCAGCATCCCCTCGGGATAAGAGTAACACATGGAAACTATACAGACAGTGAGGACTATATCTCTAGGAACTAATACTTGGTGCAGTGCTAATGTTACTTTTACCTTGGGATGAGCAATTTCAATTTCAGGCCAATAACTGATGGATACACAGGTGTCTGCGCTGACAGAGATTAGTACTAAAAAGTGATTATTCTGATGAATTTCATGCCATAGCTCAAAATATGAGGGATTTTACTTACTGTCCACATAAATTTCTGAAATAAATTTATTAATTACTAGCGAGTGCCCCAAAAGTTCACAAGATCAAAACACTTACACTATAGCACAAATCATGCTAAGCACCAATAATCTCTGCCATCAGTAACATCAGAAAAACAAGCTGAAGAACAACTTTGTTTTCATGGCAGCCTTTTTTTTTTTTTCCAGCATAGGTACTGGGCGTCTGATCGAATAGGCTTTTGAAAAATTCAGCCCCATTCATATATTACTATATAATGCATGATAAGTTTCTCAGAGTTTGAGTGGACATAAAAAGGAAAACTTTATATATATTAAGCACGCTCATAAACACCTATCAATTGCTTTAATTACAAGCAAGTTGTAAATGCAGTGCCATTCTTAGTGTACAAACATTATAATATTTTCAGATTACACGAACCAGCTGTTCTCCACCAGTTTTTATTACGTTTTCAACGGCATTTAATCTACCAGAGTCGACGTATTACAAGAGAGAGAGAGAGAGAGAGAGAGAGAGAGAGAGAGAGAGAGAGAGAGAGAGAGAGAGAGAGAGAGAGAGAGAGAGAGAGTTTCTGTTATTCTTATTAAAGTTAATTGCCTGGAACGGATACGTTTGACAAAAAATGTATCTATTTCTTTCCTATTGTTTCACTTTTTGTTTACAATATGCAATTTTAAGAAAAAAAACTTCATCTGTCACATCCTTACATGTATTCCGCCATGTTTTGGGCTATACTGTACGACTCGTTAGGTTATCCAATCAAGCTTCACCTGACAATAACAACTAACCAATCAACATTTTCTGTTTATATGACGCGGAGATTTTGACTGGTGAAAATAGCCGTCATGTGGAAAATTTCACACCTCTATTAGGTAAGATATTTGCACGTCAACGAAAATAGCCTAAATATTTATTTGCATGTTCCTAATTACTTTAGTGAAACTTTAACACAAATCATTTATTATTATGGCGTGACGTACAAAGCCAACCGAAAGAAAATGTCTTCTGTACACTATGGTCGATATGCAGCGAGATGTTACCGTTATCAACAATGAGCATCATCACCGCCAAACCGTTGTTCGAAGTATCTGTCAGTTTGTTCAGCTGCTTGCTTCATATTGTCCGATTGCATTTTACTTGATAAGTGCACAAAAATTAACTGCTTATGATCGAAAATTTATGAATCAGTTAATATTTCTTGTTGTTATAACCAATTTTTAAATTCATCATAGACTGTATTCCCTAAAAAAACTTATTTTTCATAAAAAGACAAGGGGTAAAGAAGAATAAGCAGACAATCCAAAAACCAGTATCCATATGGTGTATGTATAGTATGAAAGTTGTAGTGCAGTATAAGATGGATGTTGTTTGTGTGTTTTATATTGTTGACACTGGGCCAATAACTTGTGATATTACGCAAAGACTAAACTCTACCTACCAATAACAGTGCCAGATTAAATTCTCTCCATTTGAGATTCACATAGTTGAGCCCTAAGGTCAAAGGCACAACCGGGGTGAACTTGCTTCAGGCTAACTAGGCATTTATTTATATAGTACATGTAAGATGAGCTAATACTAACATTTTTTTATTATTTTTGTTTTTCATTTTACATAACTTCATACACAGGACAGAAGTTTTGATTACTAGATTGGCTTCATCAATAGGATTTCTTATTGACAAAGTTATGACTGTTAAGAGAACTATGAAAGCGTGCTGCATATTTCATTTGCTGATGGGCATAAAATTGTCCTTTGAATCACAGTGCAAGCTCCCTACAAATAATGGCAGTTCAGAGATACATGAAATCAAGACAAAGTTAGTTCCTCAGAAGAACAGCAAACTGTGGCATCTTTGAACAAAATTGCCTTGAAGAAACTTGAACCTGAACTTTAGTTTTTTGTGAGGCTTGCTGATGAATGCCATTTTTTATTCTTTTGAGTTTAGTAAATGAATAGTAAATGTATATTTGGAATTTAAACTTTTCTTTGATTTTAGCAGGATCAATGATGACATATGGTGATCCTGCTAGTTAGTGCAATAAAAATTGTCATTTTTGAGCCATATATATCTTATTTGTTCCTGATGGTTCTCAGTGTGTGATATTCACAATAACCTGCTTCATTATTATTGTTATTGTTACACAATTCTTTCAATTTATATCACTTGTAAATTCCCCCCTAGTGATTATGATATGCAGGAGTGCATACTTTTTCTTGGATTTTGCCTTTAGTTTTTATTTTGTATATGTAGGCTGTTTATTCTCCTCACAGAGAGAGTTTGTTTACCCTGTAGCATTTTTTAAAAATATTATTTAGCTTATCTCTGAAGTGACAGGATATATTTGAATTTAGAAGGAAAAAAGAGTGCACATTTCAGATCTCAACTGGAATACTTTCTTATTTGGTTTGGTATTTTTTATACTTTTTGTTAGACATGTATCTCAGGTGGAAATTGTTACCAGGCTGCATGCATGGGAATTGTCACTGTAAATAAATAGGAACACTTGTTATTAGATAATTGAAGACACTTATTTTGCAATCATTATAATACATAGCTAGATCTCTTTGAGTATAGATTAAATATTAGGATCATTATCAATGGAGGTAGAGGTAAGGGCCCCCGAGTGTTCTAAATCGATATCCATTACGGATCACTGCCATCTCATGGGTCGGTGGTTCTTTCCACGTATTTCCCTCCCAGTTTCTTCCTCCACCATTAATACCTACAGCCATGTATAGCCTATCATGTGCTGCAAAATGGTGTTAAGCCCCAGAACAACAACATCAATGGAAGTAAACATGTTTATCTTAATTTGAATATAGGACATTGAAATTTCCCCATTGAATAAACTGGTTTATTTGATATTCACCATGTTCTTTATGATAAATTTAGTAATAGAACTTATCTATAAGACAATTTAGAATGTTCTAAACATGAACTTTTGACCCTAATCCAGTTTCTGTTTTTGTGTCTTTGCTTTTCATATAATGTTACTTGAGAAATTACTCGTACTTGTCTCAATATCTTGAAGTAGAATCAGTCTTATTGCTGTGTTAAGATTTTCATTTGGTGGAATTATTTATTCAAGATATTATTCACTTGAAATATAAAGTGCTTATCAAAAATAACTTTAAACTAGAACATTAATTTGGAATTATAGTAAATTCAGGAACAAGAACAGTTAGGAATATTTTGTCTTGATACATCAAAAGACACTTAGCACATTGTCACAATTTTTAGGACATTGGCACATTACCACATTCAAGAATGCAGGCAAGGCAGCACATTCAGTATTGGAGCTTATTTGGAATTCAGTTGGAACTTGATACATTTGGACTTGTAATAAAAGTTGTAGGACTAATTGAGATTTGATTCACAATACTGTAAGTTATTTTCAAATTTCAACTTGATATTCTAGGGAAATAAATTATTTGTTGAATTTTACAATACTTGTTGGTAAAATTTGCTCTCGTCTGTTACTTAGTATAATTCCATAGAATCATGACATATTGACCTGGGGGAAAAAAAATTATTTTATTTCATGTATAAAATGGCATAGAGGAACATGCAGAGTCTATGTTCTATAGTCAAAGACTTTCTAGAACTCTCTAGAGTTCATCATTAGGAGATTGAAATATCATTATATAGATGTGGACGATCTGTCCAGGAAAATTGTAAAGCTATACAGTTGCAACCAGTAGGTATTATATAATTAACACCTGTTTATACCCACCCATAATCAACATCATTTTTGAAAAATTCAAGTTATTATGCTTTAAGTGAAAGCAGGGTGAAAAAAAACTGTCCTTTCCCTTTTTTTCTCTCTCTTTTTGTTGATGTTTTGACATTCACCAATTTTCGTGTATAAAGTCAGAGCTCTTGGTCTATTAAAAAAAGTTATCTATGTTAATTATTGTCTAGTTTTATTTAAGTGAAATTTCTTGCCTTCAAAATTTCTTAAACTTATCTGGTGTAGATGGGGGGGATCTGAGTAAGCTAAAAAAAGTTTTTCTTTTCCAACAGTTTGATACATTCATGTCGAAAACTGATTTCCTTCATCAAACCATCATTTCAGGCTCTCACTCCTTGAAGATCTCTGAAGGCATCCAGTGTGTCAGCTCCCTGTTTTATGTTTGGTTTTCTCAGTACAGGAAAATTTTGAGAAAATAACAACCACTGTCCAGATGTTTTTGTTTCCATCTTTGTTGTTTTCATATGCTTGCATGTCAACAGTGTCTTCCTGCTCCTGGTCATCCACGTGAGTAACATTTCTCTTTTTATGCTGTGTAAGCAATCAGAATCATAGTGAATATGTCTTAAGTACATTTCTATTTCAGTCATTTAAAATGGTGTAAAATCTTCAGGGCAGACATTGTGCTTGAAAAATTATCTTTTGCATTATCAACATTATTCTGCAATGTTTGATCATCTTACTATTTGTTATGCTTATCTTCATTGAACATAATCAGTAATGGAAGCTTTATCTTTAATAGCAGCAATAACTTACCCATTGCTATTGCGTAGCTTTTTTTGTTGAAATGCTAATCCATTTGATGTGAATACATCTTCACACAGAGTAGAGAACTGTCAATAAGACAGTGTCTACTCAAGCACCAATATTTAAAACAGTTGTCTTTTTCAAGAACACCATGTTAATGGTTGTGATGTTCATGATGGAGCAGATAAAAATTTGCTTCCAAAGTTTGAAACTTATTTCTTGTTTTCCCTTCAACAGTTTATCAGTTTATACATTACATGTCTCAGTCTCAGTTTGGATTGTTATGTATATGTAATTTAATTATTTGTTTGTTAGTTTTAAATTTTTCTCATTCCATTTCATGACAGGTAACTTTGTTTACTGGATTTGACATTGACCAAAAATTCAGTTCAGTTCTGTTTGACCTGATAATAGAAACACTGTATCTAGTTGCAGACTTTAATTCAGAACCAGTAAGCGTTCTGTTAAACAACATTTTTTTTAATCATTCCCAGAGTAAGAACCATTGATTTCTGTTAAGGCTATACTGCGAGTATGTGATGTTATGCTTGTAAAAAGCTATTTTATTCTGGAAGGGTGACCATGTGAATTTCATCTGGAAATATGTTTTGCATCTTAAATTAGTACATAACTGTTTTCTTGATAGAATTTGTTAGTTCAGGCTCTAAACTATCAACACTTAAAGATGTTTTGTTGGGACCAGTTTGAGTTAAAATTCTATTTTATGGAATACATGAGATTCTTTTACCTGGAAATATAAGTGCTCCTATGAAATTCATGGATAAAGACATTCATTGAAATTTATTCAGAATTCCAAATTGGAATCTTTTTTACTGTGATTCAACAAGGAACTTTCGACACATCAATATTTTGAATTTCTTCAGGAATCAAACTCGGATTCATTTAGGACTTTTTAATAATAGGACTTCTATTTTTTTAATTCTTGGATTAATTTGGGATTTGATTCATAAAACTAGGTTCTTTTTCTCATTTTTACCTTGGTTTTCTAGGGAAACAAATTATTTGTTAAATTTTACAACCCTTATTGTTTTCACTCTTTTCTTGTTGCTTTTTGTAAGAGCCTAGACACATAGCAAAATGGCACTGACTCCTGCCCCTTTTTTGTAACTAGTTCTGATACACTGGTTAGGATACACTTTTCACATTTTTGATATGCAATTGGTTATTGTTAAGTCTTGTGTAACAAGTAATAAATTAACATTGGTCCTACCACAACTTAATAGGAATTTTTATTCCGTTATTTTGAATATTAATAAAAAATATATATTTTGTGGGGTTTTTCTAATTCATCTTTGCATATTAAATATAGATCACACAACTCAGCTGGAGCCTGGGTGTGCCTTCCCATTTAAGAATTTGAAGATGTTAAGCAGAAAGTCCAGTGTTGGTCACTATGGCTTCAAATGATGACCTCATCTCAGCTATTTCATTATACTATGCTGAAAGAGGCCACTTAACATTGAAATGCATTACAGTGCATGTTGGAAGCTGTGGCCAAGACATCACAACATGCACTTTCAGTTGCAGTGGCTCTAGTGGACCTTTTTTTGCACATCCACTGCGACATTGTACTGGACTCCTTGAAAGTTGTGCTTTAGTCACAGTGAAGACCTGCTTAGGGCTGCTTCCTCTTGGAGGACTCAAAACTACTGTGGCTTCACAAGATTTGATGGATTATCAACACGTATCCTTCACACCTGGTCCTGGCCCATTGTAATTGGCCAGGAAGCAACTAATGTGAATCACTCCTTGTTCAAACAGATCCAGCCACAGTCCAGTGTGCAGCTTCTAATGAGGCCTCGTCAGCTGGGTTCACAGAATGGAAATCGCAGAAGAATAGTTACTAGGAGAAGGTTTTGTAAACCGCCTTTCTGGTGGTATGGGTGAGAACACCCTTTGAGACTTAAACTGTCTCCTACCGAGCATTCCTTTCCCAGACATCCCTGCGGTTGCTCGTCTAGGTCTTTTTTTGAAGATCAAGCATCATGGGAGATGGGTGAATCCTTTCTATTGTGAAAAGGGTTACTGACTTTTTAGAACAACCCTCTCTATTACAGACTCCCATGTTCTTTCACCAGTCCAGACACTGTCAATGAGGGTTCTCATTGGTCAATCTCCTGCAATCTACTCTAAGGGATCGCGAGTGGTCTTCCCAGGGTTTTCCCCCGGGTTCTTCGTCCACCATTAATACTGGCCGCCATGTATAGCCTATCTTGTGCTGAAAAATGGCATTAAACCCTATAACAACAACAACAACATCAACAACCTACTCCTGAAACTATCTGGTCAGCAAGAAAAGCAGGAAATTTTACATCAATAATCCCACTCAGTTTAACCAGTTTCTTCTGTCGTAGCTTTCAAAATGGAGACCAGTTTAATTTCAGATATGTATTCACTTCCCTGATATTTCCTCCTTTTTACTAGGACTTGGAACATTTTCTGCCCTAGGGTTCAGTCCCTCCATAATACAGTGTATCCCCTAAGGATGAAAGACTGAGAGTCAAATATCTCATTGGTGTCAGAATTAGGGGTCAGAGTGAGTAATAAACTTTGGCATCAAAACTTGGGGTCAGATTAAAATTTTGGGGGTCCCTGAAGCACAAATGAAGGTAAAGGAAAACACTGATAGTAACTCTGTTGGGTCTGTTACCCAACCTCAATAAGTTACAGCTCATTCCTTCTAAGGGCATTGTTTATATGGCAGTGAACTTCCTCGCAAACCATCTTTCTTGTCCCAACTAGTACCTGTAAAAATCCATTGCTCTCTTGGCCCAGGTATATGCATATGGGTTACAAGTTCAAATGTGTGGCCAAGTAAGAAAAGTCTCATTTGTTCTTATAACATACAGTATGTAGGTAGAGGGTGCTCAGAAATGTATGGTTTTTGTACATTAAATAACCATAAATGTTTAATAAAGATAGCTGTTTTGCAAACAGATTATATTCATGTGATCATCTCAGTGGTTCTATCAGTTTTTGGGTTATATGATGAGCTTTCATTTGTGAGCTCTACCAAATAGCTTGACTCTGTGTGTGTGTGTGTGTGTGTGTGTGTGTGTGTTTGTGTGTGTGTGTGTTTTGTTTGTTGTGTTATCAAAGTTGGTGAGACCTTAACTTGATTTATGAGTGAAGTTCTTTTTGTTATATATCCCCTGTTGTTTGATTTTATAACAACTCCATCAGGCACAGAAGAAGGCAACAAGGGTTTCTTCCCTTGAAAAATAGTTTCCAGTGCATAGATACCATAACTGAGAAAACTAGACATAGACAACCACAGACCAAGATAAGAAAAGTAAGGTTAGCAGATCAATCAGGCATGGGTGAGAAAGTTCTATGTTGCAGTTGTCATTTTGAAATCTTGTCTGGGGGACCCCTCCCATGACAGAACCTTCAGGCTAGTGAAGATGAATTTGACCAAATTTGACAAAATTCATACTGTCTTAGATATTTCTGTTTTATGGTGATCCATATTCAGATGTGATCACCCCTTCAGAAAATAGGAAAAGAATGCTACATCACAAAATATCCATGTCATTATTGTAAAAGAAATAGTTTTTCAGTAACTTCTCAAAATCTGCTCCAATTGAAAGCATCCTGGCATAAATTTGATTGAATATTTTCCAACTGCTGTGAAGTAGCCACCACTGCATAAAATAAAAATTATATAAACAATTTTTCTGAAATACCACTGAGCAGATTATACCAAATATAACCGAAAATTTACTGAGATGAAGCACTGTCAAGTTTGTTCCCATGATGCTGAACCTCCATTGAATATGCTACCATTACTAAAAATATAATGATTTTGCAAAAACCATTAAATAGAATTTGAATAAACATGACTATTATTGCTAGAAAAAAGAAAACCCTTTACAGCAGGGTATCATCCTTTCTTGTCTGGAGGCCAAAACATAAAATAATAAGGTCGTGGGTTGCATAAGCAAGAACAATTCCTTATCAGCAATTATACAAATTAGTTGAAATGCACATTTTTAAAAGGACTGCCTACATTGCTGCTGGGCATACAATATGAAGGAGTGGGCCTTGGGTTGAACATGCCTGCTTTAAACAATGTCTGCAAGAAATTTTTGACAAGTATTGCCCAAAATATCCTGTGGTCAAGAAGTTTCTTCAATGATATTTATATGATTCCGATCTGTTATCAGATATGTCACTATTACATAAATTAGTAAAAATTGGAGCATGTTTTAAAAAGAAAACACTCAGAAGAATTTGACCTACTTAAACAGAAATCATTCCGACATGAAGGTCTTTGAAATTTCTTGAAATTATGGAAGTAATTATCTTCCATAAATTATTTTGGCCATTATTTAAAAATAGAAGAACCTTTCTCAAAAACCCAAGAGCCAAATTTGGGTAAATTTGCTAGAAAGAGTCCTGGCATAAGAATTATTCAGACCTGTTCGCATAATTCTGATCCTCCAACAGATATGGCCATCATTATTATAAATTAATAGACCTAAAAATGACTTTCTAGACTCTGCTAACCAAATTTTTCATTTTGGGGAAAACATGCTGGCAAAGAGGGATTTCCGATTTGTACAACTGATGCCTGGCCACAATCTAATATGGCTGATATTATTAAATATAGACAAACTTTAAACGATTTCTACCAGAATTTTACCATATGTGCCAAAATGTATTTAGGTAATAAGGTTTATCAAAATGTATACCAATTAGCCCAGTTTGCTATCAGATATTGCTGTCTTGACTAAAACTGGAAAACCCATTGAAAGCAATTTCTTTTAAAAACTACTCAAAAGAATTTTACCAAATTATATGTTTAGGTAGTCAGCATTTTAAAATTTGTACAGATGATGTCAAATAATTCTTTTAAAAATTTTACAAAATTGTTTTGGAGCAAGTTTGATATGTTTGGTTAAATAAATATTTAACAGTTGTTTATATTGCTTAATCAAAGTGCCTGAAATGTAACTTGTTGATATGTTATCTCATGTATTGTGCATTACATTATGGCATATATATTCAGTGTCATTGCTCACAATTAGTTTAAATAATGTATAATAGCTAAATATGCTTTTCTCTTGAAGTACTTGCAAACTTAATTACTAAGAAAAAAGAAAGTCATGATCTTTTTTTTTTTTTTTAAAATCCAGGTAAATTTGGTAATTGATCCTGGTCAGGTGTCTACTAAGTGCTCTTGGGGGTGGATAATGTTATATATATATATATATATATATATATATATATATATATATATATATATATATATATATATAGAGAGAGAGAGAGAGAGAGAGTTATAGCTATATAGTCTAGCAAAAAAGATAAATCACACCTATGTTAATAAACAATATGTGATGTGATTATGATTTTTTAACATAGTTTTTAAAAATATTTCAGTCATATAGCTACAATGACTGCAGTATGGCACTTTATCGTGATTTCTAGCACTGGGGCATAATGCCACAAACATGTAGCATGATATCCCACCCAGTCACATTATTCTGACACCAGGCCAACCAGTCCTAACACTAACCTCTTATTGCTGAGCGCCAAGCGAGGCTGCTGTTAGTACCATTTTTGTAAGTCTTTGGTATGACTCGACCAGGAATTGAACCCACGCCATCCCGCATCTGAGGCAGATTCTCTAACCACTAGGCCATCGGAGCAGTTAATAGACCATATAGCAACAACATGCTCAAACATTTAATTTACTATTTCAATATAACTTTCATTTTGCATTCATCACTTGTGTCACGAGCTGAAAATTATCATTCCTACTTGGGAATCCCTTGTTTGTTTTGTTGTTTCATGATAGTTACACTAAATTACTTAATGTTTTGTATTTCATCTTTGTGTTTTTAAAATTTTATTGTTTCCTATTTGCTCAAATATTTGATCACCCAATTGATTCTATTCCTATAATCTGAGTAATCTTCCACTGTGTTAGCTGTGTTGGACCAAATCAATACAATCATTTTGTTTTATTAAAATTAAATTGAATTTCCAGTACCCAGGGCCTATATGTAATGTTGATACATAAAATTTTAGTGTTGTTACTGAATGATCTGTTTTACATCCAAGATTCTGACATTTAAAAAACATGTCTTTAGATATTTACAAATAGTCTTATCTACTCTCTTTACAAATTTTGGATTGACTCTTCTCCATGGATCTAGTTAATTAAGTCCTTGAAAATATTGACTGCTGTTCAGATGATAGGTTATTTACAACATTATTTATGTAATATAGTTAGGCAACATCAATGGAATTAGAGGTTTTCATGTGTAATAGGTGAACAAGTCCAGACTTATACAGGAAGTTGAATGTAAAATCCAATTTATCAGATAATAGTGAAAATGATTTATTGTGGAACATTCCCTTATTTCTTTTGGAATGCTTTTACAAATGAGTGAATTTGAATAGTTGGAACTTTGTTTTGTAATTGCTTTTTGTATGGTTTTGTTGCAAGAAAATGGTGGCAGTAAAAGACCTTAAATTAGCTTGTTCTTTCACATTGTAAGTTTCTTTCATAAGTTTAGCTGTTGGCAGGAAGATTCTTTAACTGTGTGAATTTTCATGGCATAGTGAATAACAGTGACGTACAGTATGGCTATAATGGTGGTCATCTTATCATTACTATGCTCTAATGCAGCCATGGTCAATATGGGGTTTTCAGCAAATGACTTTTTATAATATCTGGTTGGTCCTGAGCAAAAATGGTACTGATCTTACAACCAGTATGGCCATTATTATCACCGTTGTTGCTTCTGATCATATTGTTATGGTGTTATCAGCAAAAGAAATTTTATCATATCTAGTTGTTTTGAAATAAAAATGGTGCCAACTATAATTCCAGAATGGCCACCATATTGGTCTTATTGAAAATCTTGTTATCATCCAAATATATCCTCTGTTGTTTCAGCAGTCAGCATTGAAAATGAAACAGTAGGAAGAGTCTTATTTCAATTAGGAGAGCATCTGACCCTTATGCTTTTTATTTTCCTTAATTTCCATTTTATCTGTATGATATAGCAAATACTGTGTTATAAGTGCTAATACAACCAACTCAAACTGAGAAAAATCTTATATTGGATTTCTGGCTATTTTTTTTGACAGTAGAGTATCAGCCACATAGATAGAATTATGTTCATCTCTAAAATTGCCAATATGCTTCAAACCTGATAATATTAGCTCTTACTGGTCATAGCCTTTCATCTGGCATCCATTAGCAGAAGTTTGTTATCGCTACTACTAAACTACTATACTCTAAGGATTGCCATAAAACTTTATCAACACATTTAAAAGTCTGCTTGACTTTTGAGGAAAATGGTGCCCCATGGATACCTGTATGGCTGCCATGGCAGACATCTTGAAACTATTATCACTGCTACACCAAACTGATGGTCATATCAACCTGTGGTTTTCACAAAAAAATTTTTATTATTGCCTAGTCTCTCCTAAATGACATGCTACTCTGACCTCCAGTATGGTACCTATGGTGGCTATCTTGAACATTTTATCACTACTCCTAAATGGATGGTCATATTAACATGAATTTCATGTCTAGTTGGTTCTATTTGAAAATGGTGTATGTTGGACAGTAATTCCTTTGGCACCCATCTTAAATGTTGCCATCACTACTGTACTTATAAATGGATGGTTGTATCAAGGGGTTTCAACTAAATGACTTATAATGAAGTCTAATTGGTACCAATTAAAGAGGTTAGCAACCTGTCAACCATCAAGATCTATAAAAATTGTATTGTCCTTCCTCCATAATAATGGATGGTCATGGGTTTTCCACTGAATACTTCTCACAATGTCTGGTTCAGATCCTAAATGAAAATGGTGTCCTTTAGACATTTGATATGGCTAGCACATCAAACATGTTGTAATCACTAATCCTATTGAATGGATGGTGAAATCAATATGGGATTTTCAATAACAAACTTTTGATGTCTCCATGCTGCTAAGTGAAAATGATGCCACTGAGACCTCTAAGATGTCCACCAACTCCTATTATTGCAACATATCCAAAACGTGTATTGGGTGAAGGGTTTTTTTTTCACAGATGTAAAACAAAATCAAATTTTTCCAGTTTGTTTTCTAGGTGGTCCATCTTGAGACTTTATCCTTTTTTTTGGTTTCTAAATAAAAATGAAAATATCGTCCTTGTAAATTATTTCTGTGTTACGCCAGTTTTAAGAGACTGACCATATTTTTAGAACCAAGAAATTAGTTTTAATAATAAAAGGTGAATAAATTAATTATATTTTGCAAACATGTTTTATTTTTATGCCATTAAAAGGTTGATTTCATAAAAATGAATTTTAAGATCAGGTATTTTTAAATGAAATATTTGATATCATTAATTTATGAAAAGATAGTTTTAGAATGAAGGAAAGATATGAATCAGTGAAGATACCACTTTCCAGATGGCTGATAGGAAAAATGCTAGTCATCATGGTTTAAAGTATTTGATTCATTTTAGTATTTTGAGATCTTTTACTACTTAAAATGATGCCTTTAAAAGAAAAATATCTTGATATGAAAATTGCTATAAAAATTGTGAAAAGATTCTGGTGGTCACTGTTTCTAAACATATTGACCTTATCCCAGTTAAAATTAGGATTCTTTGTATCAAGTTATAATTAAATTTTAAGTGAAATCAAATTTTAAAAAGGAAAAATCAATTTTCCTCCAGATTATCATTAGCACAAAATGTACTTCCAGTTGCTGTCATAGTGGTGGCTGGCAGTTCACACTTACAAATTACATTACAATATATTGTAAATAATATAGGTTATAAACTGAGTATCAAATCAATATCCTTTTTGAAGACTCAATTATTAATTATGCACACTACACTTTAGATTTCCACTATGACAACAACATAATGTGACAATCATAATAATACTGCAGTTTTTTACTGGCTTATCTTTCCAAATGATATCTCCAGTTTTCATTTATGTGTTATATTAATTTTTTTATAATATCAGTATTTTGTTGGGTTTTTTTTGGTTATATGACATCCCATCCTCTTTAACAAACTTAGATTCATTGAGTATTCTGTGAGAGTCTTCCCATGTACATGCACACATCCATAGCATGAGTTTCACTGAGTATTCAGTGAGAATCACCCCATGTACATTATTATTGAGAAATTTTTAAAATACTTTATTATTGTGGTATATCAGGATATTCACGACTATTGGATTTAATTCTGAACATTTGCTATGTTTGTACTTGTGATAGAACATTTAGAATTATTTGGGATTAAATTTACAATACTGTAAATTCCTCTTAAATTTTTACTTTGTAGCTTAAATAAATTAGTTTATTGCTGTTTAATTTTTTTTCTGCTATATAGTTTAAAATCAATCAGTACACCAGCATATATGTAGTGTAAAGTCTACTTTCATGAAACTGAGGGAATGCATCTTGATGACTCTGATCACAAAAGCTGGTCATTGTGGTCCATATTTCATGCTCCATTGACCTTGGTTTAAATTTTATGTTCCATTTTGTTTGCTTCACTACCTTGGTTTCAGTCTCAAGCACTGTTTATGTTAGAATCATCAAACTAAGTGCATCCCTACTAGTATCACACCCTTGTAAGAAATAAAAGTCATTGTGACCTACATTTAAAAAATCTTTGCTTCATGGGCTTAGATTAAGTTTTGTGTTTGATTTTCATTTCTCACAATTGTTTTGCTGTAATCATAAACTTAATGTGAGGCATCTCTGTTATTACCTCACACCTACAACAAAAGATTCTCCTTGTGACCTTTATTTAATCTTTTAGTTTCTCCATCAGCTCATGACCACCTTAGCTTGTTGGCATGTTATATGCACATCTTCCTATCTAAAATTATGACACTCTTTGCAACAAAGGATGACCTATGTTTCAAGCTCAGTGATTTGTTCAAGTTCTGTTTTAAAACATATTTTTTGGTGTTGTTTAAGTTCTAGTCAAAAACTTGATAATTGGATGCATCTTTGTTACTACAGTAGCTTGAAATAAGAGGTTGCTGTGACATACATTTTAAACTAGTATGAATTAAGTATTGGTGTTTATGATGACATTGTGTTATGTGGTAGTGGTGGTGGTGGTTTTTTGTTACCTAGATTATAATGGACCACACTGTTATTACCTGGACAAAGTGGATAATAAAAATATGAAATTAATGGATGGAATAGTAGAGATCTTAACAGAGATATAGAATAGAACAACACAAGCCCCCATGTATAAAATATAACAATTTAATCAATTATATAAACAAATTAAAATAGTTCAAGAATTTTGAGGGATAAACTTCTCTAAGAAAACAATTACCAAAACATTATTACAAGATGCAGTTAGCAATTCTGTTTACCCATATATGACCAATTTCATCATAAAATCGAGTGAGTGTTTGAAATAAAAAATCCAGCATGACTGCATAACCTCCTGACTCCTTTCGGTCACTCTGGATTCAACACCATTGGCATGTTGGGTTGATTTATCCCTCTAACTTATCTTGTGATGCAGCCTCTCTCTTGGGTCCAGATTCTTCTGGGTCTCAACTGAAGTATGCATCCTATCTGAGTCTTTTTTGTGTTGCTATATTGTGTCATTGGGTGGGACTATTTCCCTTTCACTCTTTCCCAACTTTTCCAAATCATCTCTATACCCTCTTACAGAATTGTCTCACAAGACTTCCAATGCATATCCCATAGACTTCTATTTAACAAGAAAAAATACTTGCTATTCAAAATCAAAATCTCAGCTAGAATGACTAATTTTGCAATGTAGAACATTATACCACAAAATTTCACTGTGGGAAATTTTAACCACTCATTATTTAGCTTAGCCAATGAGGGTTAGATTTATGTCAAAAATTAACATATGCCTATCCAAATTTGAGTAATTTCTCATATTTCTGCATTTCTCAATAAACCAATTAGTGGAAAGTTTCATCTTATGACACATTTCAGTAAGTACAAATATTTTTTTTTTGTCATTTCAACTCTAATTATTTTCCACTATACTTAGATTTGAATTCACCTTGGCCAATCTATCTGGCCATTCTCAAATGGAAACCTCACTCAAAATCAACTATCCACTGACCATGAATATTAAAGCACCCTATTGTAGCACAGGCCTGGACAGCCTGGACAGCTACCTAAACACATTCATCAACATAATTGGGTATGTGTCATCCTGAAATTGCTCTTGAATTTCTTACAAAATTGACCCTGTTACACCTTAATTCATCCCTGCTATCCTATTCAACAGATCTTTTGTCACCCAGTCAGTAGCATGTTGTTTCATCAATAAACTTAATAATTGCTTTATGCATATAGTTGGTCCTAAATGGGAATGATGTGGGGACAGATTTCTTTCTTGAAGTATACAGAAAAAAAACAATGCACATCTAAAATTCAGCATGGTACCATAGTAGCACTTTGAAAATCTTATAACTACTATTCAGGAATGAATGAAATATCACTGATAATGAGTTTGCACTAAAATGCTTTTTCCCTCTGATAATTAGCTTTGAAAGAAAACAGTGCATAGCTTACCACCAACAAATTTGCTCTTTTTTGTAAAGGAATTTTTAGACCAAACCTATGGAGCTTGTGGTCCAGTCACTGATCCATGTTTACATTTGTGTACATTACTGGTTTGTATGAACAGGATGAGTGACTTGTACCTATAGAAAGGAATGTTTTCCTGACTGCCTTAATCGCATTCTCATTATTATTGCACTGTAACTGGCTTTTGAAAACAAAAACACAAACTAAAGTGAATGGATTTTTATCAATGCCAGGTTTTTGGATATATCTGACAAAGACTTAATTATACATATAATTTTTTTTCTTGTTTTCTTTTCCGAAATGAACACTGTTATAGACCAAACAAAATATGTGGATATATCTTGAGGTCAACATGGATATTAGTATCTGTCCATAATACCATGTTGATGGTCAAAGGCATTAACAGAGAAATTTGTACTTAACAGCTATCTTCTGAGCATGTCAACTCCCTTAGGTAAAAAGATTTTTAGCAAAGTTGTTATGCTTGGGTTTTAAAATATCATGGTTTCAGTGCTCATTATTTAAAAAGAATAAAAGGATGGGAGAAATGGAGTTACTGTGGATTTCTGGAAATTCATTTTGAACAGTGGAGCACCAATAACTTCAAAGGACTCTTGTATTGTGCATAAGAAACAAATGTCATTCTATGCCTGGATTTCATAGTACTAGTAAGTGGTGTCATACAGCTTTAATCACATCCTTTCATTCTGGGTAATAAGCATTGATTTTATGACTCCTTAATTATAAGAGAATAGAATCAGGGCTTAGAAAGTACTAAACAAAATTTAATATTATGCCTAAAAAATGTGTACTTGTCAATCCTAGCATTTTTAGAGTTAGTCCAACTGTTACTTTGCATATTTTTTTTTAAAATAGTTGCAGTCACATGGATCATTCAATATTCTAACAATGTTTTTAATCCAATTGACATGTGATAAATTAAGTCCTCGTATATAATTACACCTGTCTTGGAAAGTCCCTAAAAGTTATTGAATGCTATACTTCCAAGGCTGTTTGGACCCTGTCCAGTTGTTTCAGTGCAGTAACAGTTTTGCAATTTGTTTTTTAATCACACATGTAAAAAAATTTTAAAATGTTTAGAATTTTTTTCACTCACATTTGGTGAGAAAATTTAATGATTGAATAATTTTAATATCATAGGGATAATTTTATGAGACATGGCAGGATTTTAACACCTTTCAAGTGATAACCTTGTCTTTAGGTAATTACTCTTAAAATGACCCCTCAGATTGGTGTTTCAGATGTAACCCCTTGCATCCAAGTGTAACCAAGCAGAAAAACTGACCCCTCTACGACCACTTCAGACAATACATTGTAGGGACTATTTAGTGGTTTATTCTGGGTTTCAATGAAATTGGAATTGAGCTCCTCCAGCCCATTGTGCACAGAGGTTAAAAACTATCCGTCACTCCTGTTTTACAAAATGCATGATTGAGTAATGGTCCCTGAGGTAGTCACAAGATTGTTTGGCAGATTAACTATCCCCTACTTTTGTCCAGGGGTATTCAGAAATACTAGCCCCCACATGAACGGACATCATGTGGCCAGTTATTGTTGTCAGAGGGTACACAGAAATAGTAGACATACATCCTTTTATCATCTCCTACGCAGACACTGATGAATCTGGCATCAGCAACACCCTGAGAACTACTGAAACTATTTTCAGCAATTAGTGGCCTTTACCCAGTTAATAATGAGATTAAGTTATCTTCGTCATGAGACAGTGATTTAATGGTCTTCTTTGATGTCTGGATTATCTAGCACAGGTTAGCATTTGTGCTCCAAATATATCCTTGTACAGGTAGACTATGAAGCTAGAAAACAAACCCTTAGGAACCACAAAATATTTGGTTTTGAGCAGTTTTCAGTTTACTTTGGCTTTGACAAATTGAAAAAATGTCTTTTTTTCTAAAGGGTAAATTACAACAGAGACAGAGATTATGTATTCTCATGCCTATTTTTGGTTGTAGCTTAGCAGAACCATTATTACACAAGATTATTCCGTTTGTCAGATTTGCAGGTATTGGTGAAATGATGCTTGCATGCAACATTTTTGTTTAAAGATTCATTCTTAGAGAATTCCATTTTCTTTACAGTTCCTGTATATTCCCTATTTATTCCTGTGTAGGTATTGGCATAGTTTTGATTAGACTAAATTATCCTCTAATGATTGCTAAATTCTATGATGCTAAGGGGTCTTTCTGACATCTTCAGATGTGGATGAAAATAAATGACAGTCATGGCTTCTTAAATACATGTACATAGTGATTTTTCTTTTTGGAAAATCATTAGTTCGAATCTGGCTTACATGATACTGTTTTGTTGTCTACATTGACAAAGCATCAGAAGCAAGGCCACATCTGATATTTTTTTCAATGAAAAACAATGATTAATTGATCATGTATGCCGATGGTTCCCAACTATGTGCTGTTTATGCCCAGATGAATGCAGGGTTATTCCAAAGGAGCCTGTAAGTACATTTATTAGCATGTAGGAGTTTGTGCAAAATTTTGGGAAGTTAAAGGGTCCACTGATGTATACAAAAGTATTTCATTAATCACATTTAGGTAATATGCAGACAAACATAATTTTTCATTTGTTTGTTATAATTTTGAATCATATTATGTAATCAATACAATGTAAGTTCATGTTTATTATCTATATATGACTTGATGTAACTTAACACTTATATTCACCATTTAGTTGCAAATTTTTATTTGCCAAGAATATGATTTTCAGTAATTATGTTAATGCATTGGTTAAGCATGCCTTTATTGACCTCAGGCATAGAACCAAACCCTGGTCAGGATGTGTGGAGAAATTTTCTTAATATTATGCACAGAGTCTTAAACCTAAATTTGATTTGACAAAGGTAAATGTGAAGTAGTTTGACATTGATATTCACTGAGACTGTCTCAAACAGACTAATTTGAATTGTGAAATAACTATTTCAGAATTCTGGGAATCATTTTGGAAGAATATGGCTACTCTTGGCAGTGGCGTGGCTGGTTCTTTTTTATTATTTTTAAAAAATCTTCAACATTTCAAAGGTTCAATTTGGACCTTCTTGACCTTGAATGCATTTGGATAGAATTAAACATTAATGGGAAGAAATTGGTAATTGCAGGACTATCCAGACTGCACAGTTGTGATGTGTGACTATATAATTTGAATGGAAGATTTTAATGCCAACTTCCTCCTTCTAAACCACAAACTTTCATTGTTGTGTCAGCCAAGCAATCTTCACCAGTTAACAACCAATACAACAAATTTAAAGAGCAGCCAGAGACCATGATTGATCTAATTTTAGTATCAAACCATGACTTTGCATATATACTCTGTCCATGTTTTGGATCCATTTCATTACCACTGACCTATACATGCTACCTTTAAAGTTACCAAAACTGCCATGTTACATAAAAGAAATCTGGCTTTATGACCTAGGGAATTCGATCTTCTGAATTCAGTGTTTGTGTCTTTGGCTTGGGACAGTCAGATTAACAAAAATGTCAATACACCACTCCCTTGATAACTCCCACTGGAATGGCTCCTGATTTTTTTCCAAAGAAATTATATTTTTAAATGTGTTGAACCTGAAAAAAGTGGTGATAAGAAATGGTAAATTGTTAAATTGAACCTTGATACATAGCTTGTTTTTATCATCCAAAATAGTGATTATTGTAAAGATAAAATCCATATTTTGATATTTGCAACTTCTAATAAGATATCACATATTATGTTAGGTTTTTTTAAAAAAGAGAAATAGTTGTCAATACACTGTAAATAATCAGTGATCAATGAAAAATTCTAGTAAATGCTAACATGTGGCAAAAGAGAATAAAATAAACACCAATAAAATGTCTTGCTAGGTGAAATTCACATTATATAATTCTTTAGTTAGGCTTCAACACTACAATCACTACATACATAGGAAAACTTGAAAATAGTCCACTGTCACTCCAAACCCAGGACTACTTCTTTGTGAACCTAATTACCTGCTGGCTTTGTTTGGACCAACTGCTTAGGGGAAGTGTTTGTGGCAATAAAAGAATCAATTAAAAAAGACCTGTGTTTTATCCCTTTGAATATGTCTTTTGTATCAAATCAAACAAGGTAAGTAGGATAAAATAAAGTTCAAAGACATGCCAGTAGGAGCATACGTTCTTGTGTTCATTACCTTTCTCAAATTTCATTTTATTTGACCCTGAAAATGTTTTTACATTTTTATGTATTAACATCATTAAAGTATATAATATCAGTAATGTATCCTAATCATTTGTAAATGTGACCATGGAGAGCAAAGGAATTAAGGGAAAAGGCATACTTGGTAACTGGTAAGCTGTGCATCATACATAGGGTTCATAATGGCCAAGCAAGATAAATAAATTTGCAATGAAATAACAATTGCTGAGTTGACATTTAGAGGTTGGCTTAAGGATGAGCTGAAACTTGGAAATTACTTACATGATGTTGATTTAGATGAAGGGATGAAACGAAAGCACAGACTGCAAGAGATAACGATAACGAATTAGATGTTGCTGTGTTTATATGGTTCACACAGCAACGTGTCACAAACCACAGGTGTTATTGTGTTATAATTTATGTCATTTAAAATTCTGATATCCATTAAATTCACGTTGGTAATGGTTAACCCATGTGAATTTATTTATTTATTTTTTTCATTTTACTTCTACTGCAATAAAATCTACACATCGTTTGATCGACATTGTTTTCTCAAAATGTGTTGATCTTTTGTATTTACAAAAACTTCTACTTTGGATCAAACAATAAAACTAGAATGTATACCATTCACAACAAAAATAAGTGATGTATTAAACAATGTGTGAAGTCATACATGTGCTAAGTGAACAGAAACCATGTGGAATAATGTTTTGATGATCTCTTCAATATACTGTAAGTTATCCTGAAATTAATGTTACTCTATGAGGAAAAAATTAAACAAAGTACATCGATATGAAGAGATATTTATTCATTGTTAATCTTAGCATGATTATTAACTGAGTATTCAACACTGTAACATGCCAAGCAACACCCTTCCCCATTTGTTGTTTGTTATAGGTTCCACGATAACTCGAGCCCTTGCTTTTATCGCGGTCGATGTTTATGGACCCCGATGTCCGCAAGTTATCGAGGAAGTGGTGTTTCAGCATTGAGTATTTTATAGATATTATCCAGGATGGCGTATTGATAATTACAGTAATGATCCATCCTGGATGCATAATGAAATTTGGAAACTAATAAGGCAGAGAAATAGATTGTAGGCATTGGTTTCTATATAATGCACAAAAGGAACCTGGTTATTAACAAGATTAGGAAGTCTAAATGTTGTTATTACAACACTGATGGAAAAAAATCAGGAACTCAGGAACTTGCATCAGAAAACCCAAAAGAATGGTGGAAACTAGAGAAAGTCAAGGAAGTTAAAAAAAAGAAATCATGCAGATATTTGATTGTAAATGATATGGTTATAAGTGTGGGCGAAGAAAAGGCAAATATTTTAAACAATTTCTTTTGTGAACAGCCAATTGTACAAACCAAAAATTTACTGAAAATTCATAAAATAGCTCTAAGAGACTTTAATTATCCTGTACTTGATGAGATAACCAAGGACTATGTTTACACTGTCTTAATAGGTTCAAGTCCATGAAAAGCAAATGGCCCTGATTTGCTGCAAGAATTTCAGTCAGTTAAATATCCACTATGCCACTTATTCAGTATTTCATTGCAAAATTTAGTGTTTCCAGATTGCAGGAAACTAAGAAAATGTAGTGGAAAAAAAGGCTCTAAAACTGTTGCAACTATCATTCTATATATTTACTATGTATTTTATCTAATGTTTTTGAGAAGTGTGTATATAAATACTTAAACAGTTATATTGTTCAACACATAATTTCACATGTAAAGTCAAGATTTTTCACCATGTAATTCAATAATGTATCAGTTAAAGGCAGGAGGTATCAGGTTCAAACTCTGGTTGAGTCATAACAGAGACTTCTAAAGATGATACTAGCAGTTGCCTTGCTTGGTGTTCATCATTAAGAGGTTAGTTAGAGCTAGGACAGGTCAGCCTTGTGTCAGAATAATGTGATGGGGATGAGACATAATTCTACACTGCTGCCTGATGCTCCAATGCTAAACAGTAGTAAACTGACACACTGCAGATATCTTAGTGATAGGACTGAAATTGTGAAAGCTATATTAAAAATCCAAAACACACATCTACACTAAGACTTCACCCTATTATCAGCCCTAATCTGTGTTGGCACTATACCAAGTGTTATTTGTTATACCTGGCATGCCCTTGGGACTTTTTCTGGGCCTTTGTCTCTTAATGAGCAGATTACAGTAGGTGTTAACTAATTAATTAAAGTACATGTTAACTAATTAATCTATTCTGATATGAGGGGAGTCAAATACATTTCCATGCTTGATTTGAGGTTTGGCTGGAGGGATGGGTAACATAAATTTTAATTTGGGATCAAAATTTGTTTCATTATTCAGAGGTGAGATGATCAGCTTAGTGGAAAAGCATTATAATATTTTTTAAAAAAAACAATTTGGTTTTTAATGAGATTATGGCTGAACACCAAAACATGGTTTTGGTTTATTATAGCTTCACTGTATATATCTGTATGTATATGTTAGATCATGGTAAACTTCAATGAAATGGATTCTATGTGCACTTGATCCCTTATCATCTAGCACCAGTTAAGTCATTTATTGTTGATCATCAGGTAATTAATTTATCTTGGACAACAGAATGCATTTAATGTTTTGAGTCTAATTATGCTTAATTAGCCTGAAATTTGCTGTGTCAGCAATTTAAAATAGCTGGTCCTGTGCTGAAAAATGGTGTTAATCCCCATAACAGCAAGAAATTTATATATTATGATTAAGAATAAACTTTCTCTGCATTTCTCTCCCTCTCTCTCCTATTTATATTCAATGATAATGATAATGGCATGAGTGTATATTTGTTTCAGAATTTGGTTTATCCATTTTATGTTGGCATTATAATCAGCATATTAGTTCCATATATAAACATACATTGATATACTTTGCAATAAGTAAAAATTTCAAGGGACACATATATCTGTATGAGCAAATAATTGAGATAGTGTGTCATGATAATCAAAGATTTACTGTAGTTACTTCAGTTAGGGTAAATTTTGCATTGCAATATGAAAAATGTTGTAATAATGCACTGACAGTTAATTTCTTCCTTTTTATGAATGTGTGTTGTACTGGCACAGATTGTTAGTTCTTTTGTTCATAGATCAGGAGAGCCACATTAGACAGATACACACACACACATACACACACACACACACACACACACACACACAGAGTCTGATTGGTCTTACACTACTTCTTGGACTTTCAGTATGGCCACCACACTGGTCATCTTGAAATCTTGTTATCACTACTTTTGAATGGATGGTTGTAGCAGTATGGGATTTTCACTAAAAGATGTCTTATGATGTATATTTGGTCCCAAAGGAAAATTTTGTCAGTCTGACATCAAGTATAACTGCCATAGCAGCTGTCTTAAAAAATCATGTTATTGCTACTTTTGAACAAAATGTTATATTGGCATGTGGTTTTTTACCAAAAGACATAAGATGTCTGGTTTGCTTTACAGTGGCCATATTGAAAATTTTGTTATCACAACTTCACTAGAGTGGATGGTCATATCAACATGTTTTCACTAATGATGTCTGGTTGTTCCTAAATAAAAATGGAGCAAAACTGTTATTGATTATGGCCACCACAGCAGCCATCTTGAAAGTCATAGTACCACTACTCCTGAATGAGAAGTGATGTTGATATGGGATTTTATAAGATGTCTTAAGATGTCCAGTTAGTGTTTTTAAAAAAGGTTATGGCCACCACAGTAAACATCTCAAAAATCTTGTTAGTGATGTTCATCCTGAATTGGATGGTTTTATCATAACTAAGTTTTAACTTAAAGACATTTTATGATCTCTGGTTGGTCCAATATATGAAAATATTGTCACTCAGACATCCAATATGGTCACTGCAATGACCATTTGAAAATCCTGCTATTATCAGTTCTTCTGAAAGAATGATATTACTTAGGGTTTTACTGAAAGGCTTTTTATGCTGTTGATTTATCATAAATGAAAAAGATGCTGCTGTTTGTTATGATATATGATACACATGCAGAGTAGCTTTAAAATAACAACATAAGGTTGCAATGAACAACTTGGGTTTTTAAGTTTGAACAGTCTTAATGGTTATAATGAACAACTTGGGTTTTTAAGTTTGAACAGTCTTATTGGTTATAATGAAATAACTTGGGTTTTTAAGTTTGAACAGTCTTAATGGTTACAATGAAATAACTTGGGTTTTTAAGTTTGAACAGTCTTAATGGTTATAATGAAACAACTTGGGTTTTAAGTTTGAGCAGTCTTAATGGTTATAATGAAATAACTTGGGCTTTTAAGTTTGAACAGTCTTAATGGTTGCAATGAACAGCTTGGGCTTTTAAGCTAGAACTTTCATGGCATGGGTGTGTCGGACATTACTCAATGGTTACAATGAACAACTTTGGCTTTTAAGCTAGAACTTTCATGGCATGGGCATGTCAGACAATAATTGATGGTTACAATGAACAACTTTGGCTTTTAAGCTAGAACTTTCATGGCATGGGCATGTCAGACAATAATTGATGGTTACAATGAACAACTTTGGCTTTTAAAGCTAGAACTTTCATGTGTGTCAGACAGTACTCCATGGTTACAATGAACAACTCCATGGTTACAATGAACAACTTGGGCTTTTAAGCTAGAACTTTCATGGCAAGGTCATGTCAGACAGTACCCAAGATCTCCATAAATATTGTTATAGATACATAAAGATTTTCAGCTGACAGACCATGCAATGTGTTGTCTAATAAATGTACATGTATTTAGGGAACTTGATGGCCATTACAATTGGAGTTTTACAGGCAACTCACAAGCAATACATCTTTTCTCAACAGTACTACTGCCATTACTATCCTCCAATATAATGCTTATCCTCACAGGAAATTCAAAAAGATGATATAGAATGGATTTATCCACAATGATATGTCACAGATGATCCAATAATATCAAAATTTCTGACAGTTTAGGTTTTATTTTATTGTCAATAATGTTGACAAATCAAGCAGAAGTGTGTTACATTTTCAGCTTGGTAGCAATTCCAGTTTTATATACTGTGAAATTGTTGTTTTTGAAAAGCTTTATTTTTATTGTACATAAATTTGTTTCCTTGACCTGAGTGATTTGGACATTCATGGTTCTCTTCACAGGGATTGTCAGACTTTAAATTATAGTGTTGTGTTCAAGTTAGATTTTTAAATATTGTTCATTTTGTTTTTACTACCAGGGCAGGTTGTTTCACAGCACAAAAATTAACAATAAATGTTTTAATAGAAATTATTATTCACATGAAAATCTTTTTTTAATGTTGGAAAGTTTTGGAGGAGGGATAAAAAAAATTCTGAAGGTTAAAGATATATCTGTACATCTGGATGTTTTCTAGAGACTTGTCTGGGACTTGTCAGTGTGAAAAGGTATACATCTGCAAGTTCTCCAACTTGCTGCTAGCATGTAAACTAAACTCTCCCTCTCAGATCATTTGCCTTCAGGAGTAAATAAATTGCTTAAGTAATTGTGAGTCCTTGAAAAGAAGTTATCATGAGATATCTGATGCCAGGCTAGAACTCAAAAGCACACCTGTCACTGTATATTAGTACCTGTCCATCTCAAAAAGGTTGCTTGGCATTGTCAGAGATGCTTCCCATACAGATGCAGGTGTATTAGTTTATGTAACCCAAGTAAAAGTAATTTGGACTAGAGCCTTTCCCTCATTTGATTGATTTTTTATAATATGATTGTCTAAATTCCCAGGCAACTATCCAACCACCAACTCAAAATTTAATGGTAGCTTCCATGGAAATTAAAGACAAGGAGTAAAATTTGTCATACATTCATCATGTAATTCATATATTTTATGTACTGAAAGCATTTTTGTACTGTGCCAACTTCCTGTTCAGTTTAACCCAACTTGTTCAGCTACATAAGCAGACTCACAGAAATAGTGGAAAATTTAAAAAAGTTTGTAATTGTAATTACGCGGGTTGGATGGGTTGGGGGAGGTTTGCAATGAATTACATTTTGCAATGGTGGAAAAGGTGTCAGGGGAGGTTGTCTGTCATCTTGTGCTAATTCTGTGATGTATGGTTATCTTTTATGTATTTAAAAACTATTCACATTGTGTTTTAGAAACTACCTTTTTATTTCCATTGGTGGAATTTTTGGCATCAAAAATGAGTATGATTTGTGAAGTTGCCATTGTTGTTTTTGATCACAATTTGTAACATAAGTTGACCAACAGAGTGCTGTTACCCTGCAGACATTTGTAAATTGAATAAGCTTAATTATGAGGAACTGGAGGTGAGATAGAAATCAGTATTGCTGGGTGATTTTTGTGTAGCTTAATTAAAATGTCTAATTTTGTCCATATAGATTTCTTGATGTTTGCTTGTTTGCTTTGCACACATAGCAATGTTTTTCTTGTAACATGAATATGTACCATATTGCATCACATTTGAAAGAAACCATGAAATAATTAACTTCTACAGTGGGACTGGTTGGTTCCATTTACAATGATGTTTGCTCTCAAAGTAAGCCTTAGTGAAACCAAGCAGTCTAAAATTTTGGATAATCTGTCTCTTTATTAATATGAAAAGTGAATATCAGGAATTCAGTCTGAGCCATTTTTACTGGATTTTTAATGTATGGGGGGCATGGTGGTGGCATAGCATAACAAAATATATTTTATGATGTACTTTTCCTTAATTCTAATGACTGGAACAAAAACATGGTGACAAAAGATTGCATTATTTTCACACAAACTTGTACATTGCTATAAATGGACCATATAGTTTCTGTACCATTTTACCACTAACATTACATTTATTCACTATTTGCTGTTGGTCCAAAATGAGAAAGATGCCATTGTGACAATCCTAAACTAAAAAAACTGCATGACAGTTACTTCAAAACAGAACGTCATACCAACATTTCAGAAAACAAATCTTTCTTGCAATATATGTTTAGTTATTTGTATATTAAAACAATGCTGATCTAACTTCTCATGGCTGTCCTAATAGCTGTCAAAAAAAAATATTACAACTACAGTTCCTTAATGCGAGTTTTGACTAAATGAAAATGGTGTTCATCTGACCTTTGCCATGGCACCAATTAGTTATCTTGAAAATCTTGTTATTTCACTTCCATCACAGACACGTGAGATTTTCACTTTTAAAATATTTAATCAGCTCATAATGAAAATTTTCCAGATGTGACCACCATGTGCACATTTTTATGACAGTTTTGTAAACCAGACCTGACTTTGGTCATTGCATCAGGGCTGAGGAAATCCCATTGCCCTAGGTCCTGAACTAGTCATTTTTGAAGTTGGGCAAGTAAATTTTCCAAGTCCGGGACAAGTGCTTTTTAAAAAAGCCAGGCTAGTCCTGAATACCTTATTTTAGCCTCTCTTGGTATATTGGGCAAAGTGACCAAATTATTGGCAAATCAAAACATGTCAAACAAAAGAAGGCCAATATGATCAATTAGCAGGGTGGTAAGTGGTTTTGTTGCAATCTATAGCATAAAAAGCAACTCCCTATAATTTTATCCAGTGAGTCAGTGTAATTAAATTAATGATAGGCATTTTACCAACATCAGTGTCTGTTTCCTTTAATAACTGATTTAATGACAGTAATGATTCTTTAATTTATAATTGATTATACAGATGATTAACTTCCAAGTGGGATATTGTGTTTGAAGCAAAACAATTATGCCAATTAATGAGCAGTTTCAGTTCCTATTTAAAAGAAAAAATTGATGTTAAGATCATTTTAGAAGTAAATATCAAGCAAGCTGATATATACTCTGGATATAATGATTTTGCTAAACTATTTTCGTAAGGAAGGTAATGATGGCAATTTGGAGAAGGTAAATTTGTTTGAAAATGGAGGGATTAAACGTAAGATAGATGCTGAGTGTGCAGTAGCTATTTCTCCAAAGAGACATAACCAACAATCTGTGATGGCAAAAAAATGTCAAATATGACACTACTAAGAGACAGAAATTTTCAGCTGCATTTGGTTGGTTGTTATCCCTGCCTTGAATATATTGACTCCAAAGGAAAGATGTTTTGCAGTTACTGCAAACAATAGCCAAAACTGGTGCAGGTAGAAAATTCATCCAGATGAACATTTCTGCAAATAGACCAGAACTTGAGAACTTTAACCCAGATACAGCTATCAACTGCTGGCTTAGTGCTGGTGTAAGTGGCAGACATATAAAATGGACATATTTTCAAATCCATCAGCTAAAACATATATACATGAACCTGAAGAAGCCAAATGTATAACAACCAATGTTTCTGAAAAATTAAATTCTTTAAGAAATAATTATGTATATTATTTCATTTGTTTTCTACTATGGATTAAGTACATACATTTCATCAAATCTCAGCAAGTGATTACCATTTTAAGACCAATGAAAAGTAAGGTGAGACTAGTGAAGAGAAATATTGGACTAGTGGTTAAAAAAAAATTGCTCAGCCCTTTTGCATGCATTTGTCTAGTTAATTACAAACATACTCACCCATAGGTATACAAAATGAATTTTGACCCAGTTTTTGTATTTATTTGCATTCCAGTGCACAGGTTTTAAGCTCAAAATCTTGCCTTGGGTTTTTAGCAGTACTGGCTTGTGTGTATGATAAGACTAACAATTAGGGGCTTGGATGTTTTATTTTCTTTATAAATATATTAATTCTAGATTTAAACCCACTTATCTACCCCAGGGCAGATTGAGCAGATATTTCAGTGCTTCAGGTTTGTGAATTTCATTGGATGGGAGTACCAGGGGACCACATCCAATCAAAATTAAGTTGTTTAGATTTGAATACAGTTCTTATATGATCATGACAAGGAAGCTCACAGCTTGAATGGGCTCATCTGTAAGCAATTTTCCACTGCCAGTCCATTTTTGTACAAATACCTTTCACTCAAATATACCTGTGATAGCTTCTCTTTGGTATCTGGTCACACTTTTAGTATTTAACTTGCAAAGTATCTAAATGAAGTCAATTTCCTCCACCATAGGCCAGAGTACAATGCATCACTGTTACCTGCTACTGGTTAGTTGGCATTACATACTAAAGGAGGCAACTCATGAATCCAATGGACATTGCTTGGACAAAGCGCTGAAATATACATGCTCTGATAAGATGTAGATAGGGTTAATATATTGGAACCTTGGCTAACGAAGATGTATTCTATGTATCATAGCCACTTCCACAGCCAACACAAGGGTCAGGGTCTTCAGTTACAGAAACAATGGTTTTGAGCTGGGACATAAAACTGTGCTTTCTTGTTCTTGTTGTTGTTGTTGTTCTGGGGCTTTATGACATTTTTCAGCACAAGATAGGCTATACATGGCGACCAGTATTAATGGTGAAGGCAGAAACCATATAATCACCAAAAAGAACCACCGACTCATGAGAAGCTACTGGCAAGCTTTTTCACTTATCCACATTCACTGAATCCTGGACTCAACCCATACAAACAGAGGTGAGATGGCAGTGATCAGTAACGGACAGTGCTTTAATCCACTCTAATCCACTAGGGGCCCCAGATTGTTCTTCAATCCTTGATTAGTTAATTTAATGTTTCAGAAGAAGAAATACAATCTGATAATAATTATAGCTATCTGAACTTAAGGATAAATGTAAATCTCACAATATTCCTGAGAATGGATACATACAAAAATATTTCAGCTTTGTTAGGACATCAAATTTACTCTGCATTTCATTTTTTAATTAACTTTTTTTATTTTATCTTATGGGAATATATTTTGAGAGGTTTTCTCTTCCTTGAGGTTTCAACAGTTTTTAAAAATTACTAACTTTTACAGACCAAGTTTTACTCTGCACTATAGAACTAGAATTTCAATGCAGTTCTGTTAAACCCCTTAGGTCAACATATATACATATATTTTGGTTTGTTTATCATAATCAGCTGGTCATTGTTTAGATAAAAGAATTTACATATTACTGTATGATTAGTCTTGGGTATTTACAACGGCCCAAATATTTTATTCCAACACTCTTTGGGGGAGGTTATTGATTTGTTTTGTTGGTCAAATATACAAATTTCAATGTATCTTCAACAAGTGAAAATTAATAAAATTAATTGCTTAAAAATAATAATAATGATTATTTTTCATTGATTTTAGATAGAAACTGGTTTGATGCCTCAGGCAAATTCAAAATTGTCTCCTATTAACACTGACCCAGCCATTTAGGGTGGTTGCCATGAATAATTGAAGTGATAATGGCAATCAGTGGGTCAGGAGGCAAGTAAAACCCATCCCTGGATTGATAGGCTAATCATGAAGTTTCCAGTACATCATGAGTGTTAGACAGTTATAGCCCCTCAGAAATGAACATAATTAGGGGTTGTAAATTTATAGCAGTGTTTTATTCCCCTCTTCAGCACTATTTTCAATTTTAACTTCCTGTATCAATGACTGTTCTAACTTTATGAATGTGACTGATGGTATTTGTGCAGTGGCTTCTTCTAATTTTCTGTCCAAGTAACATACATACATTTTAGATGACCACAATAAAGGTAACTATGCATTACACATTATACCAAGACATTACACTTTCTACAAGTCTAAACTTAAATAATGCAGATCATAAGAAAAGTAAATATACTTTTACACTTAGCAATACATTGAAAAATGATACAGATTACAACAGAATTTGCAAAATTGATGTAAGTATAAAGCCAAACAAAAAATATGCTGACCCTAGTACTTTTCCCCCATGGTAAAAAAAAAAATCACAATAAATATGTTGGTTTATTTTAATTATAAAATGGCTGCCCTGATTTTAAAAACCAGTGCCAC
Organism: Potamilus streckersoni; assembly: GCA_016746295.1. Classification (NCBI taxonomy): domain Eukaryota; kingdom Metazoa; phylum Mollusca; class Bivalvia; order Unionida; family Unionidae; genus Potamilus; species Potamilus streckersoni. Next base: position 486,655 of record JAEAOA010000864.1, on the reverse strand, counting down.
CAAAAAACATTTTTTTGTTTGGCATAACCATCCAGTGCTTTGTTTAAAAAAAATTTATTTTACTTTAGCTTTTAATCTTTTACTAAATATGCACAGACCCAACTTGAAAAATTATTTTTCATTATCTGTACTTATTATAATACTTGAAAGTAATTTTGTTTTCAATGATTTTTTTTAGATGAAATTTAAAGTTGAAATTCACATGTGATGATAATAAATTGTTTTTAAACTATTATCTCAAGGATAGAATTTTGCTTTATATTTAAGTTTTAGCATTAATCATGTGTAAACATTGATTAGTTGTATGTTACCTAAAGTTTCATCTGTGAAATTGAAACATTTTTTTTTCAGATTCTTCCTTGACTTTGAGTCAATTCACTCTTTTTGAAGAGTTAATAAAATGTGAACTGTTTACCCCTGGTATTGAAACATAATTAAATTAAAAGCTTCCCCCTCCCAGTCCTCCCTGTTTTTGAGAAGGTCTTGTTTTATCTGGTAATCTATGAGCAGTGTGGACACAATGACTCAATTACCATAGGTTTGTGGAGAACTGGCCAGAGGAGCTAGTTAATCTTCAAACTGGTTCTCCAATCTGAGATTTAATTACATCACGGGGACCTGGGGACAGATCAAAGCTAGAGTAAATAATCTAAAGGCTTAACTGTGTAAGTACTCTGGACCAATGGTTATCTTGCATTAGCTCAGAGAATACAGTTGAGAGGAAACTGGTTATATAAGAATAACCAGAGATACTAAAACATATTGGTGGATTTTCTTTTGCACAAAGAATCTTTGGGTGTTTAGCTGTTTAAAAATTTATGGATAGAGTTCTACATTAAGTAACCTGAGTTGTAGAGAGGCCAAGTACCAAACTGACTACAGTCACTGGTGCTTGTAGTGGTGACAAGAGGGAAAAAAAAAAAACTAGGAAGACATTCATCCTTTAAAAAAAGACCTAAAATTCTGAAGCAGATTAAGTATTTTGACAGATTTACAACACAAGTTCCACTATGCTGATTAAATACCTGTTGAATTGTAAGTATACTTTTTTTATCACCAGTATCACCATTTTACAAATTGCTAATCTTGTATATAACATTTTCATCACAAACTCTGATTTAAAATATTGTATGTGCACTTTTTGAAACAGACCACTCCAGTGGCCTGGTGGTTAGAGGTTTGATCCCAGGTTAAGTCATACCATAGACATACACAAATGGTACTAATAGCTGCCTTGATTGGCACTCAGCATTATGAGGTTAATGTTAGGACTGGTCAGCCTGGTGTCAGGATAATGTGACTGGGTTACACATCATGCTACATGTTTTCGGCATGATGCTCTGGTGCTTAGACATCACTATAAACTGTCACACTGCAGACATCATAGTGATATGACTGAACAATTGTTAAAGCTACCTTATAAATATAAATCACACACACACACACACACACACACACACACACACACACACACACACACACACACACACACACACACTTTTTGGAACAAATTGATTTAGATCAGGAATCTTTGCGAGAACAAAACTTCTAACAGTATTACATGCCCTTGCTAAATCATATTTCATGCAAACATGCAAGTAGATATATAAATCTTGAACTTTTCCAATGCATTAGATACAGTTTTCATAATAAGCATGTACAAGTAATCAATACATATGATTAAAAAGATTACCATACATGGCCTATACCTTTAATTTGTTACTTTGTTTTGTTGTTTTTTTACAATGTCAGTAGTTTATTGGTAATGTATGCCATAGGCCTATACAACTAGTTACATAGCAATATTACAGTGATGTATAACACCATATTGCAAATAAATTTAACTTAGTTAAAGGTAACAAGGAGTGGGTAGGTGGAAATCCAGCTTGTATGATATAAATAAGTAGGAAGATGAAATGGAAAAATGCAGCCTCAAATAACTTCCAAATGTATTTGTAGAAAAATGTAATTATATCCATTATATTAGTCTTAAAAAATGAATTATGAGGTAAAAGAAACAAATTATCCTTGTTCAAAAGTAAATCCAAAGGCTCTCCCAACCCCAAATATTAAATGGTAAGTCCTTTATTAACTGCCCATGCCCTGATTTAATTTGTGTATTTCAAATAATTTAGATCTGTACTTTTTCATGTCATATGGAGGACAAACATGAGGCATTCTTTTCTTTATGGTTTGTGTTGCAAACTCCCCCACCTTTGTTATGGTGAGTTTGTATGATTTTGGTTATAGTTATTTAGAGGTGTTTGCTGATGGAGTAATTTGCTCAGAACAAGTAAATAACAATAATATGTGTGAACTTATAGGTGAACAAAGATCTGAGCCGATATATAGAACAGAATGACACGAGCCCCCGTTAGAAATAAAGACAAAATTTTATCAAAATTCATAACAATAAAATTCATAAACAATTTTGATAATTCATTACATTAGAAAGATACACTTCCTTTTTTAATTCAATCATTCAACAAATTTCAAAGACAAATATGCTATACAAATATCCAATTTGTTAAATGATAAGAGTTAATTCATCTTCAGATTGAGTGAAAGATCTAAAAACATTGCCTTATACAGATTCATAACCTGATGGTTCTATTTCAGTCTGTATTCACTGCAACTCTGCTTTTGAATTCCTTTTTTACTGCAAGTCTGGGTCCTCTCCACTTTTCCATTTTTCCAAATTTTCAGGTGTCTCCTCCTTTGGCCCTTCCAACTTTGTGTGGTTACTTTGGTTTGTAAATAAGTGGCACATCATGTGGATACTTCCTAAAAGCTATCTCACCTTCCAAAAGTAAACCAAACAGTAGCCTAAGTATTCTTTTAGGTACCCAGCTAAGAAGTGATCATATTTTCCTCTGCTTGTTAACCTCAGATAAATTCTATCAGAATTCAAACAGATGGCAATGGCTTTCTGGTCTACTAACCACGACAGACCATAAACAAGCTAGTTTCAAAAAATTAATGGTCCATTTATTTCAACACACCAATGAGACTTTAGTTTCAGTCTCATCTCAATTATGCAAATGAATGAAATTCCTTACACTACAGTATTTATAAAGAATACACACAATGAGGTATTTATGTGAATTCACACAGATTTTCGTAACTCATCTCAACTAAAGGCATGAAATTCTAAATACGTATTTTCCTATGACAATTGAGACTATACATTCCAATGAATCATTAATATATATATTGTATGAATTCAGATAAATGAACTCAATACAGTTATATTCATGTTAAGAAAATTGATCTACAAATTTAAACAAATAAATTCATGCAAATACAAGCAAAAGATTCGAACAAATCATTTTAATAGTATCAATGAATTACATAAAATTGTTGCAAATACCTTCTGCTACCAATCTCTTACTGCCAGACGTCTGTTGATTTCCCAGATAACCAGTCCCATGGATAATTTTATGGGTGAATTTACTTCTTAAATTCACTTAGAGTCCCCTTACATTTGTTTTCTCTTGCAGAAAAAGCATAAACTAATTTAAAATTTTCCGATAAGCACATTTAAACAGTTTTCATGTGCAATCACACCCCTTGTATTCATAACCAATTCAAATGCAATATACATCCCACCTGAACTAGGCTCAAAACAATGCAGTTCATATGACAACTTATATTATCAAATACTGTACATGCAATATTTCAAATCTGAAAACTCCTCTGAAAGTTAACTCCTGACTGTCCAGTTTAAACAAATGCTACCTTTATTAAAAATTGCTAAATTTATAACAGGACAGTACCAATCCTGCATTATGGTGATTTAAACAGGTGCAGGTCCCCATAAATCTAATTAATCATTCACCTGTCTAACTAAATGTGTTACAGAGAGCTACAGAAATTTGCCCTTTTACTGATTCATAAATGGACTATTATTGATTATACTATAAGCAGAGCAATGGATAAGGAGAAAGAGTGAACCCTTGTGAACCAGCTGTGCTTATTCCCTACTATGGTTGGGACCAAATCACCAAGTGGTAATTGCCTTTTGTGTGTTTTGAGATTAAAAGCCTTACATCAAAGAGCTCTGCTTTGCTTGCCTAATTAAACCAACATGAAGGTCTACATTAGTTCATTCATGCACTGTACTAGATAAAATGGTTACATAACTGGTAATTTTGATCATTATATGGATGGCAGAATAACAAAGTTGAAGAGGGAGATATTTTCTTATTTTTATCTAAACCAAACAAGTCTTTCAAATCAATTTAATGCAAATGATGCTTTAACTTTCAGATTTTACAATATGATTATAAATATGTGAAACTTATTTAGCTTTGGAAGAATGTTTTTTTTATTCCCTATAGCATTCATATGTCCAGTATCATTTGCCTTCAGATAATTTATCATAGTGACAGCATAATCTACTTTCTGGTTATGGCTTCCATACTATGCCAATATTGATAGGGTTGACATTCTAATTAAAAATCTAAAATCTGTCCAAAAAAAACTTGATTTTGTCTTCTTTAAAGTAATCCAAGATACTTAAATTCTTTGTTTGTTAGTACTGTTAGATCTATATATGTGATATAATAAAAAGCTGTATAATCATCTTGGAGGAGATTTAGCTGTCAGCATTACATAATTAATAAATGGATTATTTATTATATGTCATAAATGGATGACTTTTTCAGTCAAGTCCTAAGACAAATATAAGTGAACAAGGTTTAACATTATCAAGAATGTCCTAATATAAATTATTCTATTGTATTATCTAGAATTCACTAGACCAGTGTAATTTGTATATATTGTTAGGCTTGTCTTTGATTCAGGATCCACTAGCTTAACATCTGATGTGTTGTGTTGTAGAGGGATTTTTTTCTTCTAGGTATTTTTTTAATAAATACCATTGGATTATGGAAGGTAGTGCACTTTGTGCCCATCTGTCCAGCTTGTTACTGCATGACATGAATAGATAGCTATCTGAGCCTGACTGATTTTGCCATTAGAGCAGTGATGGGGAAAGTTGGAGTGGAATTTGATGGTTTTCCCATCTATCACAGTGTCCAGGCTGGGTCCAGTTAATTACTAACCAGTCTAAAGGGACCCATTTCAACTGATTTACACCAGCTCTTATCAATAAGGGAACGAGCTGGATGATAAGGCATTTACAGGGGCTTACAGGACACAGCAGAAGCTTCATTATCAAATAGGCTTACAAACATGGTTATGAAATGTATAGCACAAGAAGTGACCCTTTCTGAAAGTTGGCACAAGTGTGTACCAATGTCATCAAGATGTTTTCATTGCTGTTGATTGGTTATGAAAGGTTTTTTTTGCATCTCTTTTAATGTGAAGAATTGTGTTTCCTTTTCACACACACCCAGAAACATTTTACTCATTCATCTGTATTTTAAAATATGATAGAAAATTTGAATTTGAATTTATGTGTATTAACAAAAATGGATTTAGCTACATTATTGATACAAGCTGTAGGAGAACTGTGATTAATGAAAAGTGTGTTGAAGCATGCATGACAATTGAAATTTTGTTAAATGAAAGATGTTTTAAAGATAACATGGTTGCTCACTCTACAGGGTATGCAGTGGAAAAACCTTTTTAACCTGCATTTTTATGAAAGTACTAGATCATAATGTTATTAAAACTGATTGATAAAAAAGTTAAATTATTTAAATGTCTCAAAGTTTTTAGTATATTTTTGTCCTAAAACACACCGAGTCCATTCAGCTGCACTTAAAAATAATTTTAGGTACTTGTGTTTAATTAAGATGAATTAGTTAAGTAGCATTTTAGCTCCTGCTGTCATTAATAAACCCTGTGTCTTTTTCATTTGAATTTTGAGACTGTTAAACTATAATAGTCCTCAAATGACATCATCAGCCACTATATTTGTGGTATGCTGGCATTGAGTTAATATGGTATTTGAAAGTTGAAATTGAAAATCAAAATACTGTTACAAAAAATATATTCATAAACAGAATGCAAATCAGGCTTTCTTTTACTAACTATATTTGTAGTTTATAATGGATTTGGCTTCATTGTGACAAAATGGTCAGTTTTGGTGGTCCAATACCAGATAAACTGCCAGGTTGCCCATTGTCCAGGTAAAATGAGCAGAATTGTCTGCTAGTGACCTTATCAGGAAGCATCTGTTCTGATGGTTTATTATTAGTGTGTCTAAAATGAAGTTTATCACCTTTTTTGGGGGGTATGTTCCATCTTTAAGGAAGAGCATGTTTTCTGTCTATCTATATTGTTACCAGTTTTGTTTTCCACTCACTAATTTGAGATGTCTACCATATGCATTTACCAAACTTTGAAGTGTTTGCACTTTCATAAAGTGTGTGTGTGTGTGTGTGTGTGTGTGTGTGTGTGTGTGTGTGTGTGTGTGTGTGTGTGTGTGTGTGTGATTTGTAACAATTTTCCAGTCATCTTGCTACAGTGTCTGCAGTATGGCAGTTTATAGTGATGTCCAGCACTGGGACATCATGTTGCACCCAGTCACATTATTCTGACACCTTACTGACCAGTCCTTTCAGTTTGAAAATATTTTGAAATTTGTAATGTGAGAAAAAGGTTTTTACTGTATTATGCAACTGGAATACAAATATTTGTGAGAATGCTTTGTCTTTATACCTTCTGGTGGTCTTTTTTGAAACATATAAATTGATTTCTAGCCTTAACATTGTCTTTGCTATAAATGTTAAAACTCAGAGAAGGGGGAGTGGGGCTTGCCATCACACTTGCATTATCATGGGATGATATGATAATTGGAATTGATATAGCAATACTGACAAAACAAGTTCTATCTGCTTGGTTTTAATTCCATAAACTCTACTTTCATTATGCATGGTTTTATGCTCTTCAGTTACAATTACTTATCACAGATACATCTAAAACATGAGATATATCAGTCTGTTTTCTCTCTGTGAAGACAGATCAACATTGACACTTTCCTTATCTTATCCTGCAACTTTCACATATGGAACATCACTTAGCCTGTCCTACAAGAAGCTTCCTTGGTTGAAGCTGAACCATGAAGTATTCACTGGTATAAGGCTCCCTACATAATTATATCACAAAGATAATCTTAAGTTAACCTGACCACAGGTGTTAAAAATTATTCTTTAGGTGTACTTTTGTATTCAAAACTTGTGTTTTATTTGCATGCAATCAAGTTACAACTAAGTTGCCTCATTTTTAGTATGTGAATACAAACAAGGTGTAAATAGTGAGATATGCAAGCTTTATTTGAAGGGGAGAAAAGACTTTAAAGGTAGGTTAATTTCCAAAGTAGACATAATTCATTTATATATTTAATGACAGCATATAATACAGGAAATGGAAACTAGAGAGCTAGTTGCCAGATATCCAATTCATTTTAAATAATAATGAGTTCTCTGGATGTCATTTACTTATTTAGGTCAAAGACACAGCAGGGATGAATTTGCCAACTGAGCTAGAAATCTAGCTGTGCTTACTTGTATGGAAAAACCACATTGACTTTATTTTAAAGAATGGAACTGGTTGAATTAATACCATTGTATTAGCACATATTGGCCATCATGTGTGTTGCATTGAGATCAATGTACTTTCTGCTACTTGTCATGGCATCATATTCAAACTATTACTGCACTGTAAAATTGAACAATGATAAAGAAAAATGTTTGTTTACTGCATATAAATAAAAAAATTAAGATCTGTACATGCTAAGCTCTCAGAAGTAATTGGGGGTGAGGTGTCTTTTATTGACACTTCAGCACATTGGCTATACTCTATAGAATAAGACTGCAATGATTACCAAACTTTTAAACAGGAACACAGTATACAATAATCAAAACAGTGCCAGTTAACCAAAACATTAACAAACTTAGCCTCTCTCCTGACTGCTGTTATAATGTCCATGCAGTAATTCAATCAACTAGTGATTTTTTTATCTGTCCTTCAAGCCTTATTGTGACAGAATTCAATATTTAAGATTTGTTTTTACAAGTGGAAACATCAACAGGATTTTCCCAATATTGTTCCTACTACTGCATGCAGGTACATGGTGAAAACAATAAATGAATTTGGACATACAGTGTGAAAATTTGCAAAGGATACTTTCTTTGGATTCAACAATGGCCAAAAAATTTTATGGTGGTATACAAACTTAAAATGTTATTTTTGAAAATATTACTAATCAAAGGATCCGTTAACTAACATTTATTTCAAAGGCAAATGGTAAAGGTTAAATATATTTTAAAAACTATCTGATGCATGAATTCATCTTCAATTACTGATACCACATTGATGCAGAAAGATGCTTTAAGAAAAGAAGAAACAGAAATATCCAATTCATTAAGCAGAATTTTGGAAACCTACTTTATTTGGAATGGAATTTAGCCACATACAAGTCCATTTACACATTTACCAATCTTGTAAATGTTTAAAGGCAAACTAAACTAAGACATTGACCTGTGTAAACATTCCCGATTTACTCTAGTGGAAATGGAATCAAAGGACACAACAATAGGACAACCTGATCCCTGGCCAGGTTGGGTTGTCACATACACACACACCTTTAGATTATGAGTCTGATATGCCACCTACTGAACTAAAGTGAATCCCGAGCTGTAAAGAGTGACACAACTGATATATCAAAAGATAAATGGGTGGGATGTTTTGGGCTCTAAGCCTCTGGGGCACTTATTTTCCCAGACAGGAGCACCTTGCATATCAAAAGACAAAGAATGTGCCTGTCTTTTTCTAGTTATTTTGGTCCCACCTCCTGGGGTGATGCATTTAGGCTGGCATTTCTACTTATTAAGCTCAATGGCTGACTGGTGTCTATTTTCTGTTTCTAAGAAATAGAAAGGTTGGGGATTGAGCAAATGCAAGTTAGTTGACAGAGTGCTGTTACCCTGCAGACATTCATAAATTGAATAAGCTCAGTTATGAGGAACTGGAGGTGAGATAGAAATCAGTATTGCTGGGTAATTTTTGTATAGTGTAATAAAAATATCTAATTTTGTCCATATAGAATTCCAGAAGTTTGCTTGTTTGCTTTGAAGGCATAGTAATATTTTTCTTCTAACGTGAATTTGTACCATATTGCATCACATTTTGAAGGAAATGGAGTTTGCTAAATTTCATCAACTGAACTAAGGATAATTGGCTTTCGAACTTAAAAATCAACATAAAGGTCTTTTCTCTTTTGGTTTTGAATTTTAAATTTCTCTAACAGAAAATAAAACTAAGTTTTAAGTCATGTTATTAAAGCAAATTGAGCAGTCTTTTATGTATATTTAAAAAAATGAATGTGGCACAAAAGTATTCATGTCTGGTCATCTCATTAGATCAGGTAGATTATACTGACAGGTTTTTTAAGTATTGGTCCTTGAAACAAGTAATCTGGAAATTATCAAAACAGTATATTTATTTCTCACTCATTGCAAGAAAGGTGCCAAATTAAGTATTACATTGGTAAAACTGTACTTCAATTTGGTATATTTGGAATATAAAAGGGCTTTAAATAAAATGAGCAGTTACGGAGTCCTCCTTATTAGTGCAAATACTTGCATTTATCCACACAAATTTTTATATGCCCAGGCTACTCTATGAAAGGGAGGGGCATACACCTTTTTGTCTTTCAAAACAAAACTCATCATGATGTGATTGGCTGTTGGATGCAGGGAACTATCTGATACTGATTAGCAGGTGAAGCTAAATATTGATCACATGCCATGTTAATTGTATGTGGAAGGAAACAATTAGTATCCCATGGAGAACACTGAAACTTACCAATAAGTGTTCAGTTATAACACCTTGTTTAATATGGTTTTCTGTTAAGTTTCAAATTATATTTTTTATATGTAGCATATGTTACCAATCTCCTTCTGGTGACAGGCCATTTTTTTATAAAAAAAAAATTCTTAAGCTCAGCTAAGAATTTATTTTTTCAAATGTGTAATTAAAGGACAAAGGCTTTGCAGTTTTTCAGTTGATCATACTCCTTAAAATATAACTCCTCTCCACAATTTTAAAATAGGTATACAGTAAATTTTCAAGTACTAGCCTGGTCATCTGGGATTATCATATTCTTAATAGATTAAAAATTGTAGAATGCTGCACAAGAGACAAAGAACATGATTGTCTTTACAAACATACTCTATCTGGATGAATTATCTGTTCTGTAAGTTTTGTAATTGATTTCAAAAACCAAGTGGTAAAAGATGTGTGAAGAATGGAATAGTTGGCTTTCATAACATTAAGCAATGTTTTATACAGGTATGCCAAAGTGAATGTTACTTATTTCATTTAGGGACAAATGCTGTGAAAAATGTTATAAAAAGATCTCTGATCTTGGAAGAAGAATAAAGTGTTGGTTTTGTCAGTTGTATTTATTGGTAATTGGACAAGGATGATTGAAGGTTTGTTTTTTTTTGTTGCCACTTGTTTCTAGAGTGACTTTTTGCATGGATCAATGGTGAATAATAGTATATGCTTTAATCAGTGTCATTACCAGCACTTACAGGACTATCATCTTAATGCAGTCTTCTACCTTGTGTTTCTCAATCTATATGTTACCAATTGATTTTCCACACACTAACTCAATCTGTCTGTTACCAATTTCTTTTCCACACACTAACTCAATCTGTCTATTAGCAATTTATTTTCCACACACTAGCTCAAGCTGTCCAATATCTACTGTTACCAAAACTATATGGATGGTTTGCACTTGGAGTAGGGAGAAATCCTTTTATTGCGGGGTGTGTCAGAGATCAAGGTCACAGTAGCAAAATAATTTTTTAGTGGACATAATTTGAATACCTTGACCAACCTTTGTGCAACAGTAGTACTTTAGTAGTGGAAGAGAACTATTGGTTCTTTGTTTAAAAGATCAAACATCAGTGTATCTTTAGCACTAAAGAAAGCTATTTTGCGGAATAACCTTTGTTTTAAACTAAATTTTTTCGAATCATCAGAGGTCATGGTAAGTCTAATAAGAAAATAATGACACATTCAGTTTTGTTAAAAAAAACATACCTAAATCAAGCATCAAGGTCACTGAAACTCCTTAGTCTTAAGTCAACCATACCATATTGCTGCATGTAGTAATCACTGGCAGCAAGTAAGGGATAATTAGATCCTATTTAGTTGGAATACCCATAAATATCATTAAAATCTGTTTGCAAATTTAAATATGGCTTTATTTAGTTTATTACCTTTTTTGTTTCTAAAAGCATTCAGACGGTTAACAGACGATTTGTGTTGTTTCAAAAAATGGCATTTTGATTTAATATTCTATTGATACAAAGTTTTTAACATTTCTGTGAAAGGAAAGAATTTGCTAAATGAATGCAGAGTGGAAGTGGTGCTGGGAAGATTTTTTTTTTACTTTGAAACTAAAAATCCCAAGTGTTGAGTGTAAGTGGGTGTTTGATAACTATTGGGCACTTTGAAAATGTAGATTTTTCATGTAAATCATTGGAATTGCAAATAATAACCGGTGCTGGTTACACAAGTCCTACTGGTGCTGTCTAATGCTGGGGTCTAGTTTGAGCCATTATCTGACAAAGGCTATGATTGGTTGGTCACTGATCTGTTACTAGCACAGTCTTTTCCACATCAAAGTTAAATGCTTGAACTGTGTAACATTTTCAGCAGTTTACTGTTGTTTTATTTCTTTTTGACTACCACTAATTGACCATGCATGGCAAATTTACCAGCAAAAAGCTCCAGTGGATAAACCCTATGGCTACATATGAAAGTGGTTTCCTTTGCTTTTAGTAGGTTATGTGGCTTTTATAGCACTGATGTTACATCCTGGCCATTTGTCTAGCCTAGAGAAAGATAGTGTTGGTATCAAAACAAAATTGTATCTTCCCTGCTTTATGTCAAAGATTGATAGAAGAAATGCATAATATTGTTTAACAGCTTAATTAACTTCATCAAAAGCAATCTGAAAATTTTATACATATTTTCTGTGACAGAGGAACAGTTCAGTTTTAAGCATGATCTTGATAAAGATTCTCTTGAGGTAAAAGAAACAAAAATGTCCTGGCTTGAAAGAAAATGAATGGTGGTCCCTTAATCTAGAAAGGAGTAAAAAGGGAGTTATTACTTGGTCAGATTTTTAATTTGTCAATATTTTTTAAACTCTGAACAAGATGGCATAGATAATATCATGAACAAAAAAGAACAAAACCAATGTTTTTTAGGGACATAAACAACCTCTAAGAGAAAAATGACCAAAATCCAGTTTATTTGTTGGGGTTTTTTTTATAGTAATTTGCATTTAATTGTGATGAACTGAGATATAGCAATTGCACCTTGTACAGACCAAAACTATTGATATGACAAAAGCAGACTCAGTACAATACATTATTTATCTACAGTACAGTATTGGATAATAAATTAATGTGATACTTCATTAGTACATGTATTAATTAAAGTAGTTTATACATGCTTGGTTTCTGCCAATAATTAAAATCAATTTAAGATTTTCTAAGTGAGAGGTTTAGAGGGCAGATTTATACAAAATTAGCTAAAAAGAGTTAACATTTTCTTTCATGCTGTTCATTTCTTACATGTATAGCAATCTCAGTATTTAATGGGTGTGATGAAGTATTTACTTGAAGTATTTCTGTGGCTGGCATTAAGAATTATAATAATACAAAAAGCAGTTTTGAAGATCTCTATTAGATTTTTGTACATATGTAGAGGTTTCAGAGCAACTGCTGAACTTGAGTCTGAATGAAATGTATACTTTCATTTTGGATTCAAATGTTATAGAAAGAAAGCAGTCTGGACTAAATTTGGTTAATACCAGACTTCTCTCAAGCCTGAAATCAATAGTAGCTTTTTTCAAATTAGAAACCCATTTATAAAAAAATTCTTTCTTTTGAAGTCATTAAAAATTAATTGGTATATTTTTCTGTAAGAAATTTTTATATAATACTTAATAATGTGCCCAAATTTCACAGCAGCAATAAGACAAAAAATGTGTTTCCAGTTGACCAACTTTACCTGTTTTGCAATGCTGACATTTTGTACTTTTTGTCTATGGTGAAAAAGAATCATAAAAAATCACATATTTACATTTAGAAATATGACCTGTTTACCCTAATTTTGAAAGCAGTACAATTAATAAAAAAAAAATTGGTTTTGGGGGGGCCTTAGAAGATACAAAGAATCAAATAAATCAAACATTATACTCACATGACTTTGTACATTTATAAGTATTATTGACAAAAACATGCATTGTTCTGACTTGCAATAAGTAGTACCTGTATCATCAAAAAATTCCTGTTAGTAAAAACAAGTCCTAAATCATAAAAATTATTCTCAAAGTCTAGAAACACATATCCATACTTAACAAAATATCTAGTCTTGTAACTCATGTTAAAATTCATAACTTTTGTTTTATCTATATTTACAAATGCAGTCCATCATGTACAGTATTCCTGCAATTTATCTAAGGATGTTTGTAGACCATGCTGCTGTGTGTCTGCATTATCATCAACAAACTTTACTAGTAAAAGATATAAAAGTGTTTGAAGATATTTTTTTATTTTCTAAATGATGCCAACATCTTTGATTGTAATGCAGTTTTCGGATCAATAATATAAAGACAAAACAGAAATGGAGAGATGTTCTCTACTTCAATTGAAATGTCTACTTCAATTGAAATGGAAATGATACCAGTATCTGTCTATTTCTACTAGATGGATCACATTTTATGTAAAAATAATTGGTATAATTAGACCCATGCTCCTATATGAAGGATATGTATCACTGTCAATAAGATAATAGTTTTAGCATGCAATTTGACAGAAGTGTAACTGAATAAGATATTAATGCAGAACTGTCAAAAGCAGGTACTTTGTTGTTACTAATTGTATTACAGCTGAGCAGAGTAAAAGTAATAGTTCTCATACTCATCTTTTCCACTTAACATATTGCATTATAAATAAATAAGCATTACATTAGCAACTGACACTTCCATTTTGTTGCTACCAGCATTTGCATTTAACAGCAACACATGGTAGGATTTTTTGACATGGTTTCAGATTTTAAACATCCACAGGTGGCCTTCTAAGGCACTCACCATTTTTGATCCTAGCCATCTCACCTGTTCACATGTGTTTGAGTAATGGGCTAAGGTCAGTGCCATATGTAGAAAAGTAAGCCAGCAGCTTCCCATAGGTCAGTGGTCCTTCCCAGGTCCCCCCCCCATTTCTTTCTTCACCAGATAAAGTTTGGCTGCCAGGTATAGCCTACATATGTAACACCACCTATAACTTACATGTGTATCATGTGCTGAATAATGGCCTTATGCCTATAAAATCACAATTTTACAGCCAGCTAATCCACCTGGTCTTGATTAAAATTACATTGTTACTATTGCTAAACCAGGGACAAAATGTAAGTTTGACATGTTATTTTTTAATTAATGTCTTTCAATTAGCAGACTGGCAAGTGGGCATTATATAATAAACACAAATTAACATGGATAACTTCATCGTTTATCAACCAGTGTTTATGAAATACTTTAAAACTTATATGGGTTTATATTTGTGTAATTGTGTGGTTATCTCCACTCTACCCATTGGTTCATTATAAGGCAATTCCTGTTACCTTGAACCTTGCTAACTGTTCATCTGACCAGATTTTCAAATTGATTTATACAGTTTGAGCTATTTTCTTTTCCAAATGCCCAATATTTAAAAGTTTAAAATGAAAATCCTTAAATAGTGTCGAACTTTGGCATGTTAAGTGTTACAGTTATCTGTGATTATATTCTTAAATGATTTTTCTTCTTTGAAACATAAATATTTATTGTTTGGTTAACATGCCACATTTTTTTTATATGTGTTGATAAAAGAGTGGCCATTTTGCAATTCAGATAACATTTATAGGGAACTATGCCATTATATACTTTCTTTAGGTTTAAAACTAGCAGTTTGAAATGCAATTGGGGGGTACTTTCTCTGGGAATTACTTATGTTAGTAGGATAAAATTATTATTTTCCACATGCTCTTGCTACTTATTACAGCTTGGCATCTAAACAGTCTTTTTCTCCCCAAAGTTGGAGGCATTAAATCCAAAACTGTAGGGGGGACCTGCTGAGGTTGGGGATGATGTGTCTTAATCTGTTACTGGATAGGGGTCTAGCCCCAGATGGTTGTGTCAACAGTGACAGGAAAAGTAGGGACTAAAGCCTTCTAAACTAGCTAATCATCAGGGGATAATTCCCAAGCCCCTGTAAATTAATGGCAATTGTCCTTCACTACCAGCCAGCTTTTCACCACAAGCAGTAAAAAGCTTTTGGTCAGTTAAAAAAAAAGCCCACAGGGGGCAGGCACCTATAAGAGCCACAATTATCAGGTCTATGGGGTTTAATTTTGAAAAGGTGGATTAAGTGAATTTCAAAAAGGCTTAGTGACTTTATCTAGTGTTTTGAAAGGATTTTATGAATCAATTTCCCTTTACCTAGCCCTGGTCTTTTTGAACTTGCACATGTAGACGACTTTGGGGTAGTATACCTTAGAATCCTTTGCATAATGTGACACCTTCCTTGCCTTGCCTTTGTAATTCTCAAATTTTTTTTGCCATCCATAAACCCCCTATCAATCTTTTGTGTCCTCCCTCAAAACAGGACTAAAGGCAAAGCAAAAGGAAGAATAGACTTAAACATCTAGAGTATTTTGGTTATGTAATGTTTTGTGCTAGGTGCCTGGGGAGGCAATAAGACAATAAATTTAATTATAGGTCCTAGAGGAGGGAAATGGATAAAAGCCTTCTAGGATAGTGGTGGACTTCATTACTGTGTGCTTGTCCAGTTTGATTTAAGACCTGAAATAGATCAGTTGTGTTAGTGCTTGTGCAGGGAAGGATATATTCAAGTTTGTAACATTGATGACATAGACCTTTGCATATGTGCAATTCATGTATTTATATTCCAAAACTAGGATGATTACATGCAGGGGAAAAGTCACAAGGATTTCAGGTTGGTTTTAGTGTGAAATTCTTTATTCATCTTTCTGTCTTCACTGGTAAAACACAAGTTGTAATGCT
This sequence comes from Potamilus streckersoni, assembly GCA_016746295.1. NCBI lineage: Eukaryota > Metazoa > Mollusca > Bivalvia > Unionida > Unionidae > Potamilus > Potamilus streckersoni. The sequence continues at coordinate 470,598 of JAEAOA010000864.1, read as the reverse complement.
TTTTTTGTTTTTTGGTATCATTTCTTATCCAGTCATTGAAACAATTGAACATTTTATTGCTATAAAGTTTCTTGTATAGTAAGTAGTAGGTGTGAAAGGGGTTTTAGGGTGGGTTTTTTTATTTACAAATATAAAAGTATCATTAAAATAACATACACTGACTGATGTAATTTCGTTTGATTTTGCTTGCTAGTTATAATGAAAAATTGTGATGTAAGTGAAACATTGAGTTGACTGAAAATTTTGGTTGTCAGTCAACTGTATATATCTTTTTCTATCCTACCATGCTTCCTTTGTAATAGATAGGCATTAAAACATCATGCTACATTTTTTAAATACTTTTTCACTTTATTTATTTTCCCCATATTTTAAAAGAAATAAATATCTTAGATTTGCAGATTAACTTTGATACAATTTTATTATTTTGATCAATTGATGGTTTTTAAGACATAGCCTTTAAAAATGTTACCAAGTAATGGGCTTTAAATTTAAAGTCACATTTAAAATTTTATTTCAAAATAAGAATGAGAAAGCAAAATATATCACCACTATCACAGAACCATATTAACTTTTGGACCCCTCTTCCATATGTATTAAAGAGGCCAAATCAATAGCCCCAGGGAATAGGTACCCTGATGGTCATTAGATGGTCCAAGCAGAGGGGTATCCTGATGGTCATGAGACCATTATCCAAGCAGTGGGGTATCCTGACGGTCATTAGATGGTCCAAGCAGTGGGGTCTCATTTGAATATCTATGGGGAGTGGGAGAAGTAAGTTTAGAAATAATTAGATGACTGTCTATCCTATTTTAGTCTCAGTTTTAAGACCCTTGATGTCCATGATAGGTATGTACTTCCATATGAGTGTCATTTATGTGTGTGTGATTTGGATTCTTAACATAGTTCTAACCATTGTTTCAGTCATATCTCTAAAACATCTGCAGTGTTTTAGTTGATAGTGATGTCTAGCACTGTTGCATCATGCCAGACATGTAGCATGATGTCCCACCCAGGCACATTATCCTAAAACCAGGCTGACCAGTCCCAACATTAACCTCCTAAAGATGAGCACCAAACAAGGTGTCTGTTAGTACCATTTTTATAAGTCTTTGGTATGACTCAGCAGGGGATTGAAATCACAGCCTCCCACATCTAAGGTGGTTGCTCTAACCACTAGGTCACCAGATCATTTTTTGATACTTGATATTTTAGACACTTTTTGGGGTCTTTGTCAATACAAGTTCTACATTTAAGGCCCTATAGACTAAATTGCAGTAAGCAGGGCACAGTGCAATTCACCCATCCCAAATAGATATAATTTAGTTTTTTTACAGTCCATCATCCTTAAATCCCAGTCACTTTAGTAGATCTCTCATTGCCATAAATTCATTCTTTCCATGCCATCTCTCTCTCTCTCTCTCTCTCTCTCTCTCTCTCTCTCTCTCTCTCTCTCTCTCTCTCTCTCTCTCTCTCTCTCTCTCTCTATATATATATATATATATATATATATATATACATACACACACACACATATCTGTGTGTGTGTGTATATATATATATATATATATATATATATATATATAAGGTTACATTTTGTATGGCACTTTTGTTGGGGCAATGCAATTCAATTTCATTTTACCATTTCTGTGTCATAAAACTATATGATAGTCCCTTTTACTATGCATTTACAGTAAAGAAATTCCAATTATAAAGATGCATTCAATGTAAAGGAATTCAAATAATGTGTCATAATTTTAACTGCAGGGCAAATGCAACAAAAATGGCCATAATTAAATTAAAAACACTGACTTGGATAAATATCTTATATTCTGAAGGAGGTGTAGATTTCAAGCATATTTTAAGATCTGGAAAATAAATTGCATTGGCATTATTGTTTTATTACCCCAAAGTGATAGATAGGAGGCTGTTATCTATTGCATCCAAAAGACACAGAATAGAGTCTGCAGTCCATTAATCCATCACCTGAAAGTGCTTAATTGAAAATTTAGAAGATTAATCTACTTTCTTTTTATATAAAAGATATGCAGTTTTGACATTTATCCTAACCTAAAAAAAGGTCAGTAACATTCAAACCTGGAATCACTGAGTTTGTTCTTTTAAAAAAAAACAGGTATTGACAGTTTTTGTTAGGAATTTTTCACCAGGAAGCTAAATTATATAATGAGCATATTCACTACTTGCTACAGTGTAATTCCAACCTAACTTGGGCAATTCCTTACTTTACTACCCATAATGCTTGTAAATTATTTGTATTCAAATTATAATTCCGATTGAGACATGATTAGTTAATACTGTTTGATCTTGATTTAATTGAATATTTTCAAGATCGTTAATAATTCTTAAACTAAATCACTACTTTTAAATGTTGAGTTCCATTGAAGAATTGTAGTCAATTTTCTTGATATGATGTTTTTCAATACATCTAATGCCAGTGTATGTAACAAAATTTCTGATTGGTCAAACACCCAAAATTGTGGCTGCAACACTTGTGTTTGAAGTTGATATCATCAATCTCCTTATGATACAGTTGCATGGATAATAACCTCTTGTATTATTTTTATACCTAACTTAACCAAATGTCTTAGAAGTAAAACTTATCTTGTGATAGTTGATCAACAATGGCTTCAAATACATTATAGTTATACACTTTTTTATGATAAGGTTTCATGTATACATTAAGTTTTGAAAATGCACATAATTATTGGCATTCATTGTTCCAGCTATGCAGGTATAGAGGTATGGGGCACCCTATCTTTGCACTCTATTTCTCATCTTTGAGTAGAGCCTCACTCTTACTTCATTTGCAAGATTGCAGCCCCATCTTTGTTGTTGTTGTTGTAGGGTTTAACACCATTTTTCAGCACAAGATAGACTATACATGGTGGCCAGTATTAATGGTGGAGGAAGAACCCTGGAAAACCCAGAAAAGAACCACCGACCCACGAGAAGCTACTGGCAGGCTTTCTCACTTACCCAGGTTAGCTGAGTCTGGACTCACAAAGACAGAGGTGAGATGGCAGTGATCCATAACGTCAGTGCTTTAGACCACATCTTTGTAGTGCCCTGCCATTTCTGTGTGAGCAAGTAATCTCATTAATGTGTTAATGACCATATGCAATTCAGAATAGACTTTTAATTAGGGTTATACCAAATAGTGGTTTTAAGTATTAGGTGGAATATGAATATAGACCAGTAACTATTTGACTGAATACTGAATGGTGAATTCTCTAAAAAAAAAAAAATTGTTCAACAGGTATAATGACAATTTAGTTTTTAAAGTAATTAACAACAATCTTGTGCAGGTTCAGAGTAACTAAGGGATTACCAAAATATCACAGTTAAATGTATTTTTTTTATAACTTAACAATGTATAGCATATTCTTCATGAAGTAGTAACTGTTGCACACCACTTTTGATTCAAATTACAAAAGTAGTGTGCAACAGTTACTACTGCATGAAGAATACATTAGCTTAAAAAAAAGCAGGAACAAAACAAGTCATCAATTAAGTGTGCTCTTTAATAAGAATTTACTGCTCTGTGCTTCTTTTGGGGGCCATTTTTTTTTTTGCCAAATACTTTAGACACATCACTTTTGAGGGTCTTATTTCACCAAATACTTTAGTCAGTAAAATAATAAATAAAACAAAGTCATACATATAATTATATTGTTATAAAGAATATTCAATTTATCAATTTTAAAGAAATATATATATATATATATATATATATATATATATATATATATATATATATATATATATATATATATATATATATATATATATATATATATAGTGCATTGGTATTAGGACCATTAGGATACAAAGTGTCTAATTTATGAATCCATTAAGTTTCTTTTGCAGTCTGTTCATGTCTCCATGCACAATATCTATTGGCATGAAAGAAAAATCAAGTAGACAGTGATTATTGGTATTAAAATGTGTAGAAATATTTGAGGATAGCTGAGGATATCTATAATTTTTATATGAAAGTGAGTTATCTATTCTCTTAGACACTTGTTGAAGTGTTTGTCCAACATATTTCATATTACATTTTTTACAGGTTAACAAATAAATCACATCAGTTGATACATAGTTAGTGTTATAATTTAAAGAAAATAATTCTTTTCTCTTGTGTTTACACATTGAGAGCACCACTTGTATATTACATGTAGATGACAAGAATTTTCTTTATTTTCTGTCTGTTTTGCTCTGATTAGAAAATCTTACAAATTCTTGGGTCTTCTATAAGCAAGAATTGGTTTATTGTTGTAAAGTGATTTTATGCTATATTTATTTGATAAATTTAGGATACTCCAATATTAATTGATTATAAGGCCTATATTAGGTAATGAAGGATTATATTGTATTGTGAAAGGACCAAATACTTGAGACACGCCACTTTTATGGTCCTATTTCACCAGACTCTTTAGACACATCACTTTTGAGGTCTTATACTTTAGACTCATCACATATGGAGTCTTTTTCACCAAATATTTTAGACACTTTTAGGGGTCTTATTTCACCAAATACTGGTACTTTAATTCATAATACTTTCTGCATGGAAAAACATTTGGATGCCACAGTATGTGATGGATATCCAGTGTATGGAAAGTCCAACTACTCTGCCTGTTATTTGCTCTCTGCCTGTGAGGTCTTTCTTCTGCATGCATGCTGATTTTCAGCATTAGTGAAAGTAACAGTTTGTGGTCTGTTTATTGCATATATATATATATATATATATATATATATATATATATATATATATATATATATATATATATATATATATATATATATATATATATATTAACATTTACTAATAATAAACTCTTCAGTACATGTAAATATGTTTATGAGGTTATGCCTTTTTTTTTTTTCACTGGACAGATTGGTCAGGTGTTATCTTAGAAGAATGAAGTTAATTCTTATTGGATGAGTTAGGTCACATGAATAGTTACTTTGAAATGTTAGACTGAGTAGTAAGATCTGTCATATTGTAGCATAGTTGTATTAGACTCCTGGTTGTGTATATAAGGAGAGAACTGAAGAATAATTTCTATTTTGGAGTTTTAATTTTTGTTTCTGTTGGGACATCAAGTCACAGACATGTTTTAATTTGTTCTTAAATATTTGAGAGGAAAACTGTTTGCAGGGACTGTTCAATGGATATTTACAGCATTGATTTTTGGGGGACTGGAATTATTATGAATTAATCAAAGGAGTTCTGGATAATGCCATTTTGACATCATGATACTTGGTGGACCATTACATTTCCAATTCTGAAGTTTATATGAAACTTTGCTCTTTTTTTTTTTTTTTTACTTTTCTTTATAACTCATTCAGGATTATTTTGGATTAACTTGATAATGCTTTACTTTCCTCTCACATTTTCATTTATGACTTTGATAATTAAATTATTTGTTATGCTTTACAAAATACATTGGTTTTGCTTCTTCCATTTACTTAGTTTATGACCACAGAATCATAACAATATACTTGTATTTAATGCCATAAAGAAATTAAGGTAGTAAATTGTAGATCAATTATCTAGTTTTGGCATAGTTGACCAAATGAGGTTTTTTTTAAATAGTCTTTATTATTATTATTATTATTATTATTATTATTATTATTATTATTATTATTATTATTATTATTATTATTATTATTATTATTATTATTATTATTATTATAGATAATTAACTGAGAAATAAAGGATAAGAATGTAGATATACTTAGAAGACTAAAGATAGAGTTGTACCTATGATCCATAACTCAATAGGTACAGAATGGTTTGGGAATTGGCAAAAGACATGTTTAATTAACTGCACTTGAACTGAAGAAAAAAAATGATTTATTTTTATCCATTTATTTATTTACAAAAGTGGAAGTTCATATTGGTCTGCTGTAATTATCATGTAAACAGTAGATGATGAACATCTCTTGTTAGTACCAAATTTCTGGTATATCATTTATGCTTTGAATGAAATGTGATTGGTGCCTTTTATTTTCAAACACACCTATAAAAGAAATATCACAAGCTATATTATGACAAGTGTCACCTTTTATTTTCAAACACACCTATAAAAGAAATATCACAAGCTATATTATGACAAGTGTCACCTTTTATTTTCAAACACACCTATAAAAGAAATATCACAAGCTATATTATGACAAGTGTCACCTTTTATTTTCAAACACACCTATAAAAGAAATATCACAAGCTGTATTATGACAAGTGTCACCTTTTTTTTCAAACACACCTATAAAAGAAATATCACAAGCTATATTATGACAAGTGTCACCTTTTATTTTCAAACACCTATAAAAGAAATATCACAAGCTATATTATGACAAGTGTCACCTTTTATTTTCAAACACACCTATAAAAGAAATATCACAAGCTATATTATGACTAGTGTCACCTTTTATTTTCAAACACACCTATAAAGAAATATCACAAGCTATATTATGACAAGTGTCACCTTTTATTTTCAAACACACCTATAAAAGAAATATCACAAGCTATATTATGACAAGTGTCACCTTTTATTTTCAAACACACCTATAAAAGAAATATCACAAGCTATATTATGACAAGTGTCACCTTTTATTTTCAAACACACCTATAAAAGAAATATCACAAGCTATATTATGACTAGTGTCACCTTTTATTTTCAAACACACCTATAAAGAAATATCACAAGCTATATTATGACAAGTGTCACCTTTTATTTTCAAACACACCTATAAAAGAAATATCACAAGCTATATTATGACAAGTGTCACCTTTTATTTTCAAACACACCTATAAAAGAAATATCACAAGCTATATTATGACAAGTGTCACCTTTTATTTTCAAACACACCTATAAAAGAAATATCACAAGCTATATTATGACAAGTGTCACCTTTTATTTTCAAACACACCTATAAAAGAAATATCACAAGCTATATTATGACAAGTGTTACCTTTTATTTTCAAACACACCTATAAAAGAAATATCACAAGCTATATTATGACAAGTGTCACCTTTTATTTTCAAACACACCTATAAAAGAAACATCACAAGCTATATTATGACTAGTGTCACCTTTTATTTTCAAACACACCTATAAAGAAATATCACAAGCTATATTATGACAAGTGTCACCTATTCACCTTGAAATTGGAGGCATGCTTGAAATCAATCTTCCACAGGCCAATGTTTTTTAGAGTTGTATAGCTGAGCTCATTTTTGGAACTCACTGCATATGACTGGGTTAGGACTTGAAAGTCCTCAATTCCTGTATACATTCAAATATTACAAATAAAATGCGCCTATTTATTTCCAATTTGACAAAACTTACATGAAATAGTAAATATAATATTATCATGTCTGCACAAGAAAATGTGATTATGGGTGAATATCAAATGAAAATGACTGAGTATTTGGGGGCAGCGTTGTAATATTATAATGCAGTACTTCTAAACATTTACTTGATAAGTACAGTGGTAGCATTGCAAAGTATACAGCTTCCATAATACAGTTTTCTACTACAAACTGATAGTTGCCCTCTTTCTTTCTCTCTCAATTTTTGGAACATCCTTATGGGCAGATGGCTTGATAATTTGTGGATTTGAGCCTGTCTATCAAGGGCATCAGTCAGGCTAGTGGATTTGTAAAACCCAGTGGTTTATAAGATATTATCATCATCACCATGAAATTCACCCCCTCTCAGATGTCAAAGATAGGAAGAGCCACTTCAAAGAAAGCTATTGTTCTGCAGTTTTTCACTTGGAGTGTTAATTTCTTGGCAATTGTAATCAATTATTAATGGTGTGTGTCCTTGTTTTCTAAAAGACCCTCTAAAACCCTGATTGTTATTGGATTGGTTTCAGTGATTTGGAGACATTACTCTTCATGATCAGTGTTTTCTTTTATCTTTAAAAGATTGCCCTAGGAACTGTGGCAACAGGATTAAGTAGAATTTTGAGTCTAGTACAAAACTCAATGATCTATACAGTATAAACTCTTAATAGAGTAAGTTTCAGGAGAGGGGAAGGCACTGTAAACTGTATTACATTTAGAATGAAAATGTCTATATTGATTGTCAATATTGCATTTGGATTGGGTTAATTGCATTACTTACTTGATCATGTTTCTAATTGTAGCTTGACAAATGTAATGACAGCAAAACAAATTTCTCTAGCTTTAAAATTTTGAGAAGTTGCAATTTTTGTAATTTTTCAATTCAGTTGATTTCAGGTTTGAATGTTTAAAATATATTGGTTAATTTTGAGAACTTTAAGAACAGTTCATAAGAATTTTAATCTTCATTAAAATGGCTGACACTTTGGTGTAGCATTAATTTTAAATTCAGTTCATCCCTTACAGTTTCCTTGAAAACAATAATTTGTTTAGAGCATGTAACAGTGATAAATTGAAAGTTATGTCTGTAAAGTGAAAGTCAAGAAGTATGGTTTAATTAAGAGTAAACCATGATAATAAGGAACCAGCATTTAATTATGTTATATTTTATTTGCAAATAAATATCTTCATTGTTGCATGGGTGACAACAAATTTAACTTCTAGAACAGTTCACCTAGTTTGTATCAAAGATTTTTTTAGAACATAATTATGTCTATATATGCAAGATATATTTAATTTTTTGCCCTTTTTTGCACCAATAGAAAGGACTTTATATTTTTCATCCGTTTTGTTGTTTTGAATTATAGTTGTCTTGCAAAATCTTTCCCATAATTTGATGTTATTTAGCAGTGAATGCATTTAGTGGCAGCATCAGGATTAAGCATTGTGTAGAACAATTCCCTAGGGAGGGTAAAACTACTTAGTTGTAGTGAAGTAGGTAATGAAGGATTGTATTTAAACAAATTCTATATTCATATAAGCTGTTTGTCTGAAAACTTTTTTCATAAGCTATGGTTGTGGTCATTGGTAATGAATTATGATCCTTCTTAGGAAAGAAAATGTAAATATTTGTTTATAAGACAGTTCTGTTTTATATTATAAACAAAGTAAACTAGTGTTTAAGGGAAATATTACAGAGTGCTGTAACCTTAACTTTTGATGTTCACATTAGATTTGGATTAATAATGGTACATTGATTGCTTTAAGATGTTCAGTTAAATGTTATTAATATACAGTATTTAATGCTTCATTGATCATCCTTTGTTTATAATCTCCCCTTGTTATTTGAATTTTGATAAAATCATTTTCTTCATAACACAGGCATTAACAATATTCATAAATTAGAATTCCTGAACATTGCAATGACTAACTACTGAATACATTGTAAATGTTAGAGATTCCCTTTTCTGGTGTTTCTGGTTTCCTGAGTGGTTGAAAGCAGTGGTCCTCAACCTTTTAGTCGCTGCGTTTGATAATTTTACCACGGCCTGCTGAGGAGGAAGGGGGGGGTCCTTGATTGTTTATATTTTAGATTTTTCTGATTTAATAATTTTAATTTAATTGTATTTAAACATGCCTTCAAAATAAGATACAGTTACAGCAAAAATGAATATTAATATAAATATAAATGAATATAAAGTGAATATAAACCCAAGAGAAATACACAACAGTAAATAAAATAGAAATAATTTAATGTATCTTGGGCGGCCTGGTACCATTTGATCCACGGACCGGTACTGGTCCATGGCCCAGGGGTTGAGGACCACTGGTCTAAAGCAATCACAACTCCAGACCACTGCCATAGCACCTATGTCTGCATGGGTTTGAATTTCTGGCTCAGCTAACTGAGTATGTGAGAAAGCATGCCATTAGCAAGCTGGTGGTTCTTCTCCCTCCACCAGTTATATTGACCACCATGTATAGCCTATCTTGTGATGAAAAATGGTGTTAAACTTTATAACAATAACATGTATTGTGTTGAATTTGATCTTTTCTTTGCAAACACTATGCCAGTGATTCTAACAAGAATATTTTCATTTAGTTTCCAACTCAATTGGTTATCACTAATTATAAACTCCAGTATATTCTTGACACTCCAGGCTTTGTTTTACCATCCCAGACCCTTGGTATGGATTAAATTGTTATGACACTGGCATGGAGAAGTGTCAAGCCTTGTACTTACACAGTGAGTGGCCCAACTCTTATTTCCCCCTGGATCAGTGAGTGCAGTTCAACAAATATTATATACTTAAACAGATTTGTCTGTCTGGTCATTATCCATGATTGAGGAAAACTCCTAGTTTGTTGTTGAATAAGTGCTGTTGAATATTCTGTAAAATGGTATTGAGGAATTGGATGAGTCCATTAAGGACTTAACCAAGGAAGAGAGAAAAATATCTTGTGGGCAACAGAAATACTGTATGTCTGAAAGATATTTCCTCTCCATGTAAGTACTGATTTATTTATTACACTGAATATTTATTAAACAACTTTTAAATATTAAGATACCATTTTCCCATGTTTTGATTAGAAATGATAAAATTTATTCAAAAAGCATATCCATTGCCAGTGCAATTGTTTTATTCGGGCATGATGCTTTTCTTAGAATGGATCATCTCATTGTAAATTGTTATGATTTTTCATAAAATGGGTATTAATTTCAATTTTGAAACAATATTAGCATTTTATGAAGTTTTTTCTTCATTCAGCAACAGTTTTTTCCTTTATTGTTTTTTCCCTTCAATTTTACCAAGTCCAATAAAAATGGCTCTCTTCTTTTTTAAAATAATTTTCAATGACATTATTTTAAGCATCTTTGCACAAGCTCTATCCTTCTAAATTTTGTCACTAATACTAATAACAATAGGAGTGTTAACTGTCTTGACAGAGAAAAATGTTGCAGCCTACATTAAATGTCTAATCTCCTTTTTTTGACACTCGTGGATTCTGTTGTCTATCGTTCATGCTTATCATATCTGTTACTCTTACTGCTCTGTTGGCCTTGTGTTTAGAGTGTCCACCTTGGACATGGGAGGTTGCAGGTTTAAACCCTGATCAAGTCATACCAAAGACTTCTAACATGGTACAAACAGCTGCCTTGCTAGATACTCAGCATTAAGAGCTTAGTGTTTGGACTTGTCTGCCTGGTGTCAAGATAATGTGCCTGGGTGGGACATCATGCTGCATGTCTGGCATGATGCAACAGTGCTAGACATCACTATAACGGCCACACTACAGACATTTGTAGTGATATGACTAAAAAAAATTTTAAAGCTATATTAAAATTCCAAATCATACACACACACTATTCTTCTAAAATAATGTGTGGATTTGCCTAAAACTCTGCACAAACATTTATCCCCTGATCTAGTTGGTTCTAAATGAAAATCATGAATATCAGGCATCCAGTATGGCTGCTCCTTTGTCCATCTCGACAATCTAGTCATTCCTACTTATTTTGAATGGATGGTCCTATATCCAAGAGGGTTTTCCACTGACATTTTATGATGCCTGGTTGGTTCTAAATGAAAATGGTATCAACATGATATCAAATGTGGCCATCATAGTTATTAAGCCATCTTGAACATCTTGTCACTACACCTTCTGAACAAAATGTCATATTGACATGGAAGTTTTCACCATAAGACCTTTTATGGTTTCTAGCAGGTCCTAAATGAAAACTCTACTTTTTGCCCATTCAGTATGAACATTACAATGGTCATCTTGAAAACTTTGTAGCTCCTGAATGAATATGAGCATGGTGTATTCACTGAAAGACGTGATGTCTGCTTGACTGTAAATGAAATTTGATTTGTGGTATGGACACCATAATGGCAACTATTCTGACAATCACTACTTCTCCAGTCATTTTGTACCAAAAGACTGATGGTATCTTGTTGGTGCTAAATGGAAATGGTGCCAATCAGATATTCAGTATAGCAACCATCTTTAAAATCTTGTTGTCATTATTCCACCAAAATGGAAAGTTTATCAACATAAAATTTCCACCAATCAACTAACATTTGTTATTGGTCATGTATGAAAGAAGTGCCAATCTGTCCTTCAGCATGTCCATCACAGTGGCTAATTAAAAAAATTGCCACCGAAGAATACCAGATGGTTAAATACATAAAGCAGTTAAAAGGAAAAAAAATGGTCCTACATTAAATTTCTATTAAATGAAAATTTGAGCAGTTAAAGGGAAGAAAAGGTTTTAAACTGAATTTGTATTGAATGTCCCCCAGTATCTCCATATTCTGCACAATGGCTACTGCTTTTATTTCTCCTTTCTTTATCAATAAAACAAACATTGACATAAAGATGTTTTCAGTTTTAAACTTCTGTAATTTGTCATATGATATGATATATATATATATATATATATATATATATATATATATATATATATATATATATATATATATATAATTCTATTCTACAATAATGGCTTCAGTATTTGTTCTCTCTCTCTCTCACTCACACACACACACACACATGCTAATTTGATATCTTGTAATGTGCTTGAAAGATAATTAACAATAGGTAATAAACACTTTATCATACTTGACAATTGTGAAACAATCTGTCTTAAAACACTACTATAAGACAATTGCATATAGTACAATAAAAGACCACTACTGTAAGACAAACAAAACCCCAGTGCATGGATTCATTGATTGTTATGATCAGTCAAAAGAGACTTCCTGTCTTGAAACCATCATTTTTGGCAGATGGTGTGGTCTTTCAACCTGGTTTTTCTGTACAAACAATAAATGTATATTTTATAGCTTCATTGAAAATGAAAAGAAAAAAGGATCACCCTTTTTGTATTGTTTTTCATCACATGTTGTGGTTGTCTGCTACACCTGGTATTTTTAATTAAAAGGAATGTTCATTGAATACACATCTACAGTAATGAATGGTCAGCTCATTCTGGAATGAAATCACACTGAGCCTATGTCAATGGAGATAATTTTAGGTAATTTTAAACAGTTTAACTTCATTAATTTTTGAAGTAAATTTCCAAAATTTGGCAGGAGTTCCATTTTGCCAGAAAAAGAGATTTTATAACTTGCTTTTAAATAAATCTGACTACATTTCTTTTAATATTCAAATAGTGGGCACCATGTAGACTACACAACCAAAACAATAATTCTCAATCTAAATTTGTATTTATTAGTAAGAATCCCTGGTATTATTCTTTAGATTTCTTTTGCTCAGCATTCTTGTAATTAAATCAACTTTTCTATAGTTAGGAACAAATGAAAGATTTTTTCTTATCTCTGAGCAAAGGCTTGAACATTTTCCATAATGGAAAATGATTTTTTGGTGGGACACTTAATCACCAGAATTGTCATGTATGCTGTTCCAAAGAGCAACCATGCTCTAATGTGTCTTTTTTTTTCACATTTCAGCCAATGATATGTCCTTGTCGGACCTTAGGCACCGCCAGACGGAGGCAGAGAGGAATGTTAATCGTTTAAGGAACTGTCTGCCAGAGAAGCTGGAGACATTTTGTAAGATGCATTTATCCTTTCTTCTTGACCTTAGTGGGACAAAACTTGAAGAACTTTTTGGTGACAATTCATCAAGACATATTGAGCCCATAAAGAAAAAGGCTTCCACACCCTTTTCCAAGAAAAAAGGTACTATATTTATATATGATGTAAATTTGTTTCCATGATATGAATTAAGGAAGTCAGCTTTTGTAGAGCTAAAAATGGCAGAATGATTGCTTTATTATGTCATTGATATGCATTGACGCTTTCTTCATCGTTTTTAGTATTAACTGAGATTATATATAAGATAAATTTTAATAATGTATACCTGTCTGATATTAATTATAAGTTCTAATTATCATAAAGGCATATTTATGAAACATTAATGTTAAAAAAAAGCATATGAGACTTCAGGAAATTTATAATATGCAGTAATTGGCCTCATGGAATTTCAGTGATAAGCTCAGACATTGCACACCATTGAAGAATTCACTCACCCACATACACTTTAATTGATATATCAGTAACAGAATCTGTGACCATTAACCTGTTCAAGTTTGACTTTTTAAATACTCATTCTGCAATTGCCTTTTAGAAATTTGGTGACAGAACTCATTTTCTGTGTAATAGGCAATATAAGATAATAATATACCTGTACAAGGAGATAACAGCACTAGACCCATTCAAGCTAACATAGCACTAGACCCATACAAGGAAATAACACATCACTAGACCCCTACAAGGAGATAACATAGCACTATACCCATACAAGGAGGTAACAGCACTATGCCAATACAAGGGGATAATGTAGCACTAGATACATGTAAGGAGATAACATAGCACTAGACCCCTTCAAGGAGATAACATAGCACTAAACCCATACAAGGGGATAACAGCACTTTACCCATACAAGGAGATAACATAACACTATACCCATAAAAGAAGATAACATAGCACTAGACCCATTCAAGGAGATAACATAGCACTAAACCCGTACAAAGGGATAATGTAGCACTAGACCCATGCAAGGAGATAACGTAGGACTAGACCTATACAAGGAGATATAGTACTAAACCCATACAAGGGGATAATATGGCTCTTTAACCATACAAGGAGATAGCATAGCACTAAACCCATACAAGGGAATAATGTAGTACTAGACCCATACAAGGAGATAACAGCACTGTACCCATACAAGGAGAAAGCATAGCACTAAACCCACTCAAGGGGATAATGTAGCACTAGACACATACAGGGAGATAACATAGGACTAGACTCATACAAGGGGATAATGTAGCACTTGACCCATACAAGGGAATAAAATAGTACTAGAAATTAATTTATATACTCATACGTTAGAAAAAATAGTTACTTCCATAATAAACGTTAAAACATTGAAAGATTGTTGGCATAATGCCCTTTCACAATCATATGTGCTGATTTTTGAAGTCAAGCTCATAAAACCTTCATAATAATATTCTGAATCATACAAAGTAAAAAGTATGTTCATAAAGTGAATGAATTGAATTAGAAAAAGCCCACAAATGCAATTTTCTGGACTAGGCTAATGGACCTTGACTTGCATAGTGGACTTTTATAGGATACTCGTTTTTTTATGGATATTAGACTTTAAGATTCTGAATTTTTTAAAAGTTATATTTATAGCATGGTTTGATGTTATGAATATGCTAAATATTATGGTTCAAAATAAAAAAATTGAATGATGCTGTCTGTATTTTTCACAGAATCCTCTCCTCAGATGGGTAATAGATTTCTGTCTCAGGACGAGATTGCACAAATTTATCAATTGATTGAGTTCTTACAGCGACCAGAAAGTAAGTTAAAATATTTCAAGTCATCTCTTAATATCCTTATGAATTGGGGGAGGGGCTGTTGCATTTCATTGAAGTTCATTAAAAATTCGTATTATATTAGACAGGGTTTAAGTTGAAAGTAAACCAATCTATCCAAAGCTTGAACTATTTACAGGAAATAGGTCTATGGTGGGTAATGTAGTATCAGTAAGATTTTGGGATATGTTATGTATTGAGCTGAAGAAACAAATCAGGCAGAAAAATCAAACTTTAGAAAACTATCTATTTTATGTGGGTTTGAAAGTGTTTAATTGTACCAGTAATTTAGCATTTGTATTTTTCATTTTTATATTGTGTTGCTAAAATAAATTTGTCTTGAAATTCCATAAAGGTCATTTTAAATTTTGAGTGGAACCATTCAGGCTATAACTGTCTGATCTGTGTTATTGATCTTCTCAACAATTCAGACTGTTGTTATCATATGAACCAGCTACTGTCATGTGTTAACATGATTACAAAATCTATCTTTAAGGCTCTACCCAGGGTATTTGATGCATTAATGGAGATGTATCATAATCCTAAAAAAGAAATTTACAAATATAAAAATGGCCTTCACATTTAAAATTACAACTAGAAACTGCATAGGCAACTTTTCCAAGCTCACTAGTTAGAAAGCAGTTTTGAAGGTTTACATTTATTCAACTGAATAATTACATGCACTGCAAATAAAGAAGTAAAGAATTAAATCTGATTTTTTTTATTATTATTCAAGCATTGAAATTTCATATTGGCATGCAATTAGAAAAGTAGCATGGCCAATTATGTCACTTATTTGGATTGCATTGATATGCAAAATTGATAACCAGTATGCTTTAGTGTTGTTACATATCATGACCATGCATTGAGAAATTGATAACTAGTATGCTTTAGTGTTGTTACATATCATGACAGTACATTGAGAAATTGATAACTAGTATGCTTTAGTGTTGTTAAATATCATAACAGTGCATTGAGAAATTGATAACCAGTATGCTTTAGTGTTGTTAAATATCATAACAGTGCATTGAGAAATTGATAACCAGTATGCTTTAGTGTTGTTACATATCATGACAGTGCATTGAGAAATTGATAACTTTAGTGTTGTTATATATTATGACCGTGCATTGAGAAATTGATAACTAGTATGCTTTAGTGTTGTTAAATATCATGACAGTGCATTGAGAAATTGATAACTAGTATGCTTTAGTGTTGTTACATATCATTACAGTGCATTGAGAAATTGATAATTAGTATGCTTTAGTGTTGTTACATATCATTACAGTGCATTGAGAAATTGATAACTTTAGTGTTGTTATATATCATGACAGTGCATTGAGAAATTGATAACTAGTATGCTTTAATGTTGTTACATATCATGACAGTGCATTGAGAAATTGATAACTAGCATGCTTTAGTGTTGTTACATATCATGAGAGTGCATGGAGAAATCGATAACCAGTATGCTTTAGTGTTGTTACATATCATGACCGTGCATTGAGAAATTGATAACTAGTATGCATTAGTGTTGTTACCTATCATGACAGTGCATTGAGAAATTGATTACTAGTATGCTTTAGTGTTCTTACATATCATGAGAGTGCATGGAGAAATTGATAACTAGTATGCTTTAGTGTTGTTAAATATCATGACAGTGCATTGAGAAATTAATAACCAGTATGCTTTAGTGTTATTACATATAATGAGAGTGCATGGAGAAATTGATAACTAGTATGCTTTAGTGTTGTTACATATCATGACAGTGCATTGAGAAATTGATAACCGTATGCTTTAGTGTTGTTACATATCATGACCGTGCATTGAGAAATTGATAACTAGTATGCTTTAGTGTTGTTACATATCATGACAGTGCATTGAGAAATTGATAACCAGTATGCTTTAGTGTTGTTACATATCATGACCATGCATTGAGAAATTGATAACCAGTATGCTTTAGTGTTGTTACATATCACAACAGTGCATTGAGAAATCGATAACTTGTATGCTTTAGTGTTGTTACATATCACAACAGTGCATTGAGAAATCGATAACTTGTATGCTTTAGTGTTGTTACATATCATGAGAGTGCATTGAGAAATTGATAACTAGTATGCTTTAGTGTTGTTACATATCATGACAGTGCATTGAGAAATTGATAGCCAGTATGCTTTAGTGTTGTTACATATCATGACAGTGCATTGAGAAATTGATAACCAGTATGCTTTAGTGTTGTTACATATCATGACAGTGCATTGAGAAATTGATAACCAGTATGCTTTAGTGTTGTTACATATCATGACAGTGCATTGAGAAATTGATAATCAGTATTCTTTAATGTTGTTACATATCATGACAGTGCATTGAGAAATTGATAACTAGTATGCTTTAGTGTTGTTACATATCATGACAGTGCATTGAGAAATTGATGGTATGCTTTAGTATTGTTATATATTATGACAGTACATTGAGAAATTAATAACCAGTATGCTTTAATGTTGTTACATATCATGAGAGTGCATGGAGAAATTGATAACTAGTATGCTTTAGTGTTGTTACATATCATGACAGTGCATTGAGAAATTGATAACCGTATGCTTTAGTGTTGTTACATATCATGAGAGTGCATGGAGAAATTGATAACTAGTATGCTTTAGTGTTGTTACATATCATGACAGTGCATTGAGAAATTGATAACCGTATGCTTTAGTGTTGTTACATATCATGACAGTGCATTGAGAAATTGATGGTATGCTTTAGTATTGTTATATATTATGACAGTACATTGAGAAATTAATAACCAGTATGCTTTAATGTTGTTACATATCATGAGAGTGCATGGAGAAATTGATAACTAGTATGCTTTAGTGTTGTTACATATCATGACAGTGCATTGAGAAATTGATAACCGTATGCTTTAGTGTTGTTACATATCATGAGAGTGCATGGAGAAATTGATAACTAGTATGCTTTAGTGTTGTTACATATCATGACAGTGCATTGAGAAATTGATAACCGTATGCTTTAGTGTTGTTACATATCATGACCGTGCATTGAGAAATTGATGAATAGTATGCTTTAGTGTTGTTACATATCATGACCGTGCATTGAGAAATTGATAACCAGTATGCTTTAGTGTTGTTACATATCATGACAGTGCATTGAGAAATTGATAGCCAGTATGCTTTAGTGTTGTTACATATCATGACAATGCATTGAGAAATCGATAACTTGTATGCTTTAGTGTTGTTACATATCATGACAGTGCATTGAGAAATTGATAACCAGTATGCTTTAGTGTTGTTACATATCATGACAGTGCATTGAGAAATTGATAACTAGTATGCTTTAGTGTTGTTACATATCATGACAGTACATTGAGAAATTGATAACTAGTATGCTTTAGTGTTGTTAAATATCATAACAGTGCATTGAGAAATTGATAACTAGTATGCTTTAGTGTTGTTACATATCATGACAGTACATTGAGAAATTGATAACCAGTATGCTTTAGTGTTGTTACATATCATGACCATGCATTGAGAAATTGATAACCAGTATGCTTTAGTGTTGTTACATATCATGACAGTACATTGAGAAATTGATAACTAGTATGCTTTAGTGTTGTTACATATCATAACAGTGCATTGAGAAATTGATAACTAGTATGCTTTAGTGTTGTTAAATATCATAACAGTGCATTGAGAAATTGATAACCAGTATGCTTTAGTGTTGTTACATATCATGACCATGCATTGAGAAATTGATAACCAGTATGCTTTAGTGTTGTTACATATCATGACAGTGCATTGAGAAATTGATAACCAGTATGCTTTAGTGTTGTTACATATCATGACAATGCATTGAGAAATCGATAACTTGTATGCTTTAGTGTTGTTACCTATCATGACAGTGCATTGAGAAATCGATAACTAGTATGCTTTAGTGTTGTTACATATCATGACCATGCATTGAGAAATTGATAACCAGTATGCTTTAGTGTTGTTACATATCATGACAATGCATTGAGAAATTGATAATCAGTATGCTTTAGTGTTGTTACATATCATGACAGTGCATGATCCTGTTAAAGCTGGACATTTAAAAAATATAAAATTCAATTTGGAGATTGGGTATCCATTTTGTTCATATTTTTTAAAAAATGTTTCCAAGTTAAGATCAAAGATTATATCTGGTGACATAATAGCAAGAATGACATAGAATAATGATTACATTTTGAGGTGTGAGTTATGAGACTATTAACTGGTTGACCTGTATCCATCACAGACCTCCATCTGCTGATCTTATATTTTTGACATATGTGACCATTTGGCCATGTATGGCAAATAGTTCCTTTTTTTCTGTTTATAGTAACTGTACATGACACACTTCCAAGAAATTAGACAGGTTTCTTGAACTTGAATGGATGTGTCACAAATTCATAATATTTTGATTCTCACTTAAGTATAAAACCTGTCTTTATTGAACAAAATTACCTCAAATAATATGTGAAAAGGGCGTAATTGATGTTATATCAATGAAAATTGTTAGAAAAGAGATTTTAATAAACTCAAGAACACTTTGCATCAGGAATTGGACAAATCATAGTCTTTTGCAAATTTTGAAAGAGGAATTTGACGATATAATTCAGCATTCAGAATTTATGGACTTTATGACAGTTCAGCATAATTTATCAAATTTTAAATAACCCTAATTGTTGTTTTTCTCCAGCACAAGTTTCTATACTTGTAGAGTAAGGAATCCTCAAATAGACTAAAGTCTTTCAGAATTTAAAAAATACTGCGAGAATAAATAGCAGGAAACAGATTTATCTGCGAAACAATATTACTGAAAATATGTGAAAAGCCCAATTTGTTGCAGTCAAATGAATTTATAGATTTCAGCTATTTTTAAGCTTTATATAAAATGTACACATTTCATTTTAAACATACCAATTATAAAAATAGACAATAATTCCAATATTTTCAGACATCAGAACTGAGGGTCTTTTCAGAAAGACTGGCAATATGTCCCGTCAACGCCTTCTGAAAGAATGGGTGAAGCAGGGTGCCGATCTTCATCTTGATGACGGGACTTTTTCCCCACATGATTGTGCCACTGTACTCAAGAGTTGTATTAGTGAACTGCCAGAGCCCCTTCTGACGGAAAAACATTTTGAAGCCCACTGCCAGATTGTCGGTAAGTTTCTCATTGCTTTGTGGGAAATGGAAACACACTGTAAGATAGGTTATATGTACAAACTCTGTTTCAATGAGTCTATTTAGTAAGCTGTTTCAGCTCATTAGCATATCAACCTTGGTAACAACAAAAATGTCCTGTAAATTTAGTTGCGGATATTGAAAATGTAGCCAAATTTGGCAAAACATTTACGTGCTATAAGGATATGAATTAATATATTTATATTTAATTAAAAACTAGATTTATGATTCATCTAGAAATGAAAAACAACTGACATATTTTTAAGCTTTTATGGCTCCTTGTTTCTGTCTCACTTTCACAAGCATTGTGAGACATATGTATGTTTTCAAACACCACTGCATTAGAGGCAGCATCAGTGTTCAAGTTTTGTATTACAAGTTAGGGGGAAAAAGCAAGTACACAGGTGCAATATCTGGTTCCTTAGAGAATTGGATCTTTACTCATTAATTTCATAATTATAACATTTGACCCTTTTCAGATATGGCTAACAATGTGCCATTGGATAAAGACAGGTCCAAAGTGAAGGACAAGCAGATAAAAGCGCTTCAACTGTTATTTCTACTAATCCCTCGTGAGAATGCAATTCTACTGGAATGTCTGCTTGATCTTCTTCACAAGGTCAGCAATGTCTCGGAGAATATGATGAACTCACACTCGCTTGGAATGGTTTTTGCTCCAAGCTTAATTTGTCCAAAGAAGGTAAAAATGCATGATGAGCTAGTTATAACACTCATTTATCATTTTCAGTCTTAAATACTGGAATAATTTGTGAATTCTTTTTCAAGATACACCACTTTCTCGATAAATCGCGGACATCGGGGTCCAAAAATATCGACCACGATATAAGCAAGGGCGCGAGTTATCAAGGGACTTATAACAAACAAAAAAACTAACAAAGGGATGGACGTATTGGCAAAAGGGGTAGAGGGTGGCTTGGCATGTTACAGTGTTGAATACTCAATAATCATGCTAAGATTAACAGTGAATAAATATCTGTTCATATCGGTGTACTTTGTTTAATTTTTTCATCACAGAGTAACATTAATTTCAGGATAACTTGCAGTATATTGATCATCAAAACATTATTCCACATGGTTTTCATTCGCTTAGCACATGTATGACTTCATGTTGTGTACTACATCATTAATTTTTGCTTTGAATGGTATACATTCTAGTTCTATTGTCTGATCCAATAAATACAAAAGATCAACACATTTCAAACAAACAATGTTGATTGAACGATGTGTAGATATTTATTGCGGTAGACGTAAAATGGAAGACAAAAAAAATAAATTCATTAACCATTACCAACATGAAATTAATGGGTCTAAAAATTTAAAACAACCTAAATTAGAACATGATAACACTTGCGGATTGTGACATGTTGTGTCTAATTCGTTATCGCTTGCAGTCCGTGCATTTTCATTTCATCCCTTCATCTGAATGAACATCATTGAGTAATTTCAAAGTTTCGGTTTATCCTTAAGCCAACCTCTAAATGTCGACTTAGCAATTTTCAGTTCATTGCAAATTTTTTATCTCGCTTCGCCCTTATGAACACCATCTATGATGAACAGCCTTTCAGTCACTAAGTACTTAATTCCTTTGTTCTCCATTGTCACATTTACAAATGATTATGATACATTACTGATATTATATACTTTAATGATGTTAACCCTTTCATCACTAAGTGACTTTGTAGGCATAGAGTCCTCAACACTAAGTAACTTTGGAGTTGTAAAGCAAAATGACTTGTGGACTTTGAAACAACATAACTTTGCCAATGTTAAAGATATCTGGCTAGATTAGGTGTCAAAATCAAGGTTAAAAATCAAATTTTATGACTAATTCAATAAAATGTGCATATCTATTACAACTGTTAAAATGCAGGTACAAACAGGTAACAACAGGTAAGATACAATTATTTTATTACCTCTTAGAAAACTTAGAATATTCTCAAAACTTGTTCAATTGACCCTAGATGTACTAGTGAATAATCACAGTAGCAAAACAAGTCTTTCTTTCATGGTGTCCATAATATATAAAATTCTATAAAATGAACCAAAATGATCTCCAAGGTGAGATCTGTCCACACACCTAAGTGACCTATATCGCCTCTTCCACATTTGATCGTCGCATTGAAGTTCGTTAAACAGACAATTTTTCCAAAAACTTCATCTGAATAGAATATTTGAAAATAATCTGAAGCTTCCTGGAGCCATATAACTCTCGGGTGTGCCCAACTCTGTCAGAAAACTGAAACAAATCTCTTTGGTTTTCGGGCTTCATCCAAAAAAAACAACACATGAAGCATACAATTCCTCTGGTTCAAAACCTTCAAAGTCATCTTCATCGTCATCACTGTCACCCACAAGTGCATTCCATTGTCTCTCCATACGTCTTCTCTCATTGTCAAACAAATTTATCAGGTCAAAATTATTTAAATCCTCCAAAAACTCTCCTCTAAAAAATCCTTCAAACGCTACCATTTTGGATACAAATTTCAGCATTCGGAAAACACGTTAAAAGTTCCTACTTTGTTCGTTATTTCTAGTTGTATACAAGCTAAACTCACGAGATAATCCAAATATAACATCTACATTACCAGATGGAAGTTATTAGAGGTACCCCGAAAGATATTTAGTCGGGTACTATAACGTTAACAAAGAACACTGCCCCAGACCGAAAAGTCGGTCGATAGTGTTGACGGACTTGCTTCCCCTGGACTGCATATGCGGTTTGCCATGATGAAAGGGTTAATATATAAAAGGTGAAAATATTTTTGATTGTTCAAGTAAAATGAAATTTGATGATGGTAAGGAATACAAGAACATTTGCTCCTATTGGCATGCCTTTGAACTTTATTTTATTGTACTTGTTTGATTTGATACAAAAGACATATTCAAAGTGATAAAACAACACAGGTCTTTTTTATTTGATTCTTTTATTGCAACAAACACTTCCTCAAGCTGTTGATGGAAACAAAACCAGCATGTAATTATGTACTCATGGGTTTCAATGTGACAGTCAACTGATTCTTTTCATGTTTTCATATAAGAGAATATATATGTTGCTATTATAGTGTTGAGATGAAATTAAAGAATTATAATGTGAATTTCACCTAGCAAGACATTTAATTGGTATTTATTTCATTCTCTGTTGCCGCATGTTGGCATTTACCAGAATTTTTCGTTGAGCGCTGTTTATTTACAGTGTATTGACAACTATTTTTCTATTAAAAAAAACTAACATAATATGTGATATCTTATTAGAAATTGCAAATTTCACAATATGGATTCTATCTTTATGGGCAGTAATCACCATTTGCGATGATAAAAACAAGCTATATATCAAGGTTTAATTTACCATTTCTTATCACGACTTTTTTCACATTCAACACATTTTAAAATATATTCTTTGAAAAATATCGCGAGCCATGCCGGACACCGCATCATAAGCGGGTTCGCGAGTTATCCAGGCTCAAGTTATCGAGGGAGTGGTTTATATCTAATGAAAATATCTCTCAGAAGGAAGGGGGCACAGAATGTTGAAACATCATACAAAATAATATTAGTTTAGCAGATATTTGATAAAACATTTTAGGAAAGGCATTTTCTTTTTTGTTTAGTAAAAGCTGTGCAGATGGCATGATCATTTTTAAAAATTAGATGGTAGATTGATTGACTAGCAGAAATGAACCTGGTAGCCCAGCTCAAAATTAGACAAGTAATTTTTGATGTTGTGCTCATCGGGTCAGTAAGAAACCCATCAGTTTGTGGGAATAACCAAGGTTAAAAGTTGCTGTGATTATAAGAAAGAAATTGGTTTCTATACAATAAAATGACTTGACCCAAGGTCTAGGTGTGTCTTCAAACATGCTAGTGTCTTCAAATATGCTAGTTTCTGCATGGAGGGCTGTAAAAAATTGAGAGGAATACATAATGTGTCATTATGCGTGTTATAGTTTTCTAAGTTTAATAATCTCTTGCCTTGAGAGTCTGGTGCAAAGAACTTTAGAACTTTGGAAAATTATGGCATAGAATAATCCACACTTGGTGCAGAAATCAATTCCAAATTTTTAGTTCATGTTTCTAATAGATCAATATCTTTTTGAAGGACTGACTGGAAATTCTTGAGCATAAGTTAGTATTTTCAGGAGTCATTATTGACTGTACATTGCTTTGTTTGGTTGGTAACATTCTGAAGGCTGTATTATTTTTAATGTGTAATCTTCTTGTGTTGTGCCTTATGATCAAGTTAAGAATGTTGATCAGCCATAGGTTAAATTGTTGACCTCATCACTTTATGCATAACACATTGAGTGAGTAATAGTTTGAAAATTTGTAATATGCTGCTTTGATCAGGTATAAGAGAAGAACGGGTTTTTCTGAAAAATGGTAGTAAAAAAGGATATTAGTAACATTCTAATATCCATAGCAACTTAAATTGATCTTCATTTTTTTTTCATATTTGGAGCAGAAGTGCCTGCAGCTTGTATTGCATTTTCGTGGCACAGTTAAAATATCTCAGCATAGCACAGACACATGAACACATTTTCTTCTGAAAATCTAGGTTGGGTGCTTTCCCATTCTGAGGCAAATTTAGATGTAACAAAGGTCTTGACTTTTGTTACACTGGATGTCTTTTATTTAAGTTGTCATTATTTGAAGTTATATGCTTGAATCATATTAAATAGGGACAGGTGAAATTTTCATGCTTGAATCATAGTAGGAACAGTTGAAAGTTTTGCAATTACATTAAAGTTTTCCAAATCTTTATTAAAAATTACAATATTATTTTAAATTCAGCTTAGAATACATATCTTTTTATTTATAAAAATGAATTTTTTTAATTCAGATTTTTCAGTCAGTTATGCAATTAAATTTGAATGGTGTTAGATGTCGTTGTCAAGTGTCTACAATTAAAACCATGAAGAAAGTCAGGTACATGTACTCACCTATTTCTTTTATTGCACCAAGAAAATTTCAACATTGACTCAAAACTGCTGAAAAACACTTTCTTGCACAAGTCATTGCATTTCATTTTCAGCTTACACCCATGGAGTTCCATTCAATGTCTGAATCATTCACAAAAGCTGTGTCCTTCTTGATAGAAAGCACACCATTTCTCTTCCAGGTATGTATTTCAAGGTTATTATTTGCCACTAAATGGTCAGGATTTTCTTAATGTCATCAAAATTTAATCACAGTGTAAAATTGTAAATCCAACTAAACCTTATGTTTAATATGCGTGCTATTTTTTTTTTTCTTCAAATCTTTGATAAGTACATTTAAATCTTTTTATTATCACAAATAAGTCTCATTATTGGTGATGGTAACAGGCAAAAGAAAAAAGCTGGATCGAATGAATAGGAAAGTATATTTGCTCACCGTTTATTTCCATCAAATGCATTTCATATTGAATTGAATTCAGTTTGCAATAATTTCCCTTGTAGGAATAGCTTAATCCTGTATATAAATGGAGAATGAAAATAAATTTTTAGAAGCCATGTTTGTATACTAAGTAAATAATTTTAATCAATTATGTTTTATGTCCAGCACCACTATATATAAGAGCTTTCTTTGGTTTACCTCTCTATGGTAAGTGGTGCTTATTTATACTATCTATGGTAAAACTGCATCATACCAACATATTGTTCAAAAGAGGTGATAATAAAGGTTGTTATGTTTTCCTTATTCTTTAATAATTTTTTTAGGGTAGATTACATCATCATCTTTATTTTGTAGTGTGGTTTATAATACTGGTGCCTGTATGCTTTGGGTTTTTTCTAGCATAGATCACTATGTTGTTGTAAAATTTGATATTTCAGTTAATATAGTTGATGATTTAACTTTCTTTATGTCAAGATTCCCAGAGAGCTTGCTGTTGATGTGGGAAATTTCTGGAGAGACATGGAAGATCCCCATAACAATGTATTTACAGAGGAACCTGTTCCACAAAACACAAATGACCATGTCAGTATACAGAAATCAAAGGTATCAATAAACTTGTCAACAGATCCACTACTAAATAATGTGAAAGTCTATATCTGGGTTGACTATTATCATTGTCATGTGAAAGACTATATTTGGGTTGGTTATTATCATTGTCATGTGAAAGACTATATTTGGGTTGGTTATTATCATTGTCATGTGAAAGACTAAACATGAGTTGGCTATTATCATACTCCTGTGAAAGACTATACATGGTTTGGTTATTATCATTGTCATGTAAAAGACTATACATGATTTGGTTATTATCATTGTCTTGTGAAAGACTATATCTGGGTTGGCTATTATCAATGTCATGTGAAAGACTATACATGGTTGGTTATTATCATTGTCATGTGAAAGACTATATCTGGGTTGGCTATTGTCATTGTCATGTAAAAGACTATACATGGTTTGGTTATTATCATTGTTATAGGAAAGACTATATCTGGGTTGGCTATTGTCATTGTCATTGTCATGTGAAAGACTATACATGGTTTGGTTATTATCATTGTCATGTAAAAGACTATACATGATTTGGTTATTATTATTGTCATGTGAAAGACTATATCTGGGTTGGCTATTATCATAGTCATGTGAAAGACTATACATAGTTTGGTTATTATCATAGTCATGTGAAAGACTATACATCGGTTGGCTATTATCATTGTCATGTGAAAGACTCTATCTGGGTTGGTTATTATCATTGTCATGTGAAAGACTATACATGGTTTGGTTATTGTCATTGTCATATGAAAGACTATACATAGTTTGGTTATTATCATAGTCATGTGAAAGACTATACATGGTTTGGTTATTATCATTGTTATAGGAAAGACTATACATAGTTTGGTTATTATCATTGTCATGTGAAAGACTATATCTGGGTCGGCTATTATCATTGTCACGTGAAAGACTAAACATGAGTTGGCTATTATCATAGTCCTGTGAAAGACTATACATGGTTTGGTTATTATCATTGTCATGTAAAAGACTATACATGATTTGGTTATTATTATTGTCATGTGAAAGACTATATCTGGGTTGGCTATTATCATAGTCATGTGAAAGACTATACATAGTTTGGTTATTATCATAGTCATGTGAAAGACTATACATCGGTTGGCTATTATCATTGTCATGTGAAAGACTATATCTGGGTTGGTTATTATCATTGTCATGTGAAAGACTATACATGGTTTGGTTATTATCATTGTCATAGGAAAGACTATACATAGTTTGGTTATTATCATAGTCATGTGAAAGACTATACATGGTTTGGTTATTATCCTTGTTATAGGAAAGACTATACATAGTTTGGTTATTATCATTGTCATGTGAAAGACTATATCTGGGTTGGTTATTATCATTGTCATGTGAAAGACTATACATGGTTTGGTTATTATCATTGTAATATGAAAGACTATACATGGTTTGGTTATTATCATTGTCATGTGAAAGACTATATCTGGGTTGGTTATTATCATTGTCATATGAAAGACTATACATGGTTGGTTATTATCATTGTCATATGAAAGACTATACATGGTTTGGTTATTATCATTGTCATGTGAAAGATTATACATGAGTTGGCTATTATCATTGTCATGTGAAAGACTATACATGGTTTTGTTATTATCATTGCCATACTCATACATGATTCAAATTTGGGGCTTAAGATCTTGCATTATGGTGTGGTGTGGTTTCAGACTAGTGGAGCACTGGGACATGTTCAAAAAACATGTTCTTTATTGCATGCCATCTTGTCATGTTATTCATTTTATGCCACATGATTCACAGGCTTTGCATTTAGAGTAAACCTTACTGGCTTTTTTCGGCAATTTATCTTTGCTTTCAACTGTTATATATGTATGATAGATCTGCTTGAGACCTAAACAGATGAAGTATCTTATTAATATTAATCCACCATTTTATTATTGTGCCATTTTGTTTTTGTTGTCATTTCAGTATGGTAGTGCTACTGCTGTCAACACTGTGGTCACCTTTGCAGAAAGAAAATCGATGGATGAATTGCAGTCCTCTCAGGATACACAGGTGGCACTTGCACAGTTGTATGCTCATGTACAGGCCATGCCCAATTCTGCCAAGAAAAAGAAATTGCTTAAACAGGTTGGATTTTGTTATATGATTAAATGATCATGGTTGGGTATTTATTGATATGTAAATTTTACCTAATCACCAAACTTTATTTACTTTGTGAGTCTTTAGGTAAATTTTACACATCCAGAAATACCCAATCATGATCAATTAATCCTTATAATTCCAATTTACTTCAATTCTAACATCATATCAGCAAATTTAATTAAAAAAATATTCACTTTTATGATTGAAGTATTTTTCATTAGCCTCTTGGCTGCAATATAATACATAGCTAGATCTTCACTGGCTAATTTTCATCAAGCCTTTATACAATAATATGGGGTAGAATGTCATAGCGTGTCATGACAGGGATACATTGTTATAATCATTTTTTTTATATATAAAAATTGGTTGTTACAGATAAACCTGGAAATTCCTTTTTTTCTCAAAAATTATATGGCATGTATTGTTACTTTCTATGCATTTCAATCTTTCAAAAGCAAAATCCTGTCCATCTTTAGTGAGATTCTGTAACGGGGATTTAAACATTACATCAAACCCCTCCTTAATTAATTCAGCGTCATTAGCTAGGGAATGATCTCCATGGTGTTATTCCCCAGTGTGGACGGATAGATGGAACATTACAGATAGCTGAGCAAATTAATGAAAGAAATAACGAGCCTCTTTTCAATAAATAAAATACAAATTTTAATCAATTAACATATTATCTAAAGAAATTTACCTTCTGAGGTTGAAGCTGCTTTCTTAAATATATATAGTTTGCCCCATGCTAGACAAATTCATATACACATTTTACATATATAGATAACTGTATTGGTTCGCATCAGATAATGGGATCTACATAAATTCTGACATAATGTTATCTGAGCGAATATCTGCCTACAAATGTTAGGTACAATACTTTAGTACAAATGACTTCAGCTCAGAGTTCATTTCACTCTGGCCAATTGATAATGAATTGTCACATTCGTTCTCAGATGGAAGTGGCCATATATACCAGCATACATTACTACACGTCCTATTTACCTTTGGCCAGACAATGCAGTGCGATAAAATGAATGCTCAGTTACTTATGGCATAATATCCAGTAAATTTGGCTACACTAAAGTAACTTGTGTGATCATTTAAATATTTCAAAATCACATAATAATAATAAACACTTGTCATTAACTCACAAGAGCAAATATCATCCTACACAGAGAATCAATTCATATATCCTAAGAAATATGACACATTTTTATATTAGGGTGAATTCATAAAATCCCTATGAAATTCTACACATTGAATATTTAATTACATGCAATCTGTCAATTCTATCAAGGAATTAATAATTGAAAAATCAAAGAATTAAA
This sequence comes from Potamilus streckersoni, assembly GCA_016746295.1. NCBI lineage: Eukaryota > Metazoa > Mollusca > Bivalvia > Unionida > Unionidae > Potamilus > Potamilus streckersoni. Next base: position 440,636 of record JAEAOA010000864.1, on the reverse strand, counting down.
TGGCACAAAACAAACAAATCAATAGAGTCCTACAAGATGCATACATGATACATACATGAATCATAAGCATATCAACACATTTGTAAACAAATATTAAATTGGAAACTAAATTTGCATACCTTGATACCGTTTCTTTCCAACCAGTGTCCTAGCCTAAAGCCTGTCCTTCTTTTAAAGACAGCTGTCTGGTTCTTTTTTACTAGTTTCCTTTTTACGAAGTAACACTACTCACTCGGCTTCTCTGGAGTCAGTATTAGCCTTCTTTCAAGGTAAAATTGGACTAAAGAATTTTGGCAAAGGATAGTCCTGAATTGTTTCCCAAAGTGTATTCCCTTAATTTCCCTGACCAATCAGAAATAACTGTTCATAAAATTTCCTTTACAAAAAATAAGGTTTAACATTAGACTTCACTAGTCTAAAATATGCTACAATTAGCGTCATCGGATGAATCAATTGTTTGACATGCACCACTTCTTGAACAGTTACAGTTGAGTTATATTGCATGCTTGTCACTGTACCAGCGAAATTGACCCGATCAGATGCTACTGAAGCTTAACGTCACCTTTTATGTGTTCAGAGATGAAATAAAGAAAAAATCAGTGAACTTTCTCAACCCTTTTTGGCTTGACAATGGTAACTTCAAAGCACAATTTATTTAACCTAAAGTTTCACAAGTCTTTAAAATTCCATACATGTCATAGCCCCCCTCCCCTTTTTTAGAGTAAAATCATAGATTTTGCCCTCCTAATTTTGAAGTTGCAACTCAGGACATTGTTTACATGTCTTGAAGTGACCTTTTCACCTCAGAATCAACTAATCTACTAATAAGAGATTCCTTGTTTGACATATGACCCTAATCTATAATAACCTCTGCTATAACATGTCATGAAATGCAATGATTTCCAAAGATTGTTTTGTAAAGCCTACCACATGCTTTTGTTGGCTAAAGGAATGAGTGGTGAAGTGCAGGAAGGTCTGTGCAATTACAATGTTTTAACTTATGGTCCATTTTTATCTGTGGTTTGTAAATTTTGATTGGAAATCACAGGAGTGGGTGGTTGGGGTTTTGTTGTTATTATTAGGGTGTAATGGGTTGATATTGATAAAACTTCACATCAAATTACATGAAAACTGGGAAGCAAAAGTAGTCTGCAGAATTTATTGATGTGTAACATATTCATCAATTATAAAACAAACAACAACACAGAATGTGTGACCGGTTTTGCTTGATTGCTTCATCAGACTGAATTCTATATCATTGCTTACATCATTAAATATACTGTTTCCAAGTAATAAATAAACAGTATGATATAAACAAGATGATGTCTTACTTACATTTTTAATCTGTCTTAAAAATAAATAGTTGATATGGAAATATGTATTTATCACATATAATATTTAAAAACACAAATACACAAAACTGGATCGTAAAGATATATATCTCTATTGAACACAATTTCATAATGTTTATGGATAAATAAATGATAAATACATACCTAGATGTTCACATAGTTATTTTATTAATGAAAATAATTTTTTCAGTAGTAATAATACAAAAGAAACTGCATTGTGACACTAATTGTGCAACATCAAATGTCATTTATTTGATCACATGCAAAAAGTGTAGCATCCAATATATTGGACAAACCAGTCAACAGATATCTAAATATATGAACCAACAAAAATAAAAAAAAATTATATTGATCATCCATTTTCTTCTCATCTTGCTGCACATTTTAACAAGAGTTCCCATTCTTTGCAAGATTTCTTCTTTCATCCTATTGTTATAGTTGATTCTGAGATGGAACATCTTTTAAAGGAAACCTTTTTGATTCACCGTCTTAATATGATATATCAAAATGGTCTAAATTCCCAAACCTTATACGACATTCATTAATCAAATTAATTGTGTACAATTACTTAATGATACTTTTATATTATTTGATATTATTTTAATTTACTTAATAATTTCATTAATAATAGTATTATTAATATCATAATAAGTTGAATAATTATTTAAAACTGAAAGGCCATCTTATATTTAAGTTTGAATAAATTATGATTAATTATTTGTAAATACTTTTGCACACAATAATGTTTTAATATTTGTTTATTATATAGTTTGAGTTCTGATAAACTATTGAACATTCATTATTAAGTCTATTTTTTGTTATAAAAGTGTTTATACATAATAATAAAAGTATTAAAAACAACTGTTTATCTTTATTTATCATTACAAGTTTTAAAAATTTCATAAGTATCAAGTCAAATTGCAGAAAACACATTCAATTCATAAAACTTAGAATTATTAAGTTATATGCATAGTAATAAAAATTATATGTGCCTGAAGACAAGTCAGTTTTGGGGGTGGAATGCAATAATAATGATATGCAAAGAGTTATTCAATAAGTTTCAATAGCTCTATGTTGTAATTAATCAAATATTTATTTGTAGAATGTAGTAACATTTCAACGTTATGATGCCATGATCAAAATCCAAAGTAAGAAATTAAATGGTTGTAAAAAAAAATCAGAATGCTTTTAAAATCTGAAAATTACTACATCTTGATTAAATGGAGGGTCATACCACTGCACATCATACTTCAAAAATATTTCAGATTGATTTGGGACCTAATTTTTAGGGTATGCAAGACCTATAATGCCAGAACTGAACAAGTTCTGCCAGGTGTGTGATTGATAAATGTTTGATTTACCAATCGTTTCTTAAATGTTGAATTTGGAATGTTAATTTTTATATGTCAATTTCAGTTTAACAAAGCAAATGGGTATTCTTCCAGCAAGACAAAGCACACAAGAAGTCGTACGTTTGGAGAGTCGCTAAAGGTATAAAACTGGTTAAGCCTAGTTACTTTATTGCATGCTGTAAGAGATGGTGAAACTGACTGGTTCACTCATTTTGTTTAGTTTGGTAATAGCATTGGGGGAAAAAAAATCAAATCCTTAGACAAAAATATTATATAGATTACATTTAGGGCACAAGTCAACACAAATTCATCAGATGGTATTTAAATATGGAACCCTAATTTTCAGTATGTTATAAAAACAATCTGTATGCATGTTTTGACAAAAGAAGCTAACATTAAACCCATCCAATACACACACATGCACACATATAATGTATGTTCATGAGTTTGTGCAGAGACAAAGTTAGCATTTTAAAAAGAATCAACTTAGTTTTGACTGGAGCAGTGAAGTTCAAGTGAAGAAACACATTATGACAAGCTCAGAGCAATGTCTCAGTGATGCCAGCCATGTCAAAAACTTTGCATATCACCTACCAATGTATTCTTTGTGTTCCAGAAACACATTCCTCTGTTAAATAAGCATAAACAACGCAATGCATCCAGCGAGGAAGCAGAATCCAGTTGTACAGGTATCAGCTGGGAAATTAAAAAGGTATGTTAACTGATTTTTACCATTGCTTTTGGCATCAACCAATGCAGTTTGATTAATGAAGTTTTGTTTATTTTAAGGGAAGAGACAAAGTCAGCTGCTAAAAACATGGAACAGAAGCATGGTTTTGGTTTAATATATTGGGTCTTTTAATGATGTCTAAATATGTACTGAATTTAATTGACCCTCAGAATAGGGAATATACTATGGGAACGGAATCTTGTTACTGCTTTGTAGTAATTAATTCTGTTTCAGTGTAATTGTTGTATAAGTAATAATGTTGATAGAATTATAAGGGTTTAATTGTTGTATACATAATAATGTTGATTGAATTTTAAGGGTGTAATTGTTGTATATGTAATAATGCTGATTGAATTATAAGGGTGTAATTGTTGGATACATAATGTTGATTAAATTAAAAGGGTGTAATTGTTGTATATGTAATAATGCTGATTGAATTATAAGGGTGTAATTGTTGGATACATAATAATATTGATTGAATTATATGTGTGTAATTATTATATATGTAATAATGTTGATTGAATTATAAAGGTATAATTGCATCAAATGTAACTGGTTAGTACAAAGGAGCAGAAATAAAAACAAGAACTCTACTGTATCTCATTCACATGTTTACTACATGTACATTTTCTTAGGTTGTTTCATCATCTGTTTTTTTTTTATTAAATATTGTACCATTTAATACCTATCAAAAAAAGCTTCTTAATCATAAGTTTGTATATCATTCCATATTATCAGTACATATTGATTTAATTTAATGTGGTCCTTAGTAATTTTATTGTTGTTTCTTAACATCAGAATGTGTTCAAGTAATGGGAAGATTGTCCTTCTAAGTATCAGAGGTAGTAAATTGATGACTTATTGTTTAGTTTTTCAAAGTATTCTTCAGTATGTTTTAGAAAAAGTAACTTCCAACAACCGTAAGATAAAATAAATAGATGAAGCTTATTATGCCTGTTTTTCATAAAAGCAAGAAACAGAACCAGCTATGTCATACAAACCAACATCTTTACATATCAATAAAATAGAAAATCTCATACAGACATCCTTACACATCAATAGAATAGTCAAAATTAACTTTAGTCTCCCATCTCATACGAATTAACAAATTGCAAATCAATGAAGTAGTTAGAATTAACTTTTGTCTACCATCTCATACAAACAAACATCTTTACACATCAATAAAAAAATTAGAATTAACTTTAGTCTGTCATTTTAGTCTTCATCAACAAAACAGATAGAATTTAGTCTCTTCTCGCAGAAGCAGTTCTCTTTATAAATGAATTATATTTAATGGGTTCTTGACAGCTTTGTTCTAATATTAACATTAACATTGAAGGTAAAGCATCAAATAAAACATTTTTTCCCATTTAATACATTAAATATATTCTTTAAAAAAGTCATTCAAGAGTATTTTTTTATAGAAATATAACAAGCCTAAGGGAAAATGTGGCAAAATATCATTTTATCTAAAATAGTTTTTACATATTTTGTTGAGAGTATTTTAAATCCCACCTTAACAAATTATATATTTTTAGTTTTTAATGGTTTCTCAGCATAATAATGACTCTATTGTTCCAATGCTGATGATATAATTTAAGAAAATGGAAAATTGCACATTTATTTAGGACCCATCTAAACATAAAGTGCACAGTTGATAAAATGAACAGAACATTTTCTGCAGTATAAAGACCGGAAAATCAATATTAACTAAACTTTGCAACCTACATAAACTGCAAATGCATATGTTATTATTTAAAAAATTCAACTTAGACTACAAAAATAAATATGGAGTTGATAGAAAAAACAGCTACATCTTAGAGTTCATTATATATATGAAATTGGTGAACACTCAGCATCCTTTGTATATTAAAAAATGAGTCAAATCTTCAAATGAATTTGATTGAAAATTAAATGTTTACAATGAATATAGTGCATTCACTTACAACATATTTTACTGAAAACATTAATAGCAAAACAACACACTGTAATATTGGGAACAAAACTTTATTTCCACAACATTCTCATTCTTGTCATGTAACACAACTCCCAGGAGCCTTACTTTACATAATCCCAATGGTTCATTATGATATACCACTACTCCCAGGAGCCTGACTTGATATTATCCCAATGGTTCATTATGATATACCACTACTCCCAGGAGCCTGACTTGACATTATACCAATGGTTCATTATGATATACCACTACTCCCAGGAGCCTGACTTTACATAATCCCAATGGTTCATTATGATATGCAACTACTCCCAGGAGCCTTACTTTACATAATCCCAATGGTTCATTATGATATACCACTACTCCCAGGAGCCTGACTTGATATTATCCCAATGGTTCATTATGATATACCACTACTCCCAGGAGCCTGACTTGACATTATCCCAATGGTTCATTATGATATACCACTACTCCCAGGAGCCTGACTTGACATTATCCCAATGGTTCATTATGATATACCACTACTCCCAGGAGCCTGACTTTACATAATCCCAATGGTTCATTATGATATACCACTACTCCCAGGAGCCTGACTTGACATTATCCCAATGGTTCATTATGATATACCACTACTCCCAGGAGCCTGACTTGACATAATCCCAATGGTTCATTATGATATACCACTACTCCCAGGAGCCTGACTTGACATTATCCCAATGGTTCATTATGATATACCACTACTCCCAGGAGCCTGACTTGACATTATCCCAATGGTTCATTATGATATACCACTACTCCCAGGAGCCTGAATTTACATAATCCCAATGGTTCATTATGATATACCACTTCTCCCAGGAGCCTGACTTTACATAATCCCAATGGTTCATTATGATATACCACTACTCCCAGGAGCCTGACTTGACATTATCCCAATGGTTCATTATGATATACCACTACTCCCAGGAGCCTGACTTGACATTATCCCAATGGTTCATTATGATATACCACTACTTCCAGGAGCCTGACTTGACATTATCCCAATGGTTCATTATGATATACCACTACTCCCAGGAGCCTGACTTGACATAAGCCCAATGGTTCATTATGATATACCACTACTCCCAGGAGCCTGAATTTACATAATCCCAATGGTTCATTATGATATACCACTACTCCCAGGAGCCTGACTTGACATTATCCCAATGGTTCATTATGATATACCACTACTCCCAGGAGCCTGACTTGACATTATCCCAATGGTTCATTATGATATACCACTACTCCCAGGAGCCTGACTTGACATAATCCCAATGGTTCATTATGATATACCACTACTCCCAGGAGCCCGACTTGACATTATCCCAATGGTTCATTATGATATACCACTACTCCCTGGAGCCTGACTTTACATAATACCAATAGTTCATTATGATATACCACTACTCCCAGGAGCTTGACTTGACATTATCCCAATGGTTCATTATGATATACCACTACTCCCAGGAGCCTGACTTGATATTATCCCAATGGTTCATTATGATATACCACTACTCCCAGGAGCCTGACTTGACATTATCCCAATGGTTCATTATGATATACCACTACTCCCAGGAGCCTGACTTGACATTATCCCAATGGTTCATTATGATATACCACTACTCCCAGGAGCCTGACTTGACATAATCCCAATGGTTCATTATGATATACCACTACTCCCAGGAGCCTGACTTGACATTATCCCAATGGTTCATTATCATATACCATTACTCCCAGGAGCCTGACTTCACATTATCCCAATGGTTCATTATCATATACCACTACTCCCAGGAGCCTGACTTAATATTATCCCAATGGTTCATTATGATATACCACTACTCCCAGGAGCCTGACTTGACATTATCCCAATGGTTCATTATGATATACCACTACTCCCAGGAGCCTGACTTGACATTATCCCAATGGTTCATTATGATATACCACTACTCCCAGGAGCCTGACTTGACATTATCCCAATGGTTCATTATGATATACCACTACTCCCAGGAGCCTGACTTGATATTATCCCAATGGTTCATTTTGATATACCACTACTCCCAGGAGCCTGACTTGACATTATCCCAATGGTTCATTATGATATACCACTACTCCCAGGAGCCTGACTTGACATTATCCCAATGGTTCATTATGATATACCACTACTCCCAGGAGCCTGACTTGACATAATCCCAATGGTTCATTATGATATACCACTACTCCCAGGAGCCTGACTTGACATTATCCCAATGGTTCATTATGATATACCACTACTCCCAGGAGCCTGACTTGACATTATCCCAATGGTTCATTATGATATACCACTACTCCCAGGAGCCTGACTTGACATTATGCCAATGGTTCATTATGATATACCACTACTCCCAGGAGCCTGATTTGACATTATCCCTATGGTTCATTATGATATACCACTACTTTTAAAAGCCTGACTTGACATTATCCCAATGGTTCATTATGATATACCACTACTCCCAGGAACCTGACTTGACATAATCCCAATGGTTCATTATGATATACCACTACTCCCAGGAGCCTGACGACATTATCCCAATGGTTCATTATGATATACCACTACTCCCAGGAGCCTGACTTGACATTATCCCAATGGTTCATTATGATATACCACTACTCCCAGGAGCCTGACTTTACATAATCCCAATGGTTCATTATGATATACCACTACTCCCAGGAGCCTGACTTTACATAATCCCAATTGTTCATTATGATATACCACTACTCCCAGGAGCCTGACTTGACATTATCCCAATGGTTCATTATGATATACCACTACTCCCAGAAGCCTGACTTGACATTATCCCAATGGTTCATTGTGATATACCACTACTCCCAGGAGCCTGACTTGATATTATCCCAATGGTTCATTATCATATACCACTACTGCCAGGAGCCTGACTTGACATTATCCCAATGGTTCATTATGATATAACACTACTCCCAGGAGCCTGACTTACATTATCCCAATGGTTCATTATGATAAACCACTACTCCCAGGAGCCTGACTTGACATTATCCCAATGGTTCATTATGATATACTACTACTCCCAGGAGCCTGACTTGACATTATCCCAATGGTTCATTTTGATATACCACTACTCTCAGGAGCCTGACTTGATATTATCCCAATGGTTCATTATGATATACCACTACTCTCAGGAGCCTGACTTGATATTATCCCAATGGTTCATTATGATATACCACTACTCCCAGGAGCCTGACTTGACATTTTCCCAATGGTTCATTATGATATACCACTACTTTTAAAAGCCTGACTTGACATTATCCCAATGGTTCATTATGATATACCACTACTCTCAGGAGCCTGACTTGACATTATCCCAATGGTTCATTATGATATACCACTACTCCTATGAGCCTGACTTGATATTATCCCAATGGTTCATTATGATATACCACTACTCTCAGGAGCCTGACTTGACATTATCCCAATGGTTCATTATGATATACCACTACTCCCAGGAGCCTGACTTGATATTATCCCAATGGTTCATTATGATATACCACTACTCCCAGGAGCCTGACTTGACATTATCCCAATGGTTCATTATGATATACCACTACTCCCAGGAGCCTGACTTGATATTATCCCAATGGTTCATTATGATATACCACTACTCCCAGGAGCCTGACTTGACATTATCCCAATGGTTCATTATGATATACCACTACTCCCAGGAGCCTGACTTGACATTATCCCAATGGTTCATTATGATATACCACTACTCCCAGGAGCCTGACTTGACATTATCCCAATGGTTCATTATGATATACCACTACTCCCAGGAGCCTGACTTTACATAAGCCCAATGGTTCATTATGATATACCACTACTCCCAGGAGCCTTACTTGACATTATCCCAATGGTTCATTATGATATACCACTACTCCCAGGAGCCTGACTTGACATTATCCCAATGGTTCATTATGATATACCACTACTCTTAGGAGCCTAATTTGATATTAACAAAATAGTTCATACTTATAAGTTGACAACTTTTATCATCTCACATTTATGCATTCATTTGCAGACCATAAATTTTGATGAGAAAGAAAATATGGCCACCTGTAATAAAACTCCAAAAAAGATTATTGAAGAAGTAAAGGTAAAAAGTGTAAGTATTGATGGATGTTTCCTAATCAGGCATTTCTTAAGATGTTAGGACACACAAATCTTTTCAGGATTTGAAACAATGGTTAGCATTTTGCAATATGGTTTTGCATTTTCTTTTTTTTTCTTCCCATTCATGGAAAGAATTTTAATTTCCTTAGCACAGAAAATTTCATACTGGATGAAGAATGCTCCATCTCTTGATAATTTTGTCATGTGTAGAAATATAAAGATCAAGCCAGGTCTTTACACTCAATAATGAAGATGACATGAAAATGATTAATAGTGCATGTAATTTTTAATTAGTCCAGATGATTATTCTTAAACACAATGTTTTCTATAACAGTGACTTCTATAGACATACTATTTTCCATAACAATGATAGATTATGCTTTATCAGGCAAATGTACCATATGCACTTTGTACATGACTCATGGAACTTTTAATACCATTTATAACTTGTAGGATTGGAGGTGCTGATGTGTTAATTGCAACTTTGAAGTGGACTTTGTCTTTTTACTTGTGGCATTGAGAGAATATTGATGAAATGAGCAAATGATAAAGCCATTCTACATAATCATTGCTACGTGTTCCTTCTGTCATAGTAAATATTGCTGAAATATTTCCTATTTCATTAGTTTGACAACCCAGCTGTTCACATCGTGGATCTAAAGGCTTCTCCACAAATGGCACAGGACCCCAAGGTACCTAACATAAAAAATACAACTTTGCTAGCCAGGAAGCGACACAGTGATGAAGACTTAAACAAAGACCTGCCAAATGTGCTCATGTCCAGTGAAAAGGAAATAGACTACATTTTCAAAGTTACACCAAAAAAGAAAGTCTGTCCATTCACACAGCAGAAACCCACAGCTGTTGTGTCTCCCATCACAAAGTCTAGCGCAAAGACTCCAAAATCAACACAGGTAGATTAAATTAGCTTATAAATCCTCTTCTTGTTTTTCAATGTTTACTTGATTGCAGCTTTGCAAGGCTTTTATTTTCGTTTGCTTGTCACCATAAATCCATTGTAAAACCCCTATCTGTCTATAACCATTGCATGAGCCTTAACAAGGCTCTGGTCTGTGACTATTGCATGGGCCTTGACAAGGCCATGGTATGTGACCATTGCATTGGCCTGGACAAGTCTCTTTACCCCAATTGCTTTGGTATGATCTAACCATTACTTGTTGCTGTGCCATAAAACATCAAGCCAAACCTTGTTTGATACATTTAGATGTCTCAGCATGGCAGGAGGACTGTCATTTCATTATGATCATTGGTTGTCAGATTGACCTAGTCCTACAATGTAAGACATATCCCATGTTTTTTATGTTCTGGTGTTGTGTAGCATGTTCCCAAGTCAATTGAGATAGGAACAAAAAGAAAAAATTTTCAGAATATCTCACACACTTGGCAGACAATATGGACACTCTTCCACAACTTAATGTCTAATTATACTTTGCTGTCTGACAGAAGCAAATGGATGCATTTTCATGTTCCTTTCAGCTGGTGTTAATACAATGGAAGCCATAAATGCTGAAATCAGATTAAGTTTAAAGAACATTGTAACAATGAAGAAAGTGTTTTAATAGCTTTGTTTTATTCAAGATATCGTCCCTTTAACCCATTTCAATATTTGAGGCTTCCATCTCAGTTGAACAAGATGAAAAATGTAGGTCAAAGGAACTTGAAACAACTTCCATTTGCTTGTGTGAGAATTTTAATTTATTCAAGAAAAGATATTAAATTTTAGTCTGCTTAAATCAATATGATTTTAATTAGTGCAAAGCTTTGATATTTGCTGCCAAAAGTGTGAGATATTCTTGAAAATGTGTTCTCTCGTTTCGATGTTATTCAAGAAATGAGTATGCTATTCAATGCTGTTATTTAGGCAGTAAGACATAGCACCAGAACATAAATAACATTTGACACATCTTACATTATAGGATTACTAATTGACCTAGATAAGCCTTTTATGGGTTTTGTCTCATCAGCTCTATTTTGAATTGAGTTATAGCCCTTTACTTGCAGCTTTTAAAAATCCTTGAATCTTGAGAAGTCTTTAAATTTTTCCTCAAACTCCTTAAATTTATCAGAGAGACTGCAAAATTTTAAAGCTGAATAAATTATTTATCTATTTAAATATATTAATTACTAATGAGCAGCCAAAATCCAATAAAGATAGATCATGAGAAATTTGAAAAAAGTGGATATCTCATAACATACAGTACTCATGCTATATGTCAACATAAGCAGATTATGATATAACAATGTACTGTTAAGATGATTTGTCAATATGGATATAAAGAATTTCAGTGCATTTTATATCAACTTTGTGGGATCCTTTCATGGGGCCTCTTAATTTCTCCACTCCAATGGTTGTATAAACAACAGCCAACAATGTTGTCAATAAAAAGAAATCAACAGATGGTATATTTTGCACACCAATAAGGAAAAAAACATTGCAATTTGCGACATTGTCGAAACAGAAAATTCCTGAATAAACTTTTTGCACGTTATTTTTCATACTTTTAAGAAAAAAAATGCATTTAAATTTCATTAGCCACACCACAATCATCTTGTATTTATATGTGATCTCTTCCCTACAATGATAAACTTTTTTGTGTACTTTTAAGAAAGAATTTTTTTTGGTCCTGTACGAGAAGTTGTTGTTGTTGTTAGGCTTAATGCCATTTTTCAGCACATGATAGGTTATTCATGGCGGCCAGTATTAATGGTGGAGGAAGAAACCGGGAAATCACCGGAAAGAACCACCGACCCACGAGAAGCTACTGGCAAGCTTTCTCACATATCCACATTCGCTGAATCTTAGACTCAAACCCACACAGACAGAGGTGAGATGGCAGTGATCCGTAACGGATATCGCTTTAAACCACTTGGCCACTCAGGGCCTACCTGTACGAGAAAATACATGTATATAAATTTTGGGAGCCATACCATGACCATGTTATCTCTGAATTCATGTTGTAATGGAGCAGGCTATAAAGAGGGTCACACTGCACTATATGTAAACATTTTGAATTCTCTTTTAAATTCTACGCAAAAGCAACTCACTGGTTCTGTATGAACAATGATATCAAATATTACTGCATGATCTCATTGAAGATAATTTTTTTTCATTCGCATACAATTCATACCATTACATATTTTTAAGGCATTAAAAAGATGAAATCCCATTTCCACTAAAATTTAAACTAGTTTAATTTCAAAATTTTGCCTTAAACCATGTATTAAAATGACTATAGACCTTTATAATGGTTAAAATGAAATTGTATGAAGCAGTAAATCCATCATGTTAACATCTTGTTCACATTGGCCAAAAAAGGGTTTAGCCATGCCATGTCCTGGCCAGAGGCAGATGAGCTGTGTAATTTGAAAAGGCACTTTGATTCCATTTCCTTTACATGATGGAGCCAATAATGAGTTGAAAAAGCTGTTAAATCCAACAAACAAAACAATATTGATAAATATGATCATTTAAACGCAGCACTGATTATGGAAGTGAAGAAAGTTGAAAAATATTTATACTTAAAAGCTGATTAACCTATCTCTGCAAGATAATTGAAACATTTTTTTGTTTTCTAGAAGGTATTGTTAGATTTGGTCCTCTAAATATGATCCTGACATTTTTTTAAATGTAATTTTTGAAATCTTAATGAGTGAGTGTTTAAAATCTTAATGCAAGAAAAAAACAAGCAATTTCATAGTTTTCCTGTCTGGTTTTCAATTTCAGGTATGTAAAACAAAATTTTCTCCTGATCATTTAATTCCAGTTTGCTTTTTATCTGATAGCAAATTTTTAACATTTTGAACACAAAATATTCGTATGCTCAGAAATAATCTCTCTTTTCTATATTGTTTTACAGATGGCCATGGTGACACCCAGAGGAAAGACTTCCATGATGTTATTTAAAACTCCCAATCAATATCGAGAAAGTAATCTGTGATGTCCTTCCTATATAATGACAATTCATAGTAGTGTTTTGTGCTCAGAACAAAGTTGGTACATGTCTTGGGTGTGACCCAATGAACATCATCCGTAAGAATTGCATGTTTAAGAGAGTTTAAATATAGGACTTGGGTGTGACCCACTTAGTATCATTTCTTGCTTGAAGTGAATCATCAGAATAACCATCACAGATATAATATTTATGTTTGTGATAGGTTTAAAACAAAAATTAGACTATTGTTTGTTAAACATATAACATAGTGAATCTTTGAGATTGATCTAATGCTTGATTATGCAATTCTCTTTCTACCTTTCTCTCTTTCATTCTGTTTCTATCATTGTCTCAGAAACTTTGTGTACATTTATCACTTTGTTCCTCTCTAGATAATGTGTAATTCAAAGTTATTATGACCTGTTTTAAATGTTCTTGATGTGTTTATTTTGTTAAAGTGCTATATTTTATTTTATTTTTATAATCTATCACTGTATATAATAGTTGACTTTATAGAAATTTATGTGAGTATGGACAGTTTATTCAAATTATTTCATTAAACATGGAAGTAAAAGCAGGATTATAGTACAATAGCATATATTGTAGCAGTATAGGTCATGAGGCTTTTACTTTACCAGGGTAGGGGTCCATCTTTAAGATTCTTAACTCATCACAGAAGGGGCCCACCTATAATCTTGAGGTTCTTGCTTGGACAGTGGAGGAGTCCATCTGTGGTCATATGGTTCTTAATTTTGCCAGGGGAGGAGTCCATCTGTGATCATATGGTTCTTAATTTTGCCAGGGGAGGAGTCCATCTGTGGTCATATGGTTCTTAATTTTGCCAGGGGAGGAGTCCATCTGTGGTCATATGGTTCTTAATTTTGCCAGGGGAGGAGTCCATCTGTGGTCATATGGTTCTTAATTTTGCCAGGGGAGGAGTCCATATGTGGTCATATGGTTCTTAATTTTGCCAGGGAAGGAGTCCATCTGTGGTCATATGGTTCTTAATTTTGCCATGGGAGGACTCCATCTGTGGTCATATGGTTCTTAATTTTGCCAGGGGAGGACTCCATCTGCGGTCATATGGTTCTTAATTTTGCCAGGGGAGGAGTCCATCTGTGGTCATATGGTTCTTAATTTTGCCAGGGGAGGAGTCCATCTGTTGTCATATGGTTCTTAATTTTGCCACTGGAGGAGTCCATCTGTGGTCATATGGTTCTTAATTTTGCCAGGGGAGGAGTCTATCTGTGGTCATATGGTTCTTAATTTTGCCAGAGGAGGAGTCAGTCTATAGTCTTAAAGTAAACTTGCCAGGAGAGGGGTCCACCTATGGTTTTTTGATTGTTAACTTGCTTGGGAGAGGCCCACCTACGGTTTTCAGGTTCCTAACTAATTAACTGGGTTTTATTAGATAGCATGAGATCAGAATTACATTCTGTAACTCAGTGTATAGTCAGGTAGTGCGCACATTCTAATTGAAATTGTAGAATACGCAAATTAACATTATGCAGCATGAAAATTAGCATGAAATATCATTGGTTAACTGAGTAATTCTTGCAGATTAAATTATGTGTTCTTATTACCGTGCAAATTCATAATGTTAGTGGTTACATTTTGATGGAATTCAAAATGGTATAGAATAGTGTTTAATTCCATTCTGGCATTTATTGATTGCCTGTTGTAAGAAAACAAATTCACTTTAATTGTAAGATTAAAATGGGCTTGGATTTCATAGACTTGTATTACTCATAATATAAAATGCTTGTTTTTTAAATTTATGCATGCTCTATATAAAAATTATTAAGTTATTCAAAGCATAGTATTCAGTGCAAAGCCAAAATACTCGACTTTCAGATTTGTTAAGAGTATTAAGCTAGAGCCGTTATTAAGATGTTAACAAATTGGTATTTGACAGATTGGTTGAATCTCAAACCTCACATCATACTAACTGTTATGATAAGGATGTTTATTGTTTCTAATGGTGTGTCATATTGCTTAGTAACCAAGCTTAACTTTAGTTGCACTCAATCATGTCTCCTTTTATGAGTGTTTTGAGATTTTGTGTAAATGGTTAAAAACATTTTTCTACTCTTTTGCATATTTTGACCCCATTTTATAATTGTGCATTTTTAGTTGACATTTAAATACACAACCTATCTAGAGCTATGACTTATTTTTATGTGTGTAATATATTATGAATATCATTCTCATTGGCTTTTTTTTATGTGTGTGGTATATTATGAATATCATTTTCATTTGGCTTATTTTTATGTGTGTGGTCTATTATGAATATCATTCTCATTGGCTTATTTTTATGTGTGTGGTATATTATGAATATCATTCTCATTGGCTTATTTTTATGTGTGTGGTCTATTATGAATATCATTCTCATTTGGCTTATTTTTATGTGTGTGGTCTATTATGAATATCATTCTCATTGGCATATTTTTATGTGTGTGGTATATTATGAATATCATTCTCATTGGCTTATTTTTATGTGTGTGGTATATTATGAATATCATTCTCATTGGCTTATTTTTATGTGTGTGGTATATTATGAATATCATTCTCATTTGGCATATTTTTATGTGTGTAATATATTATGAATATCATTCTCATTGGCTTATTTTTATGTGTGTGGTATATTATGAATATCATTCTCATTTGGCTTATTTTTATGTGTGTTGTCTATTATGAATATCATTCTCATTGGCTTATTTTTATGTGTGTGGTATATTATGAATATCATTCTCATTGGCTTATTTTTATGTGTGTGGTATATTATGAATATCATTCTCATTGGCTTATTTTTATGTGTGTGGTATATTATGAATATCATTCTCATTGGCTTATTTTTATGTGTGTAATATATTATGAATATCATTCTCATTGGCATATTTTTATGTGTGTAATATATTATGAATATCATTCTCATTGGCTTATTTTTATGTGTGTAATATATTATGAATATCATTCTCATTGGCTTATTTTTATGTGTGTGGTATATTATGATTATCATTCTCATTGGCTTATTTTTATGTGTGTGGTATATTATGATTATCATTCTCATTGCTTACTGGTTGGATGATATATTACAGTTACAGACAATTTGAAAAATGACAGAATATACAAAATATTACAAACACAGTGGAGATAAATAAATGCAGTTATCTGCCAACAAAATCTATGTAAATAAAGCGCTTATTAAAGGAAAAATGTTTATTGTAAAAATTATAAACTTGGTGCAATCAAAATCATAAATAAATGTATTGAATAGAATTTTCTTTTGTTTTATATATGCTGGTTCAAAAATATACTGGTTTCAAGAATGAATATGTGTGTGTGTGTGTGTGTGTGTGTATATGTGTGTGTGTATGTATATATATATATATATATATATATATATATATATATATATATATATATATATATGCCTCCAGTGTAAGTTTGTTGTTAATAAATGAGAGACAGAAGGACAAATATATAAATGTAGTTGAGGGACTAGGCCAGAACATCCCCCTCCACATTCATAGTTCTATAGATTATACGTAGTTGAGGGGCTAGGCCATAATATCCCCCTCCACATTCATAGTTCTATAGATTATACGTAGTTGAGGGGCTAGGCCATATTATCCCCCTCCACATTCATAGTTCTATAGATTATACGTAGATGAGGGTTTAAGCCAGAATACCCCCTCCACATTCATAGTTCTATAGATTATACATAGCTGAGGGCTAGGCCAGAATACCCCCTCTACATTCATAGTTCTATTGATTATACGTAGTTGTGGGGATAGGCCATAATATCCCCCTCCACAGTCATAGTTCTGTAGATTATACGTAGTTGAGGGGCTTAGCCAGAACATCCCCCTCCACATTCTTAGTTCTTTAGATTAAACGTAGTCGAGGGACTAGGCCAGAACATCCCCCTCCACATTCATAGTTCTTTAGATTATACGTAGTCGAGGGACTAGGCCAGAACATCCCCCTCCACATTTAAAGTTCTATTGATTATACATAGTTGAGGGGTTAGGCCAGAATACCCCCTCTACATTCATAGTTCTATTGATTATATGTAGTTGTGGGGATAGGCCATAATATCCCCCTCCACAGTCATAGTTCTGTAGATTATACGTAGTTGAGGGGCTTAGCCAGAACATCCCCCTCCACATTCTTAGTTCTTTAGATAAAACGTAGTCTCGGGACTAGGCCAGAACATCCCCCTCCACATTCATAGTTCTTTAGATTATACATAGTCGAGGGACTAGGCCAGAACATCCCCCTCCACATTTAAAGTTCTATTGATTATACATAATTGAGGGGTTAGGCCAGAATACCCCCCTCCACATTCATAGTTCTATAGATTATACGTTGTTTAGGGACTAGGCCAGAACATCCCCCTTCACATTCATAGTTCTATAGATTATACGTAGTTGAGGGGCTAGGCCAGAATATACACCCTCCACATTCATAGTTCTATAGATTATATGTAGTTGAGGGGCTAGGCAAGAACATCCCCCTCCACATTCATAGTTCTATAGATTATACGTAGTTGTGGGGATAGGCCATAATATCCCCCTCCACAGTCATAGTTCTGTAGATTATACGTAGTTGAGGGGCTTAGCCAGAACATCCCCCTCCACATTCTTAGTTCTTTAGATTAAACGTAGTCGAGGGACTAGGCCAGAACATCCCCCTCCACATTCATAGTTCTTTAGATTATACGTAGTCGAGGGACTAGGCCAGAACATCCCCCTCCACATTTAAAGTTCTATTGATTATACATAATTGAGGGGTTAGGCCAGAATACCCCCCTCCACATTCATAGTTCTATAGATTATACGTTGTTTAGGGACTAGGCCAGAACATCCCCCTTCACATTCATAGTTCTATAGATTATACGTAGTTGAGGGGCTAGGCCAGAATATACACCCTCCACATTCATAGTTCTATAGATTATATGTAGTTGAGGGGCTAGGCAAGAACATCCCCCTCCACATTCATAGTTCTATAGATTATACGTAGTTGAGGGGCTAGGCCAGAATATCCCCCTCTACATTCTTACTTCTATATATTATATGTAGTTGAGGGGCTAGGCCAGAACTTCCTCCTCCACATTCATAGTTCTATAGATTATACGTAGTTGAGGGGCTAGGCCAGAACATCCCCCACAACATTCATAGTTCTATAGATTATACGTAGTTGAGGGACTAGGCCATAATACCCCCCCTCCACATTCATAGTTCTGTAGTTTATATGTAGTTGAGGGGCTAGGCCAGAATATCCCCCTCCACATTCATAATTCTAAAGATTATAAACTATTCGGATTGCCCCTCTGCGCTGGGACAAATCCTGATTCAAGCACCTTCTACATCTAGTGATATATCTACCTAGCAAAATCCATGCTAGGCCTAATTTTTTCAAATATCCTCCAACCCACGTGTTTCACCCTTGCTTGGGCCGTCTTTACACTTACCTTTCGTCTGGAAAGTCTTTCAGCAGAATAAATTCAACCCTTCAATAATGGGCAGAATCTCACGAGTTAGAAGGTCCCCCACTTTAAAGGTTTGCAAAGGAAAGTGGCACGTTTTCAGGAACTGATATAAAGTCTGAAGCTTCATATCTTTGAGTACATCTGTCCAACAAGTGTCTCTTTGTTTTCCTGTTCAATTAGGAAAGGTTGGCTCCAATTACATTTAAGGACACGTTCCATCATTACGGTAGGGAGGTGGTCATAACAAAGACGTCTCTACATTGCTGTCACACTTTGACATGCATAGGCCTAAATCACTCACATCGTTTTCCAAACTGGAATCTTTCCTGGGTTCTGACTTGGCTGTATTCAAACAAGTGCGAGCCTTTAGCCCAGGAGATGACGTTCATATGAAGCAAAACCCGATTCCTGATGGTGTTGGCTTCGGCATGCAGTCATTGAAATTACATGTCATTCTCTGTTGACCCAACCTTCCTTCAGTCTCGATCATATGGCTTGGCATTCCTTATTAGGGCAATAAAAATGTCATCAAACGACCTCTACTCCTATACTGACATGACCAAATAGGACACGGTAGGTATGCTCATACTTTATATGATGCTGACTGATCTAATTTATAGAGCTCAAACACGTCTCTTTCTCCCTGACAAACCTTAAAAAGGAGGACATAATAAATGAAACCTTCTAATCGTGGTTGAAGTGGGTAATATGCACTGTAAGTTCTGAAAAAAAACATTAGCACAAAGTTGCCTCGTAAAGGACTCTGCTCATGAGATAAGAGCTATCTCTGCGAACATTGCCTTGACGGTCATATTTCTATGAAAATTATCGTCATAGCCATCGGTTGTCATGGTCATCCATCTCGATGTTTTATCTATGAGACTTCGCCCCACAGCGACAAACTCAGGATCACCCAGTCTCAGTCGCCTAAGCGGCTACCAGACCCAGTTGACATCAGGTAAACATCTCGGTGTGGCACCCTGCACAGCTTTTGATGGATTCGCCAGGACATTTTATGTGGTAAGAAGTTTTCAGTATATCTTCCTTCCAGACGTAAACCACGTCGCCTTCGGTTGTGCTGTTCACAGTTAGGGGAATCCAATATTCTCCCCACAGAAATTACCGAGGTATAGATTGGATGTTTAACATTCATTCTGCCCATTATCTATTCTCCTAATGTTAATGTTATCTAGGCACTTGTTCCAAGAAGAAAGTAAATGTTTCAGTAGATTATGTTTCTCCTGGAATATTTGCACTATCGCATTACTTTAATATCCCCCATCATACAAAAATTGCTCATTGTCAATAATCAGAAGAATTTTCGTTCGTTACAGGGTTAGATATGGGAGGTAGTTGGGATTATATTTCTAACGTTGATGTGATCAGATACGTATTTTTTGCTTTGTATGTCAAATAGGTGTCACCTAATTACAATAACATTAGGATTTCTCTCTTAGACATGGAAATTCAGCCTTCCTGAAAGATGTAAAATAAAGGTGTGTTTGTGAACCATTATACTCACATTAAATAATTTACATTTTCGCTTAATGTATCACTGACTTCTGACCCAATTTATCATATACTTTAATTTCATAATTCAATATTTTCATTTTGATGTGAACGTGTAAAATTTTGACATATATCCTCACCTGAAGTAAACTTCAAATCTTGAGTCACTTTGAGTTTATCCTTTTCTAAACATTTACTGCTAAATTTCGACTTGGAAGCTGACTCATAAAACAAGCATATTTGCTACTTGCTGATGTATTTCTAACCTTGTCTTGGTCATTTGTTTTACTCCTAGTGGCCTAGTGGTCTAAAGCACTAACCGTTACGGATCATTACCATCTCACATGTCTGCGTGGGTTCGAGCCACAGGTTCGGCCAATATGGGTATGTGAGAAAGCTTGCCAGTCTCGTGGGTCGGTGGTTCTTTCCGGGGTTTTCCCTGGTTCTTCCTCCACCTCTGATATTGGCCGCCATGTATAGCTTATCTTGTGCTGAAAAACAGCGTTAAACCCCTACAACAACTTTCCATGAAGCTTGTAAATTATTTTCATTCAAATTATAATTCCGATTCAGTTATAATTATTTAATAAAATATTTTGATCCTGTTCTCATGGGTATTTTATTATTAAAAAACTGTAATTATTGTTAAACTAAACCATTATTTTTCAAAGTTAATTTCCAGTGAAGAACTGTAATCAGTTTCATTCGTCATCAATGTCTTACTATATATCTAATAATATCATACAAGAAGGTGTCTCTTTACCGAGCGAATTAAACACTCACGTGGGTTCGGCTCGAAATTCCATGTTTTCCCCTTATTTCCAGGAACGTCTCGGCAACGATCGTTGTCAACTGGAAGGCACAAAGACTATACATAATTTTCCTCCCAACTTCACATTTGCATCACAAATTTATAGTTGCATGGTAACCACTCAACTGCATAGCTTTTTCTCATTAGGATTCAGTAGAGGAACGTACTTAAATACCATAAAATACAAATCACATCTCAAACACCAAATACATGGAACTATTTTCTTGCTCTATCCCAGGGCTAGCCGAACCACGATTTGAGCCTCATTTCGCATATGACTTTAAACCATATTTACCATCATTCCAACAATAAAAGGCATCTCCTGATAATGGAACAACTCCTGCTAAATTATTCCACCATACAAAATATCGGTCCCTATAACAAATACTTCACATGGAAATACGCACCCAATCAATGCCTTTAGATTTAAATAAGACCATCTTGGCTCATTGCCACTTATCCGGCTCTGGCTAGAAATCAACTGCAAAAGAATTCCACGTCATCGTAAATTCTCATCAGCACTGCTTTTTCTGACATTTGCCGATAGAAATTCGCTAATTACTCGAGAAATATCTCCCCAACACATCCCCTGTAGTATCTACGGAAATTATAGTTATTGCCCAAACATATAGCCGGTTGCATAAAGAAAAAAAGAAGGACAGCATGAAAGAGAACCAACGTAAAGATGTTAAGAAAAGCATGAATCCGATTAAAAATAAAACGGCACATCAGCTGATGAAAGACCTGATAACATAGAAACATGGAGAGGTATGACAAGGCTGGTAGGGATTCTTCACAGATAGAAACATGGAGAGGTAGGACAAGGCTGGTAGGGATTCTTCACAGATAGAAACATGAAGAGGTAGGACAAGGCTGGTAAGGATTCTTCACAGATAGAAACATGAAGAGGTAGGACAAGGCTGGTAGGGATTCTTCACAGATAGAAACATGAAGAGGTAGGACAAGGCTGATAGGGATTCTTCACAGATAGAAACATGAAGAGGTAGGACAAGTCTGGTAGGGATTCTTCACAGATAGAAACATGAAGAGGTAGGACAAGGCTGGTAGGGATTCTTCACAGATAGAAACATGAAGAGGTAGGACAAGGCTAGTAGGGATTTTTCACAGATAGAAACATGAAGAGGTAGGACAAGGCTGGTAGGGATTCTTCACAGATAGAAACATGAAGAGGTAGGACAAGGCTGGTAGGGATTTTTCACATAGAAACATGAAGAGGTAGGACAAGGCTGGTAGGGATTCTTCACAGATAGAAACATGAAGAGGTAGGACAAGGCTGGTAGGGTTTCTTCACAGATAGAAACATGAAGAGGTAGGACAAGACTGGTAGGGATTCTTCACAGATAGAAACATGGAGAGGTAGGACAAGGCTGGTAGGGATTCTTCACAGATAGAAACATGAAGAGGTAGGACAAGGCTGGTAGGGATTCTTCACAGATAGAAACATGAAGAGGTAGGACAAGGCTGTTAGGGATTCTTCACAGATAGAAACATGAAGAGGTAGGACAAGGCTGGTAGGGATTCTTCACAGATAGAAACATGAAGAGGTAGGACAAGGCTGGTAGGGATTCTTCACAGATAGAAACAAGGATAGGTAGGACAAGGCTGGTAGGGATTCTTCACAGATAGAAACATGAAGAGGTAGGACAAGGCTGGTAGGGATTCTTCACAGATAGAAACATGAAGAGGTAGGACAAGGCTGGTAGGGATTCTTCACAGATAGAAACATGAAGAGGTAGAACAAGGCTGGTAGGGATTCTTCACAGATAGAAACATGAAGAGGTAGGACAAGGCTGGTAGGGATTCTTCACAGAGAGAAACATGAAGAGGTAGGACAAGGCTGGTAGGGATTCTTCACAGATAGAAACATGGATAGGTAGGACAAGGCTTGTAGGGATTCTTCACAGATAGGAACATGAAGAGGTAGGACAAGGCTGGTAGGGATTCTTCACAGATAGAAACATGAAGAGGTAGGACAAGGCTGGTAGGGATTCTTCACAGATAGAAACATGAAGAGGTAGGACAAGGCTGGTAGGGATTTTTCACAGATAGAAACATGAAGAGGTAGGACAAGGCTGGTAGGGATTTTTCACAGATAGAAACATGAAGAGGTAGGACAAGGCTGGTAGGGATTCTTCACAGATAGAAACATGAAGAGGTAGGACAAGGCTGGTAGGGATTCTTCACAGATAGAAACATGAAGAGGTAGGACAAGACTGGTAGGGATCCTTCACAGATAGAAACATGAAGAGGTAGGACAAGGCTGGTAGGGATCCTTCACAGATAGAAACATGAAGAGGTAGGACAAGGCTGGTAGGGATTCTTCACAGATAGAAACATGAAGAGGTAGGACAAGGCTGGTAGGGATTCTTCACAGATAGAAACATGGAGAGGTATGACAAGGCTGGTAAAGATTCTTCACAGATAGAAACATGAAGAGGTATGACAAGACTGGTAGGGATTCTTCACAGATAGAAACATGGAGAGGTATGACAAGGCTGGTAAAGATTCTTCACAGATAGAAACATGAAGAGGTAGGACAAGGCTGGTAGGGATTCTTCACAGATAGAAACATGGATAGGTAGGACAAGGCTGGTAGGGATTCTTCACAGATAGAAACATGAAGAGGTAGGACAAGGCTGGTAGGGATTTTTCACAGATAGAAACATGAAGAGGTAGGACAAGGCTGGTAGGGATTTTTCACAGATAGAAACATGAAGAGGTAGGACAAGGCTGGTAGGGATTCTTCACAGATAGAAACATGGAGAGGTATGACAAGGCTGGTAAAGATTCTTCACAGATAGAAACATGAAGAGGTATGACAAGACTGGTAGGGATTCTTCACAGATAGAAACATGGAGAGGTATGACAAGGCTGGTAAAGATTCTTCACAGATAGAAACATGAAGAGGTAGGACAAGGCTGGTAGGGATTCTTCACAGATAGAAACATGGATAGGTAGGACAAGGCTGGTAGGGATTCTTCACAGATAGAAACATGAAGAGGTAGGACAAGGCTGGTAGGGATTTTTCACAGATAGAAACATGAAGAGGTAGGACAAGGCTGGTAGGGATTTTTCACAGATAGAAACATGAAGAGGTAGGACAAGGCTGGTAGGGATTCTTCACAGATAGAAACATGAAGAGGTAGGACAAGGCTGGTAGGGATTCTTCACAGATAGAAACATGAAGAGGTAGGACAAGACTGGTAGGGATCCTTCACAGATAGAAACATGAAGAGGTAGGACAAGGCTGGTAGGGATCCTTCACAGATAGAAACATGAAGAGGTAGGACAAGGCTGGTAGGGATTCTTCACAGATAGAAACATGAAGAGGTAGGACAAGGCTGGTAGGGATTCTTCACAGATAGAAACATGGAGAGGTATGACAAGGCTGGTAAAGATTCTTCACAGATAGAAACATGAAGAGGTATGACAAGACTGGTAGGGATTCTTCACAGATAGAAACATGGAGAGGTATGACAAGGCTGGTAAAGATTCTTCACAGATAGAAACATGAAGAGGTAGGACAAGGCTGGTAGGGATTCTTCACAGATAGAAACATGGATAGGTAGGACAAGGCTGGTAGGGATTCTTCACAGATAGAAACATGAAGAGGTAGGACAAGGCTGGTAGGGATTCTTCACAGATAGAAACATGAAGAGGTAGGACAAGGCTGGTAGGGATTCTTCACAGATAGAAACATGGATAGGTAGGACAAGGCTGGTAGGGATTCTTCACAGATAGAAACATGGAAAGGTAGAACAAGGCTGGTAGGGATTCTTCACAGATAGAAACATGAAGAGGTAGGACAAGGCTGGTAGGGATTCTTCACAGATAGAAACATGGATAGGTAGGACAAGGCTGGTAGGGATTCTTCACAGATAGAAACATGGATAGGTAGGACAAGGCTGGTAGGGATTCTTCACAGATAGAAACATGAAGAGGTAGGACAAGGCTGGTAGGGATTCTTCACAGATAGAAACATGGATAGGTAGGACAAGGCTGGTAGGGATTCTTCACAGATAGAAACATGGAGAGGTAGGACAAGGCTGGTAGGGATTCTTCACAGATAGAAACATGGAGAGGTAGGACAAGGCTGGTAGGGATTCTTCACAGATAGAAACATGAAGAGGTAGGACAAGGCTGGTAGGGATTCTTAACAGATAGAAACATGAAGAGGTAGGACAAGGCTGGTAGGGATTCTTCACAGATAGAAACATGGATAGGTAGGACAAGGCTGGTAGGGATTCTTCACAGATAGAAACATGGAAAGGTAGGACAAGGCTGGTAGGGATTCTTAACAGATAGAAACATGAAGAGGTAGGACAAGGCTGGTAGGGATTCTTCACAGATAGAAGCATGGAGAGGTAGGACAAGGCTGGTAGGGATTCTTAACAGATAGAAAGGACTCTGTTCAGAGTTTTACAACCAGGAGACTAAGCTCTACTAAATTTCCCACTGACTACAACAGACGCTTACTACCCGATGCTTAGGAAAAAAGTAGAGGCACTAAAGAAACGGAATCATCTGGGGTATACATTATATAAGCAGGTCTTGTTGAAGCGGGAGGAGCCTTCATGATAGATATCCCCTCAACAATCTGCAACAAGATTTGGCAAACAGAAGAATGGCACACCCCTTGGACTCGGTCTCTGAAAATCACTCTTCAGAAAGTGAATCAGCAGCTCTGCCAGAACTACCAAAAATCAGCATCATCAGCCACTCAAGCAAGGTCATGCTTAACATCACCAATGAAACTCGAGAAGAGATCTTCATCGATGAAGAACAAGTTGGTTTCAAAGCAGGACTTATCACTTTAGAACAGATCATTAATTTTAGAATCATCTGTGAAACGATTATACAGCATAAACAGGACCTCAATCATGTCTTCACTGACTTCAAGAGGGTTTTCGACAAGGTATGGCATATAGCCTTGTAGGCCACCAGGCGGATATACAAAATAAATGCAAAACTAATCAGTACTATAAAAAAAAAACCTGTACGAAGAGGTGATTAGAGCAGCTCTCGTCAGTGGCAACATAGGTGATTAGATTAGAACGACAGTCGGAGTTAGACAGGGGTGCTTTCTCTCATCTCTTATCTTCAACATCTACCTGGGAAGATCATGTCCGATGTATGGAATAAGATGAGGGTAGTGTCAAAGATGGGTGTAGAACACTAACTAGCCTGCTTTTCGCCAATAACATCCATGTCTTAGCATGAGATGAACAAGAACTGGAAGCATCAGTGAATCATCTCAACCAGGCATCACTAAAGTATGGGATCGATATCAATGCGGAAAAAAAAACAAATTAATTACAAAAAAATCTGTATGGTATCCAAAAGAAAAAAAAAGAATGAATGGACAGAAGCTGGACAAAGTGATAAGTTTCAAAATATATCGATTATATAACCTTTTATGAAGGTTCAAAATCTTAGGTTCTTTCGAGGACTGTGTAGACATCAGCTGCACTGGCTAGATTGAAACCTATTTGGAAGGACAGCAACATTACACTTGGTTCTAACATCAAGATTATGCGCTCCCTAGTCATGTCCATATTCCCGTGTGCATATGAGACATGGACCCTGACAACAGAAATAAACCGAAGAATCCATTATTTAGAGATGAGATATTACCGAAGGAGCCAGAAAGTCTAATAATTAGACCGCGTCTCTAATGTGGAAGCACGCATTAGAATCTAAATGCAATTGGATCATGTGATGATCTGCTCACCATGGTAAACAAACACCAAGATTTTATGGGAACGTCTCGCACTCTATATGGTCTGTCAAAGACAATCCTACGAGGCACAGTAAGAGGAAAGAGAAAACAAGACAGACAGAAGAAGAGATGGGAATATCAATTCAAAGAGTGGACAGGCATGGGCAAAGTTCCCAACAGCTGTGGAGAATAGGGCAAAATGGAGAGAAATTATTGCAAAGTCAGAAGTGGCGCCCGTACGACCCGCCAGGTTACGGAAGAAATTAGAAATGTGTGTGTGTGTGTGTGTGAGAGAGAGAGAGAGAGATATTTGGATTTTGAACGTAGTTTTAACTATTTTTGAAGATTGTCGCACAATGTCTACAGTGTGACAGTTTATAGTGATGTCTAGCACTGAGACATAATGCCGCAGACATGTAGCATCATGTCTCACACAGTCACATTATCTTGACATCAGGCCGACCAGTCCTGACACTAGCCTATTAATGCCAAGCGCCTAATGAACTCGAGCGCTATCAAATATTTTATCGGATTACGTAGCAAAATGTATGCCGTGTTGTTAGACAATAATAAAATAACGAGAAAAGCAAAAGGTCTGCCTCGCGATTTTGTTAAAAAGTTTATGAAATTTCATGACCACAAGTATGCGCCTGATGGTGGTGTCAGTTTTATAAGAGCTATGGCAATTCCGACAAATCATCATAAGCTCGAAACAGATGTTATTATTAAACGCGGATTGAGTAATTTCGATGATAAACGTTATTGCGAAAATGGGGTAGATACACTTGCACTTGGGTATTGTCATGATGATAGATCTATACTCGACATTATCTTTTCCGACTGAAATTTTATCTAAACTAAAGAATTAATGTTTGAAAATTTGACAGTGACAAATAGCTACTGTAGCAATATTAAATATATGATGATGGACGGCAAACAATTGACAGATGAAATTAATAATGAAACATCAGGAATATGTTTTAGTGAAACTCGTGACAGGCTAAAACTTCCGCTCATCAGATCTGATAGCGAGTATTTCAAATATCTCGAACAATTAGATCAAAGGTTGCTAGCGGAATTTAAAAACTTTCACAGTCCGATTAGCCAACAAAAATATACTAAACTTACAATTGATCTCTATCGGTCAAAATATATTTCATCGATAGCAAATATCCTCTAAGCAAACCACAAATAAAAGATTTGTTTGAATCTCGTCGCTGTGTGAGCGGTAAAGTAAAGTTTAGTCTCTATCATCGCGATGATGAAATATTTTTAATGTCAACAGTTGAAACATAAATAGTTGGTAATGAGATATAAAATAATATCACTTACCTTTTTCGCCTGGTTTAATACGTCCTTCTTCCTTGAAAGTGCAGCACGTGATTGAGTTTAACATATCTCCACATGGCAAAAGCAGTTGCCTAAAGTTACTGAATTATATTTGAGCTAGAATCCTTATTTTGGTTTTGTGTAAACCGTTTGGGTGGGATTTGTGGGGAATAATTTGTATTTGTTAGGAGGGTCGAAAAGGGGTCTTGTTTTTCCTACTACTGCTTGTCAATAAACACAAAAATTAGTGCTTATGTGTGTGCGTGCGTATGTGTACGCGCGAACGTTTGTGTGTTGGTGCTGCTTTTTGGGTGGCATGTTTGCTTGCGTACAACCGATATTAGTGTGTTAACTTGTAGAAGAGTTATTTTAGGATAGCAATACCACTTTTGGATTGTTTGGTAGGTGATAAGGGGTAGTTGGTAAGATGGGATTTTTCCATCACGTCCGTACTTGAAATATGTAATGTGTAACGTTCATCGTTCGCGCCTGTCAAGAGTGAATAACAAAGCTGGCCGGCAATATATTGGATAAACTGAACAAGCTACAGGAGGTCTTAGACGATTTGTGTGTGGTGGAGGAAATGTTAGTAAAAGAAGAAGAAGAAGAAGAAGAAGAAGAAGAAGAAGAAGAAGAAGAAGAAGAAGAAGAAGAAGAAGAAGAAGAAGAAGAAGAAGAAACCCAACGGTCCTTTTTTTGCTTCGACAAGATGCATATTCTCTCTTGCCTAAAACCTTTTTAGTCGAAAATTTTGTGATAGATCTATGTACATCAATCTCCGTATGAAAATGTCTCTGTCTTTGTCTATAACCCTCTCTTTAACTACGTCTTTATGTCTATGTCTCTATTGTGTTTGTGCCTAGAGTAGCGCTCATTGAGGTCAGTCCCTTGCCACAATGTTCGGCCTGACTGAGGGCTGCCACTTGCAACATCATTACTATTGTTTCCGCAGTACCGTGGTTTCACCCCTGTTCAATACACCTCGTTCCTATACTATCCAATCGACGGTAAATTCCTATCTAGTAACATCTATAATTCCATCATGTTAAACTTCCATAGACTGCCCAAGGGTAAAACACCCTAATTTTCCTTGTATGTTTTCATATGCCCCACGGTATTTCCCATTCACTACATATGCGTCGCATGATTAAAATTAGTACAATTGTATACCCTTAAATATGACTTTTATTATGTACGATTGGACGCAGTTTTTCAGAATGTCAAAGGCTATACATGAGTAGTAAGGGAAAAGGCAGATTCTAGCCCAACGACTATTTTTATCCCACAAGTAAGCTCTGTCATACAGAGGTGATGATGAATTTGTTTGAACAGAGCATGCGTGGAATGTTCACGAATTATTCTAAAGAAGGCAAGACAGATGGGTTTTATAATCAGTCTACAACAACATTTTCATCAGATAACATGTGTGCCGTGCAGGGTGGAAATTAAACTGCGCATTAGAACGTGGCGATTTCAGTTAACAAGACTGAAATTAAGCTATGCATTAGGAAGGTAAGTTATATTATATCTTAAGTTTAGATACAATTTTAGTTGGTAAAGATAATGTCAAATTTTCAAACATTATATCTTAAGTTTAGATAAAATTATACGTTACTCATGTTTTTTTGATATTTTTTTTCATACTTGCTAACCCTTATTGGCAGAATGTCTGTTAACATATTTTCAATAATACGAAATTCACGTAGTAAATCATCCACATTATATTTGACTCCTCGTAGGTAAGACCGAATCTGATCAAGTAGTTTCTTGTAAGTTATAACCGATGTTAAACATCCGTGCTTTTTTATCAAAAGTAATGGTTCTACATTTTTTACACGCTGATGTAAGTGAAACACCAATACCGGATATGATTAACAAAAAGGGATTTAATGATACCCCACTTGAAATTATACCAGAATTGGTCATTAACAACTTTGATGACAAACGTTATTGCGAAAATGGAGTAGATACACTTGCACTTGGGTATTGTCATGATGATAGATCTATACTCGACATTATCTTTTCCAACTGAAATTTTATCTAAAGTAAAGAAATAATGTTTGAAAATTTAACAGTGATCAAATATCTAATGATGGACGGCAAACAATTGACAGTTGAAATTAATAATGCAACATCAGGCATATGATTTAGTGGAACACGTGACAGGCTAAACCTTTCGCTCATCAGATCTGATGACAGCGAGTATTTCAAATACTCCAGATTTCAAGAACATACTTTTCTTTTTACCACAAATAACACAAATACTTTTTAACATCGTTCTATTATTTTTTGTTTTTTCTTTCGTCTCGTGCTTATTTTCTGTTTTAGTTTTGCATTTGAGAGAGCATGTCGACATTATATCAGTGAGTTTAGATAAATTTATTGCAATCTTTAGATAAAATTTATTGCAATCCTTAGATAAAATTTATTGCAATCTCACCGTTTGCATGAGAAGGTTGCTCATCCAATTGTAAAATAAACTTTTAAAGATCAGGATCTCTCTGGGACATTTGTCTGACAAACATGATGTAATAATAACCACAAGCTGATGTTCCAATCGGCTGTAGTTGATTAGACGAAAAATTTATTTTATCCAATTTTTTAAAAATATATATTTTTTTTAGATCGCTCGGAGAAAGACCGAACGAATCAAAATAATTGTTATCGTGGACAGCAACCCAGTGGGTGCCAGAGCCATCGTTGAAGTTTTCTATATTAACAACACACGAACCACCTGCTGATACGCCATCAAGTTGACCCTTGGAAAATACTCCTCGAAATCCGACAACGTCCTTCAATTTTTCCATGATGTCAAAACTGCTCAATAACGTATGGTCCCCGGTAGATTCGATCCATTTTCGATTCCTAGTAAGTTTGGAAGAAGGCTTCCCGCTAATCCTGCTAGCAGCGGAGCGAAAGAAATAATTCCCCCTTGTTTTGTTTGTCTGCGTTTGGTTGTTTTCGTTTTTTTTTTCGACGATTTTGTTTTTCGTTGCGGCATTTTATTTTATACTGTTACATAAAATTAACGATAGATTTGTTTGATGCCACGACCTTCGACTGCTTTCTTCGTTGCACCAGAGACTGCTCCTGACGCAGCCGCAAGTCCAAGTGTACCAAGTATTGGTAAAACTTTGCTAGCTATCACAGAAAGTGCTGGTCCAAAAAATCCACCTTGTTTTGACATTGCAGTTACCTGAGAAACAGATAGTTTCAGCACAAAAGTTTTGTTAAGATGGAGTTTATTGATTTGTTGTTGCGTTAGCATGACTTTTACTGCAGTTGTATTTGAAGTTCCCGGAGAGATCATCAAAAAGCAGAGCTGAACTTAGCAGCAGCTGTTGATAATTTTTTAACTTGACCAGATGTTAGGTATATTTCTCGAGTTGTGTATTTGGTTTTCATGATGTTATATCCAAGTTGTTAGATTAAACTTGTACCGTCATTTTTCCTTTGGTCGAATCGATGGTCAGAAATCTATCACTAACCAAAAGCGCGTATACATTATACCATTCAGCTGGCAGAGCGCACAGTGTTCATGTAACCTCGATATCTGCAGTCGATCCACTAACAGGTTCCAAATGTTTTGAGACGTCAAAGTAAAAGATGGGATAGAGCGATCGAAACTTTTCGATTGATATTTGAGATCCACTGTCTGCGTCCTGATATTTTTGCATTGCTTCCATGAGATACATGTACGGCCGAGATATGTTTCTGGTGGCGTCTACAGCAAAATTTCATTCGATGGCACGTTCGGGATACTGTTTGGAATTGACCCTCACAAATATTCGTCTAACGTCTGGGTTATCGAATACGGAGTTGTTCATTATCTGATTGTTACGACGTGCTTGTCGTTGAAATACGATGAACAAGTGTCGCGGTAGTTGTTCGCTGGGTGTGGTCGTTACACGCGTTGGGAATGGCTGTTTGATAAATCCTGTTCTGCTGGAAGTGTATCTTTTTTTTGTAAAGGTAGCTAGTAAAAATTCGAGCTCCATCGTTTTTTTGTACAGATGGGACAACCCGAGGCATCCACAGTGCCAGTCTTGTAATAGTAAACTGACCCCATCAGCACGCATTATGTAATCGTTTTGATCAGCTCGATCTAAAATTAGTGTATGTTTTATTCCTCGAAACACTTTGTTATACTCACGACAAAATCCAAAAATTGTACTTAACGGCAGCATCATTGTTATTTGGCGAGATTCTGCGGAAAATGCTTTTCGTTTGGCAAATCACTCGTTATATTGTTGTCGTCTTATTCTTGTAACGGCTAACCTGATCGAATCACCTATCGCAGCGGCATTATCAGCAGCAGGATTGGCAATGAGATTATTATCTTCAGCAGGATCACCAGCATCTGTACGAAACTCGTTTGAAACAGCCAGCCCAAGTGAGGTATCTTTAAATCACATCATATTTGTGGCCACTGATCTAGAATATTCATCGCTGAACGAAACGATGTTTAGTATTGTGCTCGCTATGGGTAAGTGCATCGAAATATCTTCTACGGTTTGATTAGCTAGTTGGTATCTTGCAGTTTTAAACAAGCTCCAACCGTTATTGACGAGAGCAATTTCTGTTCCAGCTGAGATATTACCACCTGCTTCAGTTAGTATTCGGCCACGCACTTCTAACACTGCCTTATTCGGCAGTAGAAACACGTCCTCGTCTCTCGTGATCTAACCCCGGTTTTATTTGGTTCGTTTGAGTTTTCGTCCAGATACTCGACGTATTCGAACTCTGTTACAGTGTCGTCAGTATCAATCTCTTCAGCAAGATCGAGATAATTTTTAGCTGACATTTTATTTTATAATCGCTACACAAAATTAAAAGGCAGCAGGGGTTATCGGTTTTGTTTTCTTTGCCAGTTTCTCGGCGATAATAATTTTTTGTTGTAGCTATCATAGCTCGTTTTGTTTCGTTTTGTTTCTTCTATCGGCGCAATATCTGATATTACTCGTTTTACTTCTTATCAGCAATCTTTTGCCCTACTGCAGTACCTGCCGAAGAAGCTGCCCCCGTTGCGAAAGCTTTACCTGCGTCGAGTGCAATGGGTACTACTTTGCGTGCAATTACTGGAATATTCTCTGCAATTGTTGTAAATATATTTCAAAAAAATCCACCTACGATTTTTCTTCGATAAACTTTTCTTCGTCTCATGTATAAAATTATGTTTATAAAATTGCGCGCAGGTGTAAATAATACGTGACTATGTCATTGTTTGAATCGATCTGTCTACTCGACTGGTCTGTGAGCTGCATCGTGATGCTTGTGATTTGATTTTCCAGTTAATTGGATAATAGATAATCTGACGCGGATTAATTTGCATGATCGACCCTGGTGGAATTTCTGGTGAGAAACTGTAGATCGTTTGTCCTCTGCTACCCTTAGCTGAGTAAGATCCAGAAGCGATTGAGCAATTTACAAGTATCGTATTTACTTCTCTTATATCTATTGGCAGTTCACTGTCATACTTAATAGCTTGATCAAGAGCACTATAATTTTTTTCAATAAATCCTAATAGTTGTGCAATGCATCTTTCCCTTGGTTCGAAACCGATTAACATATTTTTCAGTCATCCTAGCTCGCAAAGTGTTATAATTCGCTGTTAACTCAAAATTATCAGCCACACCGCCAGCTTTTGCAATAAGCACTTTGATTGTATTGTTTAGATCAGTGATATTATAAGCTCCTTGTATAATTTTTAATCTTCTTGTTGTAAATGTTGAGGATGCTGTAATCGGAGTAAATGAAATTTCATCGTTGACCCCAGTTTTTACGTTAGGCATAGCATTCCAACAAGTACAAGAAATTAATCCAATCTCATATTGTTTTGTAGGATCAAGTTCTATTGGCGGATTATAATGCACAGAAAAGTTTGTACTGTTTCCTGTTGTTTGCGATGAATCAAGCAATAATGTTGTTGACATTATACTAATATTTTAGATAAGATCGCGGTGTAAAATTTTGTACTCGGACGAAATTAGTAATCCGCTCGATCTTAGATGATCAAGTATATCAATCATTTCGTTATCAATCTCTACACTTTCGTTACCAGCTTCTTTAGAGGATATCAACATCATTAGCCGATCGACTATTTCTGCGTTTGATGTAAAAACTTTGACTCCAGATCCAGTGGTTTCCTCTGATAATGTTTTATCTCGTTCGCTTTCGTATTTGCTAAAAAGTCTTTCAAAATTCTAACCTTTACCATATTCTCCTTTTTTAGTTCTATACTGTACTGTTGCTTTAATTAAAACCTCAGCAATAATTACATCTCTTATTCTATCATACAAGGACAGTATTTCATTTTCATTTGTAGCTTTTTTAATTTCTTCATCAATTTTCATATAATTGGCGTGTACTTTTTTCTAAAATAATTATCAGTTCTTCGTAATCATGTTGTGACCAATTTCGAATATTATTAAGATTGTTGAATATTTTCTTTCAAATATTTTTCAATAAAATTTTTAAATTCTTCATCATGTATTTTTAACCTGGCATTTTTTTTGGGTTAAAATATCTGTTTTTCAACAGGCATTACAATTTCAGCCACTATTTTTTGTTTCTCAGCCAATTCTTCTGTTTTTTCTGACAATTTTTCAATCATCCTTTTCAACTCATTTGGATTAACCGTCACTTTTGTTATTGCATGTTGAAGTGTAAAAGGATTGTTCATTAGCCTGTCAAACTCAGTTTGTCGTGCAGCAGGATCAGCAATGTTTCTTACAAGTTCGTTTAAAAATTTTACTGTTTCTTCTTTCGATCTTTTTCCAAGCAAATCGAATAAACCTTTTTCTTTCATTTTTTCTAGTTCTTCTGGAGATAATGTTGGTATTTCTGGTTGCCTGCCAAGCATGACCTCAGTAACAGGTTTAAAAAGTTTGGTGGTTTCTTCCTCTGATTGAATTTGTCCACGTCGAGCTTCTTCCACTTTTGTCTTAAAAGCCGCTCGAGTCTCGAGAAACTTTTTTAGCAATTCGATTTTCTGTTGATGCTTGCCCATTATCTTTTATACGCTTTACAAAATTATATCACAGAAACGTGTCAATGCAACAACGAAACATCTTGGTTGGATCACGCGCTAGCTTGTCAAATAAAAAGAAATTGTATCGATCTTTGGTTGTATGACGATACAAGTCAATAAATTTATCTTTAGAAACGTCACCGCACTGCTCGTTTGCAATATTTCTCACATCCACATTATCTAGTCCTGGAAATAATATGAAACAACAAGTATTTCGCCTAATAAATCTATGGACATTATAAAAACCTTAGGCAAGATAAACAGAATTACATCTTTTATTATGTGATAATGAAAAATAAGATCTAATCTTGTTCATCTCCTCGTTGTTTAGCAAAATATCGTCGAAGACGATTATCTTATGCTCAGACGGATCAAGTTCTTTCACTCGAACAATTTCTTCTGGTTGTTTTATTAAAAATGTATCCTCACCAGTGTCAAGTTCATCACGAAGTTTATCATTGTACTCGTTTAGTAATTCGTATTTGTCCTGTTGGGGGGTGATGGTGTAAATATACACCTTATCATAGTTAAAGTTATTGTTTAGCAAACGATTTAATAATAAATTTGTTTTACTTGATCCAGTTCGCTCAACAATAAGATAATGACAGTCTGGAAGCTCGTTATTATATACATGTTTCACTAATCGCTCGGCATCAAAATTTATTATCTTCGCCATCGTATAATTTTGTGTTATATTAAGTCAGTAATTTCGTGTAGAAAGTTAGATATAATGAGCTACTAAACAATGTTTGGAACATTACTGATAGATTCGTCAGACAATACTCAGCAAAATATTTATCGAGATACGCAACTCTTGACCAGCTTAAAAATGAAATCAATAATTTATTAAATTTTACAAGTGTGGATCCAAATGAAGTCGTTGTTTTTCAGGATAGAAGAGGAAAGTTAAAAACGAGTAATGTGCAACTGTCAGATGTACTTACACAAATTCCTAGTGCGGTTGTTAATAATATCGTTACTTTTAATAATCAAGGTAAGAGACAAGATTCGGGTAGGTCAGTGAATGATTATGTTAAAAAGCTGGTGATGCATTTAATGGGAACTTTGTTATGAACCAGAATAAGATTACATATCTTGGAAACCCAGCCGAAGATAATGACGCTGCTACAAAAAAAAATATGTTGATGATCAGGAATCAAAGTACGTGTCAGTCAACGGCGGTATGATGCGTGCATTTCCCAACGTGAACAATAATGTCATTATTAACCTTAGAACACCAGATTCTGATTTTGATGCTGCAACAAAGAAATACGTCGATGATAAAGAAGCTCCAATCAATAATGAAATAACCGCGCTCAAAAATGAATTTCTTGGTCACGTGAATACATTTTTAAGTTTTCGCAGAAAAATAAACATACTCAAAAATTATGTTTTTTTTTGGAAATCCATCAAATGTTGATATTACACTCGCTAATATTAACACAAAACTCAATGATATTATCAGGGGAATTCCTGATATTATTGAGAAAACGAATCTGATTAAAATTCCTCACAAGCAGTTTTAAAATATTGTGTATACTGTTGATACTGGTTATAGTGGGTGGATACCAAAAAATAATTCTTTCAAACAGACTGCTGAAGTTACCGGTGTGTATAGATTGTCAGTGCTTAGCAGTGCAAAGTTTAGAATATCTACTAAATGTCTATTTCGTCATCCAAATGATGACTCATCTGGAGTATTATCTGTAATAATTAACAAAAATTCTGAAGAAGAATTTATACTTGAACCAGTTGATAAAACTTTAAAATTAGTCATTTTTCTGTGGTGTTTGGAATTTGTAGCTGAACAACCAGCTCTTATTATGGATTAACCAAACCTGAGATTATGTAAACTAATATTATAATGAAAAAAGTATAATTGATTTCAATCATATTTCAAAAGATATTCCAAGACAAGATGTTGATGCACTAATACAATACTACAAATATTATCACATAAATCTTTGGTGTGTAAAAAATGTTACAAATACTATAACAAAATACTTCGAGTAATATCATATCTACCGTTGTTAATGACCAGCTCTGGTATAATTTCAAGTGAAGCATCATTAAACCCGTTTTTGCTAATCATATCTGGTGTTGATGTTTCTCTCACAACAGCGTGTAAAAAGATTGAACCTCGACTTTCAATCAAACGAAATGCTTACAAAACAGCTAACATCACTTACAAAAAAATTACTTGATCAGATACGGTCTTATTAACGAGGTGTCAAATATGATACGGATGATTTGATACGTGAGTTTCGCATTATTGACAGTATGTTAACGGATATTCCACCAATGAGGGTCAGCATGTATGAGAAAGATTATCAAAAAAGTATGAAACATTATCTAAACTTAAAGAATAATATATTTACCTGATCTAGCCCAGTGACAGTGCAGCACGTGATTGAGTTTAACATATCTCCGCATGACAAAGGCATTTGCCTAAAGTTATAGAATTATATTTGCACTAGGATCAGCCTTTCAATTTTATGTAATTCATTTGGGGTGGGAAAAAGGTCTTTGCGCTAGGATCTGCCTTTCAATTTTATGTGTAATTCACTTGTGGTGGGATTTGAGGGGGGTAATTTGTATTTGTTAGGAGGGTAGAAAAGGGGTCTTGCGCCAAATCAGCCTTTTATTCTGCTACTACAAGATATTGACAGTACGATGGCGAATGTAAGATGATGACAAAGATCGTCATCTTATTATCGCCTCATCGCCAATATACCATGGCCATCCTGTTACACCTAAGCATAGGCCCAACACAGTTCAAATTTAGAAATCAACTGGTTCTAGTAGCGGAAACTATTTTTTTTTGGGGGGGGGTAAACACAGATGCTCGATTATAATCTGCTTGATTATTTTGTGCTTGTATACTTCTACTGGAAAATTGTCTATCGATTCGCTTTGGCCTGTCACAAAGAAAAACGTTTTTCCATATTGCACTAATCAATTGCGGTCTCTGTGTGTAAACAATGGAAGCATGCAGCACAGATGAGTATGTCGGTAGACTAAATTATATTATGTACTCTTATCTATTACATATACATGTAGGAATTATATTTTATCTCTTTCACAGCTTAGGCCACACTGGGTTAGAATGAGGAATGGTAATGAGTAAACAAAAAACATCAATAATGCAAATGAAAATGATTACTGGAATAAATAGCGTGTTCTCATACCCCATAAAATTTAAAACCACATATTACGACTCTGTGGTCCTAAACTAAGTCACAAAAACCAGCAAGTTTTGTTAAACTCAACAAATAATTTACTTCCATAGAATACAAATCAACAATTTAAAGGAACGCGCAGTATGGTGAATTAAATCCCAAATAATGCCGCCAATAATAATGATCCAAATATTTACACTAAAAACATAGAGAAGTATCAGCTACTTAATTTGTTGTGTACAAAATAAATGCCACTAGTTAAGTACAATATCAGCTTGATTTTTGACGTAGATCAATTAAAAATAAGGATATACATAACATATTATCATGGAGAAATGCAACAAACAACAAATTAAATATGCATAACACCTACCCACATAAAGAAAAGGAAAGCTTCATTTAAAATTATTGCACATACGACTAAAACATGATGTCTTATGAATGAGATAAAATATACATGAGACAATATAAGACTTTTAAGTACGTGAAGGTCCACTGCCAATTAGATTATTTTTTCCCATGATACGACAGATGTCAATATTTTATTCCTGCAACATGAAAATCTACCTTAATAATCTAGCATTTTTGTTTTTCATCTTGCCAATGAAAATAAGTGGGTTGTGTTCACTGAATAAAATAGTCAAAAACGGAGCCGAAAAATGTGTCACAAGTGTAGAATCGACAATTTCAACGTCATGGTAGATTTTATTTGTTCATATTACAACATCTCAATAGTATAATTCTGTGTACATGATTCTTCAGCAGCTATATATCGTCTGCGAAAGTGTAAATAGTGTATTACTGTGTACACTATCAACGTAAGTGACAATACTGTAATACTATGTACGTTGTCTACGTAAGTGACAGTAATTTGCTTCTGATTGAAAGTTTTCATAAAAGGTAAAGACAATGTTAAATGTTTTTTTGTTTGTTCTGTGCAAGGTGTTGATAAATCGCACGAACTTGATTTTAAGTACTTCTGGAACAAACCATCCATGCATAAGTTCCGTCAGTTTTAAACTTCTAGCAATAAAATAATTGCATTGGTACTAGTTAAATTTGTCTAAGACGCATTTTAGAAAAAGAGAAAGATGATTATTTTCACAGTAATTTGTTATGAAGATATATTTGTCTGTCATCTCTTTTCAATTTAATGAACATTGCCTTCCTGTTTTGTATAGTTTCTGTTTAAACTTGGATGTACATTGAGGGATAATCACACAATATTTGTATTTTGTACCTTACGAGCGTGTAAAATACTAATGAGAATAAAACAATGAATATAATTGATGTGATGTGATTATAATTTTAACGTAGCTTTAACAATTTTTTTCAGTCATATCAATACATGTCTGCACTATGGCAGCTTATAGTGATGTCTACCAATGGGGCATCATGCCGCAGACATGTAGCATGATATCCAACCCAGTCACATTATCCTAACACCAGGCTGACTAGTCCTAACACTAACCTCTTAATGCTGAGCGCCAAGCGAGGTAACCGTTAGTACCATTTTTGTAAGTCTTTGGTATGACTCGACCAGGGATCGAACCCACCACCTCCCGCATCCGAGGCGGATGCTCTAACCACTAGGCCACCGGAGCGGTTCAAATATAATTGAATATATTAGGTTCCTTAAGAAATAATGTCATTTAAATTTTATTTTTTTTATTTCGCTTTTAAAAGCCAGACATTTGGATGACTGTAAAATCTAAAGGCACACTTAGAATTGCTGGTCATAAAACATCGATCAGTCTTAAGCGTTGTTCCTTTGGGATGGGGCGGGGAGAGCGCCAGACAGATCCCCCCACCACCACCACTTAAGCGTTATTCCGGATTGAAATTGTTGAAAGAGGGCTTGTTTGGAACTTAAGCCTATCGTACAGCACGCATGCGCTTTATATATGCGGGAATTTGAAATTTTTGCGCTCGGCCTATCAAAAACAAATCTTGACAAATGTGTATTTGTTGAAGCTGATCGAATTGATTCTCGACATACTAAGGACAGGTCTCATCTTTCACTTACAATTGCTTGATATGGATTCCTGTTTTATTTATTATAAATATTCTATTTTGATCTAGATCATAACAGTTGAAAGAGATGCATATATTGAAATGTCAACAGTCCAGACTGTAACGAACACTGCTTGGGGTCGGAGAACACCTGTTTTCAGTTTCATAAGTAACTGGTACTTTAATTAGTCCTTGCGAATTAAGTCTTTTCCAACCACCCAGCAACCATTCCAACACGGCTAGTCGTAAAGTGTAAAACTTTGACACTGATATACATATTATGGTGGTGTATCTAATACCCTCATTTATGCACCAGATCCTCACCTTTTTAATGATACCTTGTTTTTGACACTAAGGTTGGTTTTGTTTTCAGTCTGAACCCCAGTTCTGACACCAAAAGAATTGTTGACTAATTTTGCACCTCTAGAGGGGTAGATTAGTCCAATAATGTAAGATGTCTCTCTTAATGTTTGTTTTTGGGTGTCTTACTGACTTAATGCACGGCGTTGGGAAGTGTTGACTTAAAGTGTAAAACGCATAACTTGATAATTGCGTTGTTAGTCTAAGTCTTACTGTCTAAAGAAATTATAGGACAAAAAGTCACAAGTCTGATTTTCAGTTATTAAATATGAAATTTCAGAGGACATACTGTCACAATAATGTTGTGGAGTTATGAAAAAAGATATAGGTGAACAAGTCCCAATATAACTTATATAGTTTTACAGCATTAATTAGAACCTATGATTTTGATGCTCCCCTTATTCAAAAATGTTTAATATTTGATTTGTTTAAAATTTGAGGCTAAAATGATTAACTTATTTTACTAATGCAATATTTGAAACATTGTGTGCTTTCATGTTATTTGTAGTATATTTACATTCAGTAATGATTTATTTGTTCTGTTAAATTTAGTTTTGATACATTTGAAAAATTTTACTTGCAACTTTGTCAAAAACTAATCTTTCCTGCAGACCTTATAATTTGATAAAGAGACCAGACATTTTTTGCTTCAAGCATGCATATCCAGTAACCTTGTTTACACAGTAAGTTGATAAACAAACCATGCCACCAATTATCATAATTATTATCATCACCCTTTTGTATAACACCTGCAGGCATGCCAAACTATAAATTGCTGAATTAATGTCAAAACAAGGCTTTCCTGTCTAACACAATCCAAATTCTGAATAGTATGTTTTTTTATTATTTGTTACCATTGTAATGGATTAAGTTTTCAAGTGTGACATTTTGTCATGTTACTTTTGTCCTACTTGCACATCATGATAATAAAAAATATAAATTGGGACCTTTTAACTTATGACTTTTTGTCCTTTCTAATCATAACAAAGTAGATCTGAATTGTGACTTTTTGTCCTATGTGTATTTGTGAATTTTTGTCCCTGATATTTTGTCCTGTGACTTTGTCAGTTTACCACCTAAATAATGGTCTTGTGTAGCGTGTTGCTAAGTCTTCTGACAATAGAACAGAAAGTCAGATTTTCAGGAGTATCCCATTTTCAGTTAAGTCAAATTGCTATACTTTGCTTTTTATCCAGATGGAATCAAAATCTGACAATTGCAAATGGACCCATTTTCATGTTCTGTTGCCAAACATTTCAGTTGCTTGGAATGTGATAGAAGATGGGAATGCTGATAGGATTATGTTCAAGTACCAATACAAATATATTAATATTGAAAAAAATGTTTACAAAGCTTTGTTTTGTTCATGCAAGACATTATCATGAGTACAAGGTACGATGCAAAAATCTTTTTTTAAACTATAGTATCCTAAATCAGTGAATTACCAAGTAGAAATTCATAGAGTCAAGACTTTTGTGTGTTTTTATATAATAATGACACAATAACTATGATAATAGATTTCTTCAGTTAAGAACAGTATGTCGAAGTCAGGTTAATTTCTTTACTGA
This sequence comes from Potamilus streckersoni, assembly GCA_016746295.1. Classification (NCBI taxonomy): domain Eukaryota; kingdom Metazoa; phylum Mollusca; class Bivalvia; order Unionida; family Unionidae; genus Potamilus; species Potamilus streckersoni. Next base: position 398,049 of record JAEAOA010000864.1, on the reverse strand, counting down.
ATCAATGTCTTTACACTAAAATGTTGTTAAAAAAGCACTTTTTCAATGCCTGTCTAAAGAACATGGACCTACTGATGCTTATTGTCTGAAGAAAATAGGTTTCATATGTCCTGTCTAAAAATGGCCTTCTTGATTTGAAGGGACATGGGATCCTTAATATATCTAAAGGAAATGGGCTTCTTGATTTGTACTAAGGGACATGGTCTGCAGGGCATGGATTTCTTGATATACATAAAGAGCTGTCTAAAATTTGTTCCACTCCATCTTTGCATCATCAAAATTTGCACTCTCCTGAAAGTTGTCAAGATCTGAATCCAGCTTAAAAAATTTATAACCACTTAATTTATCATGTGCATTCCATTTGGAACCTTGTTATTTATTGTTGGAGGAATATTTCATATATAAAAGGATTCAATACCAATATAAGAGCACCTTGTTAATAAAATGCAACCTCCTTTGTATACCATGGTACCTTTTATTTTTATTCGAAATAGATTAATAACCACATCTTTGAGGGGGGAGGAACTTTTTTGGTTCTGATTTTGTCAGTTTCTGTTTTTAGATGACTAAGTCATGTGAACTAGCCATACTGAACTTGAAGGCTTCAACTCACACCAAACCATTACAGACCTGCCAATGATTACTGTTTTGCTGTAAGTCATTATGGAAATGATATGTAAAATATGGACTAAGAGAATAAAAGCACAAATTACAGAAAGATTGTGGCAAAATCTGGATACTGTTTTGTCTGTGTTTTATTCTAATTTGGGTTTCACACTAGATTCATTGGAGTTGGGATGTGAATTGGACCAAATGTACAGGATTACTTCAGATGCTTTAAACTACATGTATTTTGTTATGTGAAACATGTATGATTAAGCTTTTGCTTATTTTGTTAATATTGCTTCTATGACGCAGTACAGTTTCAGAATGGATAGAACAGTAAACCTATAAAAAAATTTAATAGTTGGTACAGAAGACTGAAAGAGAACATTTAGAGGGAAAAAGCAATAAGGAAAATGGTGTCGATTTGAGTATGGCATATGGTGGGAAAGATGGATGCCACCACCATGGTCCACATGAATTTAAATTTTTAAGGATTACATTAAATTGAGGTGTAGTAGGAAGGCTGTCGAGCTTTTTAGGGGCTGTAATTGTAGTGTATGAATCTGTACCAGAATTAAGTTTTAAATTAACTTAATAAATTTGCTTGGCATAGTCGAACACAATCTTTACTCTCACTACATCAGTCTTGAATCACACATTGAATGCATATTTTTAGCTTGACAATAGCAGTTAAAGATATATTGTTACACCTTACTTATAACTGGTCTATCTTAAAGAGAAAAATTAGTGGCTTACTTTGTTAGGGTTGGCAGGTTCCCCAATAAGACAACATTTTATATGGTACATAGAAACACTTGAACTGTTTTCTTTATACATGTAAGTGTACTCAAGTTGTTAATTGTGTGTGGATTAGGTTGGTGATTGACTTATGTGACTCTATGGTCTTAAGCTGTGTAATAGAAAAGAGCAAAAACCAACAAGTTCTATCAAACTCGGCAAAAAATTTATTTGCTTAGAATACAAAGTGAAAATTTAAAAAAAACTTGACAGAAATGTGAATTAAATCCCAGTCTAAAAAGTTTTTTCACCAGTTCTTATGAATAAAGTTCTAATTAAATTCCTGTTGTGTTTCCAAAAAATGTAAACTCTTAATGTATAGATGTGCCTTTAGTTGTCTGTGATGTAGAGATAAATCACAGTAATGTAATTCATGATGTCCATGCCTGAATTCACTATAGTTTCAAAGTAGTGCTATTCCAATTAATTGAGTTACTTGGACATCATTCGCTCAGCTAGTTTGATTGATTAATAAAGTATGACTTTTCATGATAGTTTCCTTATGGTACAAATAAATTTTTTAAATTATTATTTTTCTTAAGTTGGAATAACCCTGGAATTTAATAATGCAGTTATAGAAATGATTGTATAGGCTTTGATAAATTAATGACAATGTGAAGAATATATCCATACTGTCTGGCTGCATCTCAGTTTTGATGTCATCTTGGCTGCCGACCACACCATCCAGCTGTCTGGCTCTTGATCCATACTGTCTGGCTGCATCTCAGTTTTGATGACATCTTGGCTGCCGACCACACCATCCAGCTGTCTGGCTCTTGATCCATACTGTCTAGCCATGTCAGTTTTGATGCCATCTTATCTGCCGACCACACCATCCAGCTGTCTGGCTCTTCATCCATACTGTCTTTCTACATCTCAGTTTTGGTGCCATCTTATCTGCCGACCACACCATCCAGCTGTCTGGCTCTTGATCGATGCTGTCTGGCTGCATCTCAGTTTTGATGCCATCTTGGCTGCTGATCCTGACCATACATTCCAGCCATCTGGCTCTTGATACATACTGTCTAACTGCACCAAGATTTTGATGCTGTATGCCATCCCGCTCTTAATCCATACTGTTCATTGACCTTATGGCTTCTGTTACATATCGTCCATCAAGTAGAGCCATGGCATGTTCATATTGTAAGGGATCATATTGATAGATTCTGCCTACCATTACCATTAGCCTGTAATATTACTGCATTAAAGCCATCTACACTGCCCTCCATACACCCAACACCTGAATTGGATGTTTGTTTTTTTTGACAAGCCAGCTGTACCAATTCATCCACTACATCCTGTGAATATGGCAAACCATTTACTCATGGCTAGCCTTCATGGATGGTACCATGATATTCTTAGAGATGATGGACATACCTTGTCTGAACCTCTAAGAATGCACTCTATGGATATCAATCTTGATCCTGACATGGATGTCCCACACAGTATGTGAGGATATAATCATGATGAGAGTTAATGATCAGATCCCACCAGAGTGGACTGAACATAGCTTTAAGGCAACAATAGAGGAATGTATTGGAGTTGCCGATTAATGTTTTTTCCAGTCTCACTTGGTGCTGCTTATATACATGGTAGATGAAAATGTTTTGCACACCATTTTGAATCTCATTCACAGTATTGTAGAATAGTCTTCATTGTTGAACTTGGTGTCTCTGATAATTTTTTTCAGACTTGCAGACAAGGCTGGAAATGCAGATCATACCTTTACTCTGTGGACCTCCATTTAGATCACCTCTGCAGTGTATTGGAAAGATAGAGATGTCATGGAGGCAGTCAGACCAAGATTGGTACTGTCATGTGACCAGTAGGGTCCGGAGGACACAAGTTTCCACATCAATCTCTTGGAGATGAAAGCTATCATCATCAAAACCTTTCATCTTTGGAGTAACCTTCAAAACATGATGGTGATCATTATATAAGATAACTCAGTGGTACCTTCTCAAACATCGCAGTACCAAATCACCCCACCCTTACATTCCAACACAACATCAACATCCAGATCAGACATTCCTGGCAGACTCGTTGTCTTTGCTGATTCTCTGTCAAGGAAGGAACAGATTCTCCTTATAGAAAGGTTCCTCCATCTGTTGGTCTTTCTTCAGATTTGCTAGCTATGGGGGCATCTGATGATTGAACAGTTTTTGCAACTAGGTGGAATCTCATACTGTCCATATTCATTTCCCCAGTATCAGATCCCAAGACTTTGTCCATTGACACTCTTGCAGTTTGGAGGGTCTGTGGCCCTTTGCCTACTCCTCTTAATGATTTTGCTTCATAAGATTATACTGAAATTGAGGGGCCAGATGTTCAAAATGATTCCTAGTCCAAAATAAATAAGGTGCAGGCTATATGGCATTGCTCATTCAAGTCAATTTTAAACCATATACACCTGGGCTTACAGGTCCAAAGGCCATGCTCAGACATGTGAGGGAGATTATTCCAGTGGATTTGTCTCCACTGGGACAAATCTTGGATGAAAGATTTTGATCTAGCAATACATTTACCTAGGAAGGTCCTGGCTGGGCCAAATTTTCTCAAAAATCCATGAACTCACATGTTCCATCCTTGCCCGGATGACCAATTGATCATTTTAGTTGTGCTGATATTTAGTGATTGAATTCAGTAGCAGAAAGACCCCTAGCAGATCAAAAGCACTATAGCTTTCATTGTTGTGCTCTAATAAATGCCCCTCTTCCTATTTGGAAAATGTAACACCCTTGAGGGCATTAATTAGGGAATGGTAACTTACTGAAAAATTTGCTTGCATATTAAAATTTGTTATTATTATTGAAATTATTATTATTGTGTCTTGAATTACTTAAAGAAAAACTTGTCAACAGTATCAAAAGAACTAAGGTACTAAATTTGATAATTATGTGATGGGCAAATATAAAGTCCTAAATTTGATGATTATGTGACTGGTAAATATAAAGTCTTAAATTTGATTGTGTAAAGGGCAAATATAGTCCTAAATTTGATGTTTATATGACTAGTAACTATAAAGTCCTAAATGTAATTATGTGATGGGCAAATATAAAGTCCTAAATTTGGTGATTATGTGACGGGCAAATATAAAGTCCTAAATTTGATGTTTATATGACTGGTAAATATAAAGTCCTAAATGTGAGATAATGTGATGGGCAAATATAAAATCCAAAATTGGATGATTATGTGATAAATAAAAATAAGTTCCAAAATTGTATGATTACTTGATGGGTAAATGCTAGAGTTTGCACCTCAGTTGAGAGAGATTTTGTCAAAATACCTGTATGTAAAATTTCTTCTATTCATACTCATAATTTATTAAATATAAGTTAGCGATTTGTGGGGGGGGGCATGTGTGTCTAGTGGAACTATCTTTTAAAAAGTTTTCTAACTGATGATATTTTGGACTAGGAAATACAATAATGCCATGCTAACAATTTTATATGGCCCAGACTTAAAAATTTCTGTTTACTAATGCCTGACATGTATTCTAATTATTTCATTAGGATTATATAATGTTGATTAATTCATGCTGTTTTTCAGGTTTCATATTAGATCCATGTTAAAATGACTGATCAAGAGAATCTGATTCAGTTCTCAGGGTGTGATGAGAACAGTCCCTTGTCCCAAGGGGAGAGAACTGTAATCCAAAAGCCTGGAACCCCAATTATTGTTCACTCCATCCTAAAAGCTTCCACACGAGACAACCTCATACAACTACAGACTCCAGTGCAAAAGGAGCCAAAACGACTTAAGGTAAACAGCATGTGTGTAGTACTCAGTTTTGACCTTTAACCTTTCGATAGGTCATTACCTGTGCACATGGTTAGAGGTCAATATCAGCATCTTGCCAGGGTTCAGTTCTACATTAGTCATATAAGGATCATATTTTTTTCTAAAGCAGTACAATGTTTGGGTTTCATTACAAAGACCCTGGGCCTATTACAGATAAACCTGAACTAGGTTACTTGAAGTATTACTGCTAAAATGATGAAAAAGCGAACTTTCCATTAACAGGGCTGTGTCTAGGATACATGATTATGAAAATCCCTCCAAGATTGTTTGTAAAAATTTGACTTCATTGTGGGCAAAGTTGTGCACAAAATTACAGTTCACATTCTTTTTATGAATAATGCAGGTTTTTTTTTCTTTTTAAATGTAAAAATCTTAGTTGTTGCTCTCAATCAGTCTGTTCTCCTTGTTTAGTTGTGAATCACATCATATTTCCTCTGTCTCACATGCTCGATTCTGATTGGCTGCTAAGAACAGTAAGGAGAGCACTAACTTGATGCAGGTGCAAGCTTGGTGGGTCAGTGTATTATATGACAAAATCAGGGAAAGTTCGCTTTTTCATCATTTTAGCAGTAATACTTCTAGTTACAGAGTTTAGGATTATTTGTAGATAGGCTAATCAAATATCTGTCAAAAATGGTGATAATGTGTGTACAGATGGCAGTGCTGAAACTGACAGTAACTTAATTTGAAGTGCTAAAAATAAATGAAAAAGTTAGATATTTGCAGTTGGAGTAAGAAACAAAGGCCCAGAAAATTCATTTCTAAACTTAGAAATACTAATTTCAGGACATTGATCCTTGACATGACAGACAGGTTGAATTGTTTGCTTACAAAAAGCTATTATGTGACTTGAAGTATATTTGAAGATATAAGACTGGACAGAGGAGTGAAATGATTGCAGCCCTTACTATAACATAGTTCCCAAGGTCTTGAATTTTCATGATATTTGTGCATTTACATACACTTCTTACACAAAGACAGGCACTAAATTGATGGTAAAAACAGTTTCACTAAATTTGGAAATCTTGATTTTCTTAGATTATTGGCATATGCAACCAATTTACTTTAATTGCTATGAATGTTTTCTTAATTGTTATGACCTTATTTCAAAGCTAAGAATATTCATGAGAAATATGGCTTTTAAAAACCTGGGGTATAATATGCAAGGAGTAGTTTTCCCTTATCAGAATTCTCATTGCAATCAAAGGTACAGCAAAGCCAGGTAAAAGTGAGTTCAGGAACTATTCAAGGTGATTTATTCAATAACAACACAGGAATTGTCATTACATGATTAATTTAAAAAATAAATCTATGTATGATAAAATATAATTTGGAAAAACCCCAGTTAAAATGCATAAAGAATAGGTTCTCTTTCTAGCAGTTTAATAACTAGGTGTGAAGCTATGCACATATCTACCTGATGGTTATTGCATCTTTACATCTGTCAGTAGTAGATGGTACCTATTGTGTTGACATGAAGGTGGTATTTCCAGTATGCAGATTACAGACAGACATGGACTAAGCATCCATTTACATGCCATTCATGACTCTTTTGTTGTAATCATTATGCTTTTTCACCAAATTACATTTTCTTTTAAGACTGCAAATGGATTCTGCTTTTTTTGCGACATTAGATTGTGAGTTGTGGATGTAATGATACAGCAGATGGGTCTTTTTAAACTTCAAAATATGTCAGATCAGAAAAAGTGACATATCAACACCACTTTACAAACTTTAAAAGAAGAATATGAGAGTAAAGTAATTGAGTACTCTGATCACCTGACCATGGTCACTACAGCATTCAACAACAGTTAAACATGTAGACTAGTTGAAATGAGTGCTGAATATAAATAATTTTTCAGTGTATTTTGTAACTATATTCTGATTTTAATATAAAAAGAATTTTGCCCTTTGTGACAAGAATTTTGAACAGCTGCATCTTTTACATGATATAATTATGGCATGTTATGATTAAGGCATGTAATATATGGATTACACTTTTTATGCCCAAATTTTGCTTTTTTGCCACTTATACTCTTATACCTCTAGGGTGGACATTGTTGTGGCTGATATGTATGCATCTGTTTATATGTCATTCTCATCAATGATAAGGTAAATACTTTCAGACTACCAGTCTGTTGTCAATGATTCTCAATATTTTAGTCTTTTTTGGGCAGCTCAATGGATCAGATGTTGGACTTACTTTGTCCACAATGCCTTTTTTGTTGCACTGCTTTAAAAACATTTTGTTACCAATTTTATGTCCTAATCTTGGAAGTGTTATCTTAAAAACAGAAAAAACATTGCAGTTTCACTTAATAACTACTTTTGTGAGACGTTTCACTGTTGCTTTGCTTCCTGTTTGTCATGCATGGCATAAGCTACATTAACTTCTGAGAGGTGGCCACTGACTCTTCCTGTGAACAACTGTCCACTGACAATGTTCCCCGGTGGCCTTGCATCGGGCTGACAATAATGTTGTTAAATAGCTGGGCATACACTGTACATGATAAATAAATAATAATATGAACCAATTCACCTTAATGTTTTTTAATTTGTAGAAGGCTAGTGTGTTTTGTCAATGTTTTTCTTCTGTGCTGAAAACAATGAATGCCAGTGCCTACAACACCTATTTCTGATGAATTCTCAATTGTAAGAATTAAAAGCCAGATGACTAATAATTATTTTTGTTAAACAAGAAAACATTTGCTCACAATTTAAACAATTGATGGATTAAGTTGTTGATGAAACTCATGAAGATAAAAGGACAGTCAGCTTTTAACTTTGATCTTTGATGAGTGGGGAATTGAAAGAAGCATCTATTATCAGTAGCACCTAAATTGTTAATCCGAGTTAACTCTGATCTTGATATTGGGACATATATATGTTGGGGTGTATGTCAATTGTCTCTTAAAAAGTAGAAATTTGCCACAACAAAGCCAGATTCATCAAGGAGAGAACATGTATGACTCCAGCAACATTTTGTTCAAATATGAACCACTTTACCCTAATATATTTTAATCTTTGTAATCAGCCCCCCTCCCTTTCTACACCTGCATCAATCAGCTCAGTAGCCAGGCATCACATTGGGTTACTGCAGCAGCACTGATAATTAAAGAGTTACAGGTAATTAATAAAATGGAACATAGAATTACCGAGGATAGTCCTGGCTTTTAAAAAATTGTCACCAAAAAAATTGCTAACAGCAATATTTTGTTGCCAATTTTCAAAAAGTGTCACCAGAATAAATAGTGAATATTTTTCCAAGTGTGTTAATATAATAGGCTATGAAAATTGAAAAACACAGGATATCTGTTACTTTATTGACAACAAGAAGTACAGCTATAATATTATAAAAAAATCATTACTTAATGACTATTTTACATCAGAAAAAAGCATTATCAAATGTAAAAATATCAACTTTGCTGACATCTACTGTGTCTAGCTCATTTTTTAAAATTGAAATCCTTCCCCTCCCCATTGTATGGCTAGCTTCACAAAGTACATCTCAGTGAATGCAGTAAAGTTTTTCTTGATGCACAAACTTGGATCTCCATTCCCCACCAATGAAACTTACAAGAGTCAACACATGGCATAAATGTACTGTATATATAGGCATTAGTGACCATCATATCAATTCGGGGGAAAAAATTGTTATTGACCAAGTCAACATTGTTATATGCATATATTAGTTAAGTTGATCCGACAAAAGCACACCAGGACAAAAACGCACTGACATGCACTCTGCAAAAGATGTAAATAACAAAAAAAATCACTTTTAAAATAGTTTTCTGAGTACTTAGCCTATAGTTCTTCAAAGTAAGACCAAATATTACAAATAAGAAAAAATAATTGTAATTTTAACCTGTTTAAATGTTCAACTAACATTTACTCAGTTAATTATACTAAATGCTAATGTTGTATGCGATTCTTTTGTCTTTGGAAAATAATCGGCAGTCACTTAAAATTAATTATAGTTATTATTTCATCTGAAAACATGAAAGTAAATTTGTATGATCACGGGTTACAGTTTGTTAGAATTGGAATGAAAATAATGATTTTGGCTTTTGATTATTGAATACCACAAACATTGTTTATATTAACTAAATTTATACCTGCACAGTTTTTCGCGCGTCCTTTTGTCGAGAATGTTTATCATTTTGCTCATATGTTGGCATACTATTTTCCATGCACTTTGTCATGGAGCCACTAGTTAACAATACAGAATTACGGTGGGATATAAAATATGGAAAATAGTTATCATATGTATGGTGGCTTGAGACAAAATTTGAACAAACAAATGCATACCCCGTTTAGTCATTATTAGCTATCACTGAAAAGGGTGAGGTTTAGTTGTCAATCAATTACTAGGGCTTCACTCACTGTTTAACAGGCAGTGTTTTTAAATTATGTCGCAGAGGCTCAAGTGTAACCTTTAGCTGTGGTATAAAATATGAAATGGGGGCATGCTGGGAAGGGGAGGCAATTAATGCATTCCATAGGGAGAAATGTTTTTGAAAATTTCACGTGTATTTCTACCTGTAAACAAAACTGAGCATATTAGTGAAAACAATGCTTAAATATAAAAACTTCCCGATGGCAGGTTCCAATCTGTGTATTTTCGGATTCAATATTTTTGAGAAGTAAATTATTAAATTATGCAAAACTTGTTTGTGTTGATATTTTTTGTTGCATAGTTTAAGTCTCTGCAGACGTAACAGGACAGCAAAAGTAAAGGATCAGGACTGCCAGGAATAACATCAGGAACAGCGACTATGTTGTCCAATGAATTTGCATTAAATCTAAATGCTGTTAATTTTGTTAATTTACTCTTAGGCTGAGATGATGAACCTGTAACGTCTAACTTACACCTGATGATGTTGACAGTATATAATTCTGATAAGAGATTATTTCCATTTGCTTGGTCTTTATAGACAGCAATCGGTACTTCAAAGGAAATCAATTATCTCTTGAGTGTAATGGTATATTTAAGAAAAAATCAAAGGGGAAGAGGATTAGCTGTCGTTCAATTACTTGTAGCTGTTTCCATGTTCTTCATAGGTCGGTGGATTGTAGGTATAGCCTGGTAGAATGATAGAGTTGTCATGGTATACAGTACATAGGCCAGATGTCAACATTAGCAGATTATGATTAACATTAGCAGATTATGATTAACATTGCATGATGCAGACGGGTTGGTCAATATGAACACAGGATTTCTTTTTGTGGGAATATAGGTCAGTATATATAATAAGGAAAAATAATCACAATTTTCGACATTGGCTGAAGCCCAGGACGATTCCTGATTTACTACTGAAATAAAAATTTTGGCAAGTGACTGTGCTTCAGGACCCTGAGTAGTAGGCATAACATTGTCACTGTATGTCTGTCTTGTGTTCAAGGTCCATTTTGAAACACCATCTCACCACTCATCCTCTTTGTATGGGACCAAGGAGGATGTAGAGACAGAGAATCAGTCCCCAGCAGGTCTGGATGCCATAAGAAATCTGGATGAGAAGGAAAACTGGATTGAGACAGAGAATCAGTCCCCAGCAGGTCTGGATGCCATAAGAGATCTGGATGAGAAGGAAAACTGGATTGAGCGAAATTTGATCTTGACCACAATGGACCATGATGACAACATCACGTTTTCTAGGGAAATTTTGCTGGATATTATCGCTGATATGCCTATTAGAAAGTAAGTGATTTTTTTAAAATAGATTTCTTGCACTTGGTAGAATAAAGAAACCTTTAGATTTAAGTGTGCAGTCATGGTAAATCCAAAATGAAAATTATGGTTCCTGTAAATTAGGTTAAGTGATTCATATTCAATAAAGATGAGGCAAGTATGCAATATACCATTCACATTTCTCTTTGACTTTCTTTATTTTGCATGAAAGTGTTCTGTGAACATAGCAAAGTATTATTTAGAGATCAAGGGATTCACTTTTTTATCTTAAACATGGAAGTTGTGTTTTGAATCAAAGTAAGCAAACTATAAAAGCAACTGAACAAGCTGACCAAAAATCAGTAATTTAGATTATTATGATGTAAATTTTTCTGAGAGAGATGAAATGGTACTTATCAAGATCAATTATAGCACCAGTTTTATGAGTGATAAAATATTTCAAAATATTTGATGCATAACTCAAATTATTTCATCAAGATATGTGCAGTGCTTTGCAGAAATATGTTTGATGCGTGCATCAATACACACACGTACCTCAACATTTTGCATTGAAATATTTTGCAAAATAATAAAGCAAAACATACTGAATTGGTGTCTGAATTTATAGTTTTAGTGAAATGACTTATTCATCAAGAGAAAAATGTAGGAATTTTCTTACACAATAAGAAAATGAACTTTCATGAATAGAAATGATTTACCTTTCAACATCTGCAGTATGGGATAGTGGCTTGTAAACATTAGGAAGATGAAGTGGATGGCTGCATTATATTAATCTATATAATTAGTGTTCACATTTGTTTAAAACCAGTTTTTAGCTCAAGAATAAAAGCAAACATTGTTAAATAACATCTGCTGGAGCATTTCTCTATGATGACGTGCATATAAGTATTTTATGAGGTTTGGTAGGGATATTGTGAGAGTACAAATAATGCAAAAAATGTATGCAATGTGCATGTAGAAAGCAGTGATGCATGAAAATTTCCTCAGATTAGCTAAATGTCCAGTATATAAAAATGTATTAACTGTCAATGTATAAATGTCATTATTGTCAAAATCAATTTAATAAATAATGTAACAAAGATATGATAGCATATTTATTTGATATAAGTACCTTTGTTCATACCAAAATATGCAAATATAGGTTAGTACAAATGGATGCTTGGGATTCATGCTATTATTTATAACATAACAATGTGTGTACTAGAGTGGTTCTGCAATTGATTTAAATTCCTCATATTTGCATGTGTGAACTTTTGGTCCATTGCTAGTAGTTATGCATGGATGGACAATACTTTTGAATGTCAACTCATTGTTGGTGTGAATGTGCCAAGCATCTGTCAGAATGAAAATAGTGAATGATGAAGTAGAGTTTCTCGAAATGGAGGACAATAATTCCAAAACAAGGAGGACAATAATTCCAAAACAAGGAGGACAATAATTCCAAAACAAGGAGAACAATAATTCCAAAACAAGGAGGACAATAGCTCCAAAACAAGGAGGACAATAATTCCCAAACAAGGAGGACAATAATTCCAAAACAAGGAGGACAATAATTCCAAAACAAGGAGAACAATAATTCCAAAACAAGGAGGACAATAATTCCAAAACAAGGAGGACAGTAATTCCAAAACAAGGAGGACAGTAATTCCAAAACAAGGAGGACAATAATTCCAAAACAAGGAGAACAATAATTCCAAAACAAGGAGGACAATAATTCCAAAACAAGGAGGACAATAATTCCAAAACAAGGAGGACAATAATTCCAAAACAAGGAGGACAATAATTCCAAAACAAGGAGGACAATAACTCCAAAACAAGGAGGACAATAATTCCAAAACAAGGAGGACAATAACTCCAAAACAAGGAGGACAATAATTCCAAAACAAGGAGGACAATAATTCCAAAACAAGGAGGACAATAATTCCAAAACAATGCAGAGTTAGTTGAACCATGAAAGAAGAAACCAAAACTTTATGCAGAGTTTCAGAAATCATAGCTGTTATAGACTTATAGTACATATGAATACAATGGTACTCCACCTCATGCTTTTTTTTCTACTTCCCCTTGTTTTGGTGATGAGGTAAGGAAGCAGCCATTTAATGAACCTTACGTATGCTAAGGGACCTGACCAAATGACACATAGGTCACATGAATGGTTAATACCTTAGTCCAAAGTGATGATTAGTTGGTTTTAGCTCTTAAAATGTGTTTATTTTTCTGTTAGTTCAGGCCAATCTTCACATTTTGATGGACTCTATTAAAGATAATCAGACTTGGATTAGTTCTGTTTTCATTATATTGCACAAAGTGTACACTTATTCCTTCCTATAGCAATTTTTCTGTGCACTGGTCAGCACTGCTATCATAATGGTAGATGATGTACTGCCAACAAAACTAAATATCAGCCTTGTGTTGCACATGACCAACTATGCATGGTTACAGGTTACATTCCTGTAGGAAACACTGGAACCATATCTAGGATGGTTCAATACACCCTGATTGAACATGTTATTAAAACTCGTAGAGCATTAATTTCAATTAGCAGAGTTAGTTTCACCCTCCGAGACATGTGATACAAACATGGTCTCTTACAAACCTAATTCAAAAAGCTAGTGTGATGCAAATGAACAGTGTGGCATCTAAAGGCTGCAAATGAATGGTGTGGCATCTAAAGGCTGCAAATGAACAGTGTGGCATAAAAGGCTGCAAATGTACAGTGTGGCAAATCAAGACTGCAACTGAACAGTATGGCATATAAAGGCTGAAAATGAACAGTGTGGTATATAATGGCTGCAGATAAACAGTGTGGCATAAAAGGCTGCAAATGTAGTGTGGCATATCAAGACTGCAACTGAATAGTTTGGCATATAAAGGCTGAAAATGAACAGTGTGGCATATAATGACTGCAGATGAACAGTGTGGCATCTAAAGGCTGCAAATGAATGAGGTGGCATCTAAAGGCTGCAAATGAACAGTGTGGCATCTAGAGGCTGCAAATGAACAGTGTGGCATCTAGAGGCTGCAAATGAACAGTGTGGCATCTAGAGGCTGCAAATGAACAGTGTGGTATCTAAAGGCTGCAAATGAATGGTGTGGCATCTACAGGCTGCAAATGAACAGTGTGGCATTTAAAGGCTGCAAATGAATGGTGAACCTATCAAGGCTGCAAATGAACAGCATGACATCTAAAGGCTGCAAATGAATAGTATGGCATATAAAGGCTGATCTCATACAACGGTTCTCCAGTCATGTGGCATCACTTAAAAACCAAATGTTTGCAGTAACATCCTCTAAAAACTTGTGCACAGGCAGACGTTTCAGACATCCCAAGTTGATGATAGCAATGAGGAATCACCTGCTGACAATGATAATGAATCACTCACTTAGGCAACTCTGGAACAAATTAGAATCCTTTGTAGAAAGCATCGCAAATGAACCTGCTGAAGGTCTCATTCACAGTTCTGTTAACTCCTTGATATTGAAGACAATTGAAAAATTGGCTACTGTTGTGAAATTAGCCATGGGGCCTAAGAAATACATGAATTTAACAGTGCCAAAAAAAAATATGAAAATCTAGTTAACATTTTCACATTATTATAGGTTTCCTGACATCCAAGTACAAAAAGTTCTTGGATACATGATTTGTACCATCATTTTCCTTCTACAATAAACTTTTTCTTCACAATAAAGGGAATAGCTTGTCTCCAGATGTGTTATAGTGTGGTGTTTTAGCAAGTGACACCAGCAGTTTATGTACAAGCTTTAGTTATTTTATGATACAATCCGCAGTTAGTCTTCCAACAATTAAATCTACCATTTAAAAAAATGGCTTATTGTCAAAGAAAAAACCAGACCAAATGGAGACAGGGTAACCACTAATAATACCCTTTTCTGTAAGTACTTGTATGGATATCTTTGACCGTATAAACTGAATATGGATTTTATTTCCAGTCTTATTAACACTCCTGCAAATCTTATTGCTGGCACAACAATGTCATATTTCCTGAAGGACCAAAAATAAAAGTGGATTTTGAAGACTTTACTGGAATATAAAATTTAATATGACTAGTTTAAAATGAAAACTTTTAACCCTCAAAGAAGTGCTTGAAGGTGAGTGTGAATAAAGTTGTCAGGTCCTGCTCCAATTTATCAGTAAATTTGTTCTCTTTAGCACATTTCTAAAAGACACAAGAAAGATGGTGCTTACAGATTAATCCATTAACTAAAAATGCTTAAATCAATCTGTTGCCTTGAGATAGAAACTTTACATTACAGACTTTAATTAAGATAGTTTATGAATTTACTTGCCTTCCAAATGAATTGTCATGTTCTTTGTCTATTCTCAAAGATATTAAAGCCTATTTTTGCCATAACAGCACAAAGTCTGCCATTGTAGTGTGGTTGTATCTTGATGAGTTTGCCACACATTGACTGTAAAAAAAATGAACAAGACACCTCAAATCGGTGAATAACTTGGGATTCATTATTTAAGTTACAGTGTTTGTGGGCTTTATTCTTGATTCTGTTCACATGGCTGTGTCCCTTATACAAGACAAGGCTGATAGCTTTGTATCTGACTGTCAGCAGTTACTGAGGCAACATTCCATTCCCTTTTGTAATTTTGGTATGTTAAGTGGAAGAACAGTTGCTAATGAACCAATTAGGGGTTAATTTGAGTCCCAAGCTTTTTACTGTTAACATATTGATGGGTTGATTTAACTGATTATCAACAGTGTCATTGGTCATCAGAAGAAAGACTGGGATATTAATTTCATTGAATTACAAGCATTTCATTTTATAATGCTTCTGCTCAGGAATTATGGGGCAGAAAGACTACTTATGGTCAAATTACTGTTGCCCTTTCATAAATTAAAAAAAGGGGTTGGGTTTTTCCCCTCAAATAATTAATTTGCATTCCTCTTGACATTTAAGATTATATAAGAGTAAAATATAACAGTTCTAGTTCATTCTGCCTGTAATACAGTTAGTCTTTTTAAAATTGTTCTAATGAAATTTGCCAATAAAACTTTTGCAAGTGTGATTTTTACTTCTGAATAAATGTATCATCAACAGTAATTGGCCAATGAATCAGTGATTTAAAATTACTCATTATTGTAAATATGTTTGCAGAATGGCAACATGAAATATCCTAGTTGAAATAAAACATTTTGAGTAAATCATCTTCTGACTTGGTGCTTTACAGTTTTTAAAGAGAACGTGCTAATCTGGAAAAAGGCAGTAGTATCAGGGGTCAAGCTAGACTTAAATTTTAAGAAGTGACTTCTCCCTTTGGTCAGAACAGGGAGAAGTGGGAGTTAATCAGGGAGAAGTTAGACAAAAACAATAAACACGATATATATATATATATATATATATATATATATATATATATATATATATATATATATATATATATATATATATACAGACACACACACATTAAGAGAGATGCATTATCATATTTTAATGATGGGCTCTATTTCTTGGTATGCTTTTAACAGTTTTAAGCAATGCCTTATTTTCAAGTTGAAAAATATTTGTTATTTGTGAGTATCAATATATTTTGTACGCGTATACAAAATTATATTCATACCCATTCTAGTCATCTTAGTATATATATTTTTGAATTGAAGTAAATACAGTTTATTTTGGCTGTATGACTTAAAAATCACATATGAAGCTATATATTGCAATTAATTTTCACTGATAGAAGTAACAAGATTAGAGCCTTGTAAATGTAAGTTGGTAAAACTGCTTAATAAATCACCACTTAATTATTTTATTTTTCTTAAGTTTTGTGTGCAATTGCAGTCAAAAAGATTTCTAGCATTCTTTGAAACAGCCCTTAATACATGTACATAGGAATAAATGCACAAATGACTTCAAACCACTGTTCATCCAGATTTCATTGTTCCGGATAAAACTTTAATGTAACTATTCATAAACAACACACTGAAGCACTAAAGTCGATATATAACTAAACTGGACCTTTTTGTCTTTACCCCCAACCAAAAATCCAAGAATTTTTAAATGGGGGGGGATCTCTAACTACACATTCATGCTTCGTTACAAAAACCCATTAAAAGTTCTGCATATGTATGGTTTGTCTACCTGCTGGTAATAATGACATGTATTGGTTAAATATTATTTGCTTCATTACTATATAATATATATTTTTCATATTTTCACAGTTTAATGAAGTGGTATATCAAATATGCAGCGATGTCCGCCATTAAAATTTCATTTACTGTTTGAAACTGATTTTATACAGAAAATACGCAAATACGGCTGTTAAAATCTCCATTTATTTAAAATATGATATAAATAAGAAAAAGCTCTTCACCGATCTTATTTTTAAAAGCAAATTACTATTTGCATATTGATGTTTAAATTTCGAAACAGAATTTGGCATCTTTTCATCACAGCACAGTAGGCCCAACTTCATGAAATCAAGCAGTGATAACTTGCTCCAGAAAAAGGTTTTAATGGTCAGTTAGCTATTAAAACTTGCATGTGAATGTGCAAAAATTTCTTTGTCGCCATAAGCTGATTGGTATCATCACCATGTAAATACATTTGGCATTGGGTTTACTGCAGTGCCAGAACTTTGGCTACAGCGTGGGGGCATCTCAAAGTCATAATCTACAGTCATATTACATCCGAAAAATCAGAGGGCGAAGTCATTTTTGCTTTCATAACAGAAGAAGACGAAGTTTACGCTTCTCATGTGACTTTTTTACCCACTTCGCCAGGTAGCATGACCCCTGAGTATATTGAAATTGAAAGGGAAATGTATATTCATATGACTAAGGATTTCTTATTAGGAACTTATCTGACAAAAACAGCTAGTCTCATGCATTAGCACAGTTCTGATTGTTGCTGGTCAGCATTGCTGTACAAAGCAATCTATACTGTTTTTGTTGACAATTCTTGTTAGTTTTTGTGGCTAGTTGGGCTGGGGAATTATCATCCACTGTATACAAACTATACTTCTTTCTGTTTCAGTGGTGATGAAAAGCACAAAGAGGTCAATGAGCAAGCACTAAATACTGAAGGTAGATGGGGTGACTTAAAAATAAATGGAACAGCAATTCAGCATGATGGTGTGAATTCACAGTTTGAAGAGAAAAAGTTTGAGAACTCACAAATTGAAAGAGGTGAAGTCTCAAATATGACAGAATCATCAGACAATCAGAAAACAGAAGTTCTTTTGATCAGATCTGGTGCTGTTGCAGCTATGGTTCAGAAAGATTCAGACATGCAGCCTGGAGAGCAGTATTATACAAATGGCAAGAGAAATGACATTTCAGATTTTGAGAGTAAGAAAGAAAACATTGAAGATAAGGCTGTGTCGTCTGATGAAGAGTTCTTGTCTGCAGATGAAGATTTAATTGTAGGAGAGAAAGTAAAATCATCTGAACCCACTGATCCAAAACGATCACATGATCTTAATTTTAATGGTCTAGACTGGCTTACTGTGGGGGAAGCTGAGGGAATGAGAGACTCATCCCAAGAACATGTATCAGAAATTTCTATTTGCAATCAAGTCATAGAATTAGTCCAAGATGCTGCTGTTCTGTCTCAACCAACACATCAGATTGCAAATTCCACCATTGGAGACAAGAACCCTTTTCAGTCTGAAAGTGAAGAAAAGTCAGATAATTACTTGACTGAATTCAATACACTAGGAAAACAGATGCCTGACCTTCTTGAAAGTAAATCAAAATTTAATGTATCCTCATCACAGGGCCACAAAGGTACAGATGCCATAGATTCTATTAGATCCAGGAAGCAACTTTCCAACATTCCAGAGGAAATAACCAATCAGGAACATCACCACTTTGTAACTAAGAGTGAGATGGCAAATTCTGTAGACTTCAGTGATAATCCTGTTGAATCAGTAAGCAACATTGCAAATTTACCAATAGTGAAAAAGACAGATGTGGCTGAAAACAATATGGAAACCTCACACACAAGAGATTTGCCAAATAAGTCTAGCAAAACTGAAAACAAAGTGATTGGTACATTTAAACCAATTAAACAGCTTAAAAGCTTTCCAAATAAGTCATATGAAACGGATTTAAAAAATGATGTTGATCCATTTAGACCAAGGAAACAGCTGATGAATTCACAAAGTACATCAGACAGAGTTGAAGAGATTCATGATGTCAATATTGACTCATTCAAACCAAAAAAAAAGATCACAATTTCAGATAAACTTGAACAGAATGATACAGTAATTGATCCATGCAAACAAAGCAAGCAGTTAATGAATTCGTTTGTTATTACGGGAGACACTGAACTTAATCCATTTAAAACCAGAAAGCAGTTGTCAAATTCACCATTTGCTTCATTAGGTTCAGAAGTGGATCCATTTAAAACCAGAAAAAAGTTGTCAAATTCACCAGTTGTTTCTTCAGATGCAGAAGTGGATCCTTTTAAGCCAAGCAAGAAATTGTCAAACTCACTAGTTTCTGCCGGTGCAGAAGTGGATCCATTTAAGCCAAGTAAGAAGTTGGCAAACTCCCCAGTTTTCAAAGACAGCTCTGGGAACTTGGAAATTTACCCAGTAGAGCCCAGCACACAGGTAAAAGATCCTCCATCGAAACATTCTACCAGTATGGAACATCTTTCTGCAGGTGATTCAAAGATTTGTGACACTTTCTCTGGAGTATCCGGAACTGAAGGACCAGTGAGCAACCAAGAAACAGTCAAACAAATCATTTGTAGTAACCCAAGTGAACAAGGACTGAAAATGGTAAATATTGCCATATATCTAGTTTTTTTTTTTCTTTCTAATTGATCACAATGTTCTTATAATGAGTAGCTTTATACTGATCTAATTTTATCAAAAAATTATTTATATTTCAATTACTTACATGCTCATCTTTTACTTGTGATCACATTGGAATGCTGCTGGAAGTAGAATGTGCACATATTGTATATTGCTACAAATTATTTGCTGTCGCACCTACTGTTACATTGACCTCACCAGTGGTCTAGTGGTTAGAGCATCCACATCAAATGCAGGAGGTTGCAGGTTTGAACCCTGGCGCTCAATATTAAGAGGTTAGTGTTAGGACTAGTCGGCCTGGTGTCATGATAATGTGATAGGGTGAGACATGATGTTACATGTCGATGGCATGATGCGCCAGTGCTAGACATAATAAAGTGTCACACTGCAAACATCATAGTGTGGTCATATTAGTATCAGAGGATTTGAAAGCACCAGTTTTGGTTGGGTATTTCTGGTCAGAAAGCTGCACACCTTGACCAGCTTTGGAGATCTTCTCAAAAGTTTTTCATTCACAGTCAGCTTCAACAAACAAGCAGCCTAAATTTAGATCTCCCTAACATCCATCATTCATTAGACATTGCAATCAAGAGGTCAAGTGATGGTCTTCTGACTTCTCCCACGATTGAGTTACCTGTCAAGCCTAATTTTTTACCTATGAAATGATTGCATAATTAAAGTCGGTTCTCTGCAACAAGGTGAGGAGTTTTGAACATGTCTGGCAAAGTCAGTGTGACAATTGCCCAGAAAGTTTGAATTGCAAATTGGAGAAAATAATTATATTTGTCATCTGTAAAGATAGCTAGAAGCACGCTCCCAGATTTATTAACCTATGGAAATAAGATTCTTTCACTAGAGTATTCCAGTGATTTGTTATTTGGGGTTTTTTTCAGACAGAGTTCTATCTACTGACACTGACCTTTCTTGGTTGGGTATCTTAAGGATGTTTTCGAAGTTACATCTGTTGTGACCAAAATGAGATCACATAAATTGTTGATAGCTTAAATTTTATTTATAAAATTCTTGGTTTTAAAAATATGAAGAATAATTTCATGATATGGTTTGATATGTTGCCAATTAAACTACTATTTATATTTGTAAGGCAGTCAAATCCAGGTGCATAGACTTGGTAAATAATAATGTTATGAAAACATTATCATTCAGTAACCTTTTATCATTTGATGCAGGCAATTTTTAACCCTATTATGATTTCTCATTGAGAAAATAATAATTATAATAATTCTCATTTAGCTATCTTGGTACTTCACTTTGGGAATCATTGGTGTTCATAATTACTGTAGCAAAGCCTTTGTTGGGTTTTTAAAGGACAGTATTGTGTCTTTGCATAGGTCAAAGAGGGCCTTTTTTGCTTTTGATGTAATATGAAGACAGAATCTTCTTTCTTGTCTAAAATTTAGCAAGGACAGTTTGTAGGAGGCTTCAGTACACTGCATTGTTGTGTATTGGCATCAATATACATTCTTTTCTGAAATGAGAAATAGTCATCATCCAAATAGTTTGCCATATCATCAAGTCAATCATGTAAAATGTTTCAGTCTAATATGTTAAAAAAATGTTTTCTTATAACTTGATCAAAGTTAATTTACTTAAAGGACTAAAGGAAATTATTCAATATTGTGAAAGAAGAATGTTTAAGACTTATGATTTTTAAGATTTGTCAGTCAGAAACATGAATGTAATTAATGGTAGAATTATTAAAATTTGCTAGATTAGTAATAATAATCTCCAAGTTTTAAAAATTCTAGCCTATGTGTTGTTTCTTTTGCAGTTTCGGATGTTATTTCTATTTGTACAGCAAAACCTTTTATGAGAGACCACCCCTTCTGCCAACAAGAAAATGGTCTCTCATAGCAGGTTTGTACAAAAAAGACCAGTTTCCAAGGTCCAGTTTCAGACCAATTTAAAGTAAAATAACCACAATCACTGTAAATATTTTATATTCTTTGTTAATATTCCTTGTTAAAATAGTGTACATATTCATCTAAAACAAAATTATATAGGAATAAAGAATTACTTCTATAATTACACATAAAATTACATTTACATTTGAAAATCACATATATCAGCAAATGAAATCATTTCTGGTTTACTCCTTTTCATTTATAACCATCTAAATTTGTTTTGCTGATGTTGAAACTGATTTTTATGAGTGGTCTGCTCTTTGTCACTTCTTTCAGTCATAATAATTATTTTCTCCAGCTTTAAAATTTGTCTCTTTTTAGGTGGAGGTTTGTCCATATTTATTAAGGTTCTATGTGTTAACATTTTTAGTGCTCAGTTGTAATATTGAACGTAAAGATGGTTTTGACTGGGCTTTGGGAAAATATGAAAAATCGATACATTTGCATTGCATATGTAACAATTAATGAAATAAAAAAATAATTATCTCATGCTGAAACAGAACCATTTACTCAGAGACAAAAGTGAACAGCTTCATTCAGAGAAGACAAACAGGGTTTAACTCTATAAACAAAGTGTGTAACATGAATAGATGAGAGCTTTGATTGGATGTAATCACACAAAATAGCAGGAAAAAACAACAAACATCAGAAGTTTTGGATCTATCAATCGAATCCCATGAACAATTCTCTCCTCCTGGTTTAATGGACATGATCTTATCCCCCCACTCTCCAATAAGGATTAATTCTAAAGACACACAATATATGCGACCACTGCTACAATTTCAGC
The DNA here is from genome assembly GCA_016746295.1 of Potamilus streckersoni. Lineage (NCBI taxonomy): Eukaryota > Metazoa > Mollusca > Bivalvia > Unionida > Unionidae > Potamilus > Potamilus streckersoni. The sequence goes on along the minus strand of JAEAOA010000864.1, from coordinate 375,652 downwards.
ACTATTATGGCAATTCCTGATGTGAACATCAGCCTGGTTTATGGAGTGTAGCATATATCACTGGTAGCCACAATCCACTTTTTAATATATTATTATTATTATTATTATTATTATTATTATTATTATTATTATTATTATTATTATTATTATTATTATTTTTGTTTTTTGATGAGAACTATCATTACTAATCAAGTGGTCATTGTAACAATTGATTACATATATGTTAGTGGTGTGTGTGTTCTTGTGATGCGGTCGTTCATAAGGATGCTGGGTCCGTCTCACATTTGATATACGATAAGACCAGGAAGCAGGCTATGTGCAAGAATAATTAGTCTGGTTCCTGGCTTCATATGCTCCCAGTATTGCTCTCCCCTATGGGGGCACTCACCAGTTGTTATGTACTTTTGAGAGAGTAATGTATGTAAGATGAAGTTGTTTCATTAAAACATGCTCTGTGGAGAAAATGTTGGCATACCTCTATACTACTTTGATATAATTTGGCTGAAATTTCTTTGGATATTTTACTTTTGGAAATTGTAAATTATCTAAGCTCACTGCTAACTAAAATGACTGCCCCCTTGTGCTAAAAAAATCATCCTGAATTAGCCTAAAGTACACTATCTTTAGCAGCTATTAAAATAGGGAAAATGAATTTTTCCAGACTAGACAAAAATTAAAGTGAAATTAATAAATTACCAAATATATAAAATGTAAAAAAGTTATTGGCTCTTTTTTTAACAATTTACCTTTGAAGTTCAGTGAAAATGACCAAGTGGAGCCAGCACTTTTTTGAAAGGTGCACATATGGAGCAAGGCCAATCTGTATCGATAACCCATATTACACCCATAAATCATACACCAAAATAAAGGGAATTAAATGTTCTTTGAACAATACCTAAGATATACGTCTTTTTTTAAATAGCCAGTATAACAAGTGAAGAAACCCAGGGAAATTCTTTTTTCTTTAAAATTGTAACCCTATGCAAAATTGGTACAATGATTAAATAGAGGTTTGTGGATTATATCCTCATTTTTGTGATGCAGTCGTTCATAGCAGTGTCAAAATGCATATATTTCCAAGATATTGCAGTCATTGGTCACATTCAGCAGATGGTCCCTCACAACAGAGCATTTATATAATAAAATCAATCCATGCATTATGATTTTGAATGACTGAGTGGTCTAAAGCGCTGTCCGTTAGGGATCACTGCCATCTCATCTCTGTCTGAGTTCGTTAGAGTCTAAGATACGGCAAATATGGATATGTGAGAAAGCTTGTAAGTAGCTTCTCATGGGTCGGTGGTTCTTTCCGGTGATTTCCCTGTTTCTTCCTCTACCATTAATACTGGGCGCCATGTATAGCCTATCATGTGCTGAAAAATGGCATTAAGCCCCACAAAAACAACAACAACATGATTTTGGTCAGGAATGACTGGTGGTCGCTCATCGCAGTTTCCTCATAACAGTTTTTACTGTATTGCATTGAGCCCCAGGTCATCTAGCTTCCTTTTAAAAATAAATTTTCAGCATTGTGAATTAAATCCCAAATAGGCCTAACAGTTCTATCACAATACAAAAGAAGTTTTCCAAATGAATTCCAGTTGCATTTTGAACAAAGTCCAATCTTGAATGTACCAATAGCATCAAATGGTGTTGATGTGCTGCATCTCTTGATGTATCACAATGATACATCCATCTAGGACAGAATTAAATCTCTGGGATTTGTGTGATTAATTCCGAGAGAATTTAGACCTTTTCTGATCATTCAGATCTTTGAAAAACACATAGTTGTAAGATAAATAAAAATTGACTTATGACAACTATAACTTTACTAGCCAATGGCAAGCTTCTTGTTTTAAGCCCTGTGATACACTAGTGGCTGCAGAGGCAACAAGAACCATATATAATACCATCACATCTTTATATAATTCAAACATATATTTATGTTTACACAAAACAGGGTAAATCCTTTTTATTATTAAATAAATAATTCCAGAGATTTTTCTAGTCACTTCAGTGGTCAAAGAAATTATTTTTGAGACAGTCCCATCTCAGATTCCACAAGCCCTGATTCCAGTTTCCTGATATTGGTATTATTTTTTTAAACTATTATTTATCATCACAACATTGAACTTGCTGTACTTCAAATATAAAAAGATTGAAATGAAATCATATTTAATTGATTTGTATATATTCAAATCTAATCTCAAAACAATTTCATGTCAAACTATGTTTTCCAATGGGTCCTGATGTCAGTTATTATCTAATTGTTATATCAATGTCCCCCTTACCATCTGGATCATAATTGCTCATGTTCATAAGCATCTGATGATTATTGAAGTTTTTCAACACATTTTTTTATTGATTACCTTAGAGTAAGTGAGAGCAATGGTTAGATCAGTGTTATGCATTAAACTTTAACTTAAAACGTCTTGAACAAAGCAATAGCAATTAAAGAAGGCCATTAATATGTACTTAAGCATTTCCGCTGAAATAATTTATTAGTTTTTCCTTTTTATCTCAGCACTGTTAAAGGACAGCAAAAGACTCTTGGACAACATTTGATCTTTATTACTTAAAAGTATCAGAAAAGAAATCCTGCCTATACTCTCCAGAATACAACAGAAAAAGTAATAAAATTAACAGCTTGCTGTTTATACATCCTAGCCTTAATTCCATTACTCCTCCAGGCATTACTGCATTGGTTGCAAGAACTGACACAGTTCTGGTACCCACAAGATTTATTCTGCCTGGTTTCTGTCATGTGCATAAATATATAAAACTATTTTGTCCTACCTATGGTAGAATTATGTATGTTAAGATAAGTAATAAATTTGTTTCTTGTTCACAAGTCATAGGTACTGTGTTGTAAACAAAGTTTACAGCTTTTGATAGAAGTATGATAAGTGAATCATCATCACCAGGGTAATAGTTATATATAGGGATATATTAATAATTACTAATCTTTCAACATCTTCAAGAAAAACTTTATTTCCTTATCCTGATCAAAGTTTTCTCTGGTAAATTAGATTTTTGTTTTTTCAGCAAGCTCAGGGGAGGGGGGTTGGGCTATCACTCTTTTTAGCACCGAACTTTGTCATTTGCCTCTAGTTAAAACCTTTTTTTGTTAGGTTCAACTGCTAATTAAGTCAAATCCTAGCTGCTTTAAACATTAATATTATTAGAATATAGTGCACCAGCTGCAAACATAAGGTTGTGATACTATTGTTTACCATGACCTGGGGCTGCTAATGTCAAGTGAGCAAAAACTCAGCTTCGCTTCCTACATGGGCAGCAAGGGACTATATAAACCACACCCCAGCCAGAGATGGTAATCATTTGCATTAATGAATCAGGATCTATTCTCTCTGACTCACAGATAACAAAATCAGTCATGAAATAAAGGGTAACTAGACCGCATCAGCAAATTGGAGGAATGCTTCCACATTGCTCAGACAGTAGTTGCTCTTCTTTTGAATTTCTTAGACCTATGTCTCATTAATACCTAGATGTTATTTTGGTCATTATTGAAATCCCTTTATAAAACTTATAGTGAGTATTTGTTTGAGACTGGCTTTCTCCTTTCCTTAGCATCAATGAGAAGGTGTGATCTTTATGCCCTGTCAGTGGATAGGGGTTGTTTGTCTAATTTCCAGCCTGGGTTTCTGCTAAAGAACTGGTAACTTCAGTTATTGCAATTTTGTCTCAGCTGTATCTGGATGACCTAGATAGGGTCTTGAGGTTTATTTGTTTTCCTCTTAAAGGATAAAGAAGGGTCAGATTTGTTTTGCCTTGCAAGGGTTCTTTGGATAATTGTTTTTGCAGACACCATTTCTAGGTGGATTGTATTCACTATAAAGAGATGTTATCAGCCCCTTACTGAAAGGGACCTTTATTTCATGAAAATTTAAACCCATAAGATTAGTGCTATTTGCTGCATATATGGCCTGCTTGAATTGCTCCACTTTAAATAACAATATGATAGCAAGTTTCTGGCAATTTTATGCTACCTCTTCACCTTTTACCTTTGATATTTGGTGCACCAAAGTAAAGACATTTTGTCATCGAATCCAGTCTTGACAGCACAGCATGCTGCCACATCCTCTACCAAGTAGTGAATAATCTTACTGTAAGTGCATTTCATTCTGACACGTTTTTATTTGGGCCATAGGCTTCCCATCTGACTGGTAACATTGTAATAGTAGCATATAACGCATTATTGCTGTTAAAATGTAAGGGTACAAATAATTTTAATTTCATATACTTTCTACTCCCATGTTTCTTAGATGAATTCTTGGTCCAAGTCAATAGAAGATGGTATCTTGGCAATAAGTAAGAATCCTGTCTGGATTATGTTCTTGGCATCCTGTGAAAAGTAAGCAATGTAATAATAACAAATAGTATGAAATAATCACAGTTAGTTCTCTTCTCCCCTTCCAGTCCCATTTTAAAATATGGGATAAAATCTTATAACATATAAAGCTGGTAAATTAAAGAAAGCAAGGATGCTGAATCAGATTGTCTTAAATAGTTCTCATTTATCCCCCCCTAAAGAATTTGCATTAGCCTAGTTTTTAGTCAGGCATGAATCCTGTATTTTGGTTTCCTTTTTGCAATGCCTGGTTGACAGTTATATTGACAATAATCTGCTTAGGTCCATGAAGATAATGAGGAGGACCTTACTGTCCATACAGTTGCCAAGAGGAGTCAGATGGAATTTCCAACTGGTGAGATGGACTTAGGTCTTGATAGTAACACAGCTTTGGATGAAGCACAATTTGTACCAGCAACAGAAGGTATTAAATTTTATATTTATTATGATTTCCTTATTTTTAATACCCCTCCTCCCATTTCCAGTTTGTAATATGAGGGGATATGGCTATCTAACACAATATAAGTGCTTAGAGCTGATATTTCATATGTAGAATTTTCAGCATTCAGTATTCTAATATTACCATGGAAAGAAAGTGTAGTGTTGCGCATTGAGCATGCACTTGCGAGTGTCCCACCAATTTTTGTCCTATGTCCCTTCAAATCCTGACCCTTTGGGCCCCTCCTTCCTCTTTGCTTTTTATCGATTATCTTTACTGAATGTTTATCCACATCTCTGTTGCTACTAGCAATGAGAGTCACCAAAGGTGATACAAATTGAAAGATGGCAATGAATATCCATTTCAGAGTAATGTATGTGGCAATGAAAACAGTCAAGATTGTTGGTAGTTGGCCAAGTTACAATTTGAAATCTTTGATTGCCGCTAGTGTAATGTATTTTCAAGTCTCACCTTGACAAGGAAGATCGCAAATACACAGTCATTGAATTAATGATTTATTAATGTGAAAAGAAGAGTAAGAAAACAATGGTATTTATTATTTTAAAAAATGCTGTTGGATAATAAGTGAACAGTAATGTAAATGAGAGCAAGATCTGGAACAGAAAATTCCTTGTGATGCTCATTTCAGGTTAACCAGATGTTCAGACATACTGATGTTTTCACGAGTTTTTTGATCACATTATAAAATGTTTATTTCAATAATGTAAAGGTCAAGGAAAATATGAAAAATTAAGATGGCAAAACTGTAAAAGCAAATGAAATGATCTATTTTTTTTATAGTACTTCTAGTGTATTAAATACTAGTTTCTCTTTAAAGTATGTGTCCCGCAAATCTGGAGGGAGAGGGACACAGTGTCCCCTGCCTTTAGGATCCAGGGCCTTTTTTAAACGGCAATGTAGACTGGTATTCACTTCCATCATTCTGATGAATGCAAACATATTGAGGATGTTATAGGTCAGGTGCTGGCACTTCATGCATGTGGTATCTTGTTTTTCTCTGGATTTCCTTCTGGCAATTTTATATGTCCCAGTATTTTGTGTTTGGTATTTACATTTTCATGTGCTAAAACTAAATTTGTAATAAATTGTTTGTCCACTTTTGTAAATATTCTCTCTATGCTGTTTGACATTTTTTTGAAAAAAAAGATTCCAGATTTGTTAATTTCTCAAATAAAAGTTGCTTGGGATTCAGAGACACCTCAATTATTTCCAAGTCACTAAGAAGAAAAGAAAGATATTCTGTCTTATGTTTAGGTGAATTTTGGTATTTTACTAGTTCATGTTTAGTAAAACTTTGTAAAGTTTCATTGTCCAGAGGTCTTTTGACACTATATACTGTTTTAAATGGAATCATGAAGCTTGGCATGAGGATGCTGCTTCATCAGTACTACACCCTTAGCACAAAAGTAGGTCATTGATTTATATTTAACTCATTATATTAAATGTTGTCTTTTATTTCTTAAGTTCTGTTCTGGTACATAAACATGTGCATATAGTTCTAAAACTTGATGTTTTAATGTATCCCAGTAGACCCTTCTATCAATTTGTACATGTGTGTTCATATGAATCCAGGTCAATAGGTCTAAAATGAGATTAAAACTATGCACTTGTAATTGCATCCTTGATGACTACCACTGACCATGTCAGAGAACAATGTTGTGCAGTTGAAATGCTACAGCCATAAGGACTTTTGCTTCCAGTATGTTCCCTCCCTGAAGGAGCTACAGAATGTTGTTATAGAAAATGCAGGACCATCTTCAAGATCCATTGATTCATGAAGCAACCATTTCTGTATAAATTTTTTTTCACCATAACATGTTTTTTTTTTGTGGTATTTTGCATGTAACAATGAACAATCAGTCCAAGAACTGTCATTTTTGTTTTCTACTAATACCTCTTCACATATTTATATTTTTGTCATGGTGAAGTTTGACACACATATGCACACACACACACACAGAAGTGTAAATTACAGTAATGCCCATGAATTTATTTAAATCAGCATATATTTTATTTTAATGGATTGTCATTTGGTGGCGTTATATTATGAAGGTACCTGATACCATAATAATCACTATCAACATTGTGATCATCCTAACATGTACAGCATGTGTTCCTTAGTATGAACTTGATGGCAAATTTAAGTCACACAGTTTAAGGTTAACAGAATATAAAAAAATGTCAAATAGTTACTGCAGGTTTTGTAAGCACAGATAAAAATATATATAATAACCAGTGTAAGAGGATAAATAAACAAAACATGTAATGAAAATCTGTTTTAGTTGGCTTTATGTAAGATATTTCAGTACTGTGTGTATTATTTCTTTGTTCCTCTCTTACACCTTAGTGTGATTGAGGGTACCTTGACAGCCTAATTCTAATTACATTGTAACAAATGATGTTTTTGTTTAAGGCTTAATTGCGTATATGCCTTATTTCCACGATGCATGAAGATTGTAACAAGATAACTGAGTTTAATTTCAGATTCAGGACAGAATACTTTTGATGGTGATACAAATACAATGTTTATTGATGAATTACTTGAATAAAAAAGAATTATGAATAATAAGTGCCTGTGTAAGATCCAAATATTGGACAAATTAACATAATCCACACAAACCTAAAAATGCAACAAATATAAATACAAATAAATGATCTTTTAAAGTACAAGGACAAAGGTGAATGATTCACAGTAAATTCATGTGATGAAAAGAATTTTTTTTACTCAAATAGTAAAAATGACGTACTTTACTCATACAGTAAAAATATATTCACTCAAATAGTGAAAAATGTGGTACATTACTCAAATAGTAAAATGATGGGACAGATATCATACAAAATATCTTTACAATCCCAAAACACTGGGTATAACAAACACCAAAATTAGCTCATGACTAAAAGATTACATATATGGATTTACACTCCATGCAAGAATGTTTGTCTACCAGTCACACTGGTCAGTCAAACAGTCAGCATTTCAGGTAGTCACCAACCACCATTAAATAACCTTGGTCAATCAAGCAGTCATCTCCCACCAGTTGGTCAATAATGCCCAATCACCTGCTACCTTGACCAGCAAAACTGTTCACTCAACTCTGTGGCTGCTATGGTTCAGCTTTACAGCTGCTGTGGTCAACTTCTATGGTTAGCTCTACAGCTGGTGACATATCAACTCTGATCAGCTGAAAATATATCCAACACTGTGTACTTAGCATGATGTGTATATACAATCACATGTAATGATGTTGTATATGGTAAGCTATACAAATTACATTATCAGCACTACATTACCAAGCAATAAACAGGTTCAGAAGTGAACCTGTGTCTGATAAGATTCCTATGGTACTAAACTTTTCTTAATAAAATGCAATTTTATACTGCTAATATAAAGCTCTTGCTAAGTCACAGACACGAACACAAAATATTTGCATTATACTACATAAGCCAAAGCTACTTAGAAAATATACACAATAAACATGTAGTACAATGGTTTTAACTTATACACAAGAAATTAATAAATAACTCACATACCTCTACAGCTGAGATGTTCAAGTCCTTTAGTAGATTGCTCACTGACAAGGTGTTCAGTAACATAAAGATTTAGTCTTACAGTAAGGCATTTATACACCAACAATGCAGCCTAAATCGTCTATGCGCGTAGGAAGTATTTGGTTCTTCCGATCAAAAGCACTTTGCACATGTGGAATAGGCTGAAACAAAATCACTGTTTCAAAATAATGTACATTATACATAAATCATCCTCAGGTATCGTTGTGCACAAAAAAAACCCAACAAAATCCGAGTACATGTATATAATAAATAAAAGGATTTTTACAATTCTATGACAAATATTATCAGTTAACTCTTGTTACTATAACTGAGTTGGTCTTAATGAAAATAGTGTCAGTTATACATTCAATATTGATGTGGTGTTATGTAGTAAGTCTTTTTTTCAGCACAAGATAGGCTATACATAGTGACCATTACAACTAATAGGGTAAGAATCTGGGGAAACCCTGGTAAGAACCACCAACAAATGGTATGCTACTGATAAGCTGTCTCACATATCATACCCCCACTGGCCGAGCCCAAGACACCCTAGAGGGCCCTTAATATCGATGTGATGACAGTCATCTTGAAAATCTTGTCAATACAAATGAATGGATGGTCATTTTCATTAAAAGACATCTAATCATGGCTGGTTGGTCATCCATGAAAATTGTACCATCTTGGATTCCTGAAAATTCTCTTTTCAGAAAGTGGCATATTAGTCCCAATGAAGGACTCTTATTATAGTGGTCTGTGGCCTTATGATGGGAGAAATCCTGGAATAGTTTTGCTGTTGTACAATAGGTCCTAAACTTATTCGGCCATGATCCTAAAAATGGTTTTTCTGAGCCTCACTGTACCATTTCCACATTTTTACTAATATATTATGTGGGTTCTTCATTCATTGGTTTCTTATTTATGCCCCACAAGAAATGTGGTAAAGATGTATAGTGTTACCCTTGTCTTTCAGTCACTCAGTGATTAATCTGTAATTTTGTGAATTTTCAAGCCATCTTTGGAACATTTTTGGTTCCATTAATAAATTTCAAGTTTTGCTTTTATATTTTGTGTTATATTTTTATTGTTTGTTTGAATTATTCATTCTATCAACTTTTTTTCCAGTGTTCAATGATCCAGCCATGTTGGATATGCTAGAACAGTTTGGCAAGTCTGAAAATGTAAGTCGTCGTTTTTTTTATGACCCTCACCTGTAAAGAAAGCAATATTCAGCATTTGTTTTTATTCCCAAATGGGGGAAAGGATACATAATTGTGTTTATTAGTCTGTTTTCTAACCATTAAACTGTAATTTTTTGGTTGTAACTTCAGAATCAAGATACCTGATGAAAATTGATATGTATTACACTGATGGTCTAAAGTAGTTGTGTGTATTCACATATTAGACTGGTGTTCTAAATGAATTTTGAATATTAATATATTAGACTAGTGTTCTGAATAGGTCTTGGCTATTCACATAATAAACAGGTGGTCTGAATAAGTCTTGGCTATTCAAATGTTTGACTAGTGGTCTAAATGAGTCTTGGCTATTCAGATGTTTGACTAGTGGTCTAAATGAGTCTTGGCTATTCAGATGTTTGACTAGTGGTCTAAATGAGTCTTGGCTATTCAGATGTTTGACTAGTGGTCTAAATGAGTCTTGAATTTGCATCTTGGCTACTCACATATTAGATTTGTGGTCTAAGTGACTTGGCTATTCACATAAAATAATAGTGATCTAAATTAGTCTTGGCTATTCACATATTAGATCAGTGGTTTAAATGACTGGACTATTCACATATTAGATTAGTGGTTTAAGTGACTTTGCTATTCACATATTAGGCTAGTAGTCTAAATGAGTCTTGGCTATTCACTTATTAGATTAGTGGTCTGAATAACTTGGGTATTTACATATTAGGCTAGTGGTCTAAATGAGTCTTTGCTATTCACAGATTATTGGTGTGAGTGAGACTTGGATATTCACAAAATAAACTAGTTAACAAAATGTGACTTGGCTATTCACATATCTTCAGCCTTAGTATTTTTAATATTTTGGTCCCTGTGTCTGACCTTCCATGATTCACACTTTTATTTCCAGTGCTCTAATTCCTCCAGATCCATTTAAGATATCTGTAAAATTAGGTACATACATTAGACTTGAATGTATGCTATTATTTGCAATTCAATATGTTTAATGATTGTATCCATTTGTTTGTTAAGATAGATATCTCTTTATCTACAATCTTGTCATTGGTGCAAAACTATTCACATGTGAGAATAGTTATATCGGTGGTTTCTTTGGCCATGCCCAATTCTTTTGTTCTAATATTTGTCACATTTTTTGACTGCTTATTCATCCATCCTTTATTCACTTCTTTATTTCTGGAACAAAGTTCCAAAGTCATTCAGGATAGGTGACATTCACTGAGGCATTAGACCAAGATGAATACAATTTCTGATGGAGTACTTTAATCCTTCTAGCAACAGAAATAACAAGCCACTTATTGTTGCATAGTATTAGTTTTAATTTCCTATATATTCTCATTTTCAAACATGAACAAAACAGTTGCTGGATTGTGAAGTGTATATTAAGTAAATTGCTTTGCTAAAGTTGAACTGAAAGTAACTTGTTTATTGAACAAAAAAAACATGAATTTTAATCATTAGAATTGTAATGAAGAAAAAACCCCAAAGATAATCAAATTTAATTATTTTTCTTTATTCTGTTATGTTTATAGTTCTAAATCTTTTTAAATGAAACTAATAACAGACGATGGACAGGTTGACAGAGAGATGAGAGAACACAAATAATATGTGATTTGTACTAAAATAGAATTGCTTGCTTTAAAAAGAACACGAGCATTTCATCTTTATTGGTTTAAGACTGACATTGTCCAGCTTATAATGTCATATGTGGAGCAGCATAAGAGACTTGGGATACATTGTTAGGAGAATCTTTAAAATCTTCTAGTGCCCTCATGTGTGATGGTGACAATAACCTTTGAGCAGAGACATCTAGCAATTTAATTGTTCAGGCAACAGCATAGTGGGCAGTGAGAGCAAAAACATATGACTTGTAATCAGTGTAACAATGTAGCAATTCAGAAACCTAATGCTACAAGTGAAAAACTAACATAAAATCAACCCACAGATGGCGCAGTAAGGTACTGACACATAGTCAAAGATTCTTTGTATCATATAAGATCCAATGTCCTTTGAAATTCAGACATGAAACTTCCTTCCTTTCCATTTCTGTGTAACAACTACACCTGTTATAAGTGTCATAGTCAAATTCCATCACTGTATACTTTTGATGACCTCACTACAGTGGACAGAGGTCAAACATTCTCAGAATTTCCTTTTTCTTTTTTCTTCAGAAGACCGAATCCTCTCTATCCAGGATATCTTTGTATGTAAAGTTTGATCCACTTGTAAAGTCAGAATTGGGACCTACTAGTAAGTTTCTTTCATTTTTATTTAAGCTAGCTATCATTAGATTAAAGCTTAGAGGAGTTAAAACTTTTATAAGCAAACAAAACATTACTATTTTTCAGGGTTTTTTTAGGATTAATATACTGATCCATTTGGAAGTATTGAAAACATTTCTATTAAGTAAACAGGTTTTAATGTAGATTACTATAAGACCTTTTCACATCACATGTTGGTGCTTACATTTGTTTCACAAAGCAGAACCTTTTTTAAAATTTGTATGAAGTTAAATTACAATGAATAATGGAAACAAAATATGACATGCTTTTCTCTTTGTGAACTTGATTTGTTTACTTTGAATTTCAGATCCAAGACGTATCAGTATTAGACCAAAACAACTGGAGAAGGTTAAAGAATTGTGAGTATAATTGATGAGCTTACAGTGTATTAGAGATTTTGTTGTGGTAACTGGTTGGAGTCGGAATAACCTGCTGAAATCATATTGTGATATATTGCAATATCATTTATTGTATTGCATAATGTATTGATCATTACTGCCAACTTTCATTGTTGGGGAGTTTGTTTTTGAGAATTAAAAAAATGTGCTTTGTTTTCTCAGGTGAGCTGGTGCATGTGATCCAAAACAATGACATTCTGCAGTTGAGGTCAAGTTATGTACTTGTATAATCCTATAAAAAAAGAATGGAAATTCAGATTGGCAATGTTGCATCTAGGATCTGTTTTGCTCCAGTACCATGTTGCTGTCGTGGACTGCCTCTTAAATTTGTTGAAAAGTGATGGCAGCAAAGGAAGCTGAATTTGGTTGAACTAGTCTACAGTCTACAGTTGAACTAGTCTACAGTTACTTTAATGAAATGACTGTTTAACCAAATTAGGCTGACTATGATTTGACATTTGTTTCATTCAAGTAACTGCACCCTTGGTTCAACAGGCTTTTGCATTCCTCTGGTACCATTGCGCTTCAAAGGACTTTTGGAGATCAACAAGTACGAAAAAGAGAACCAGTAGATTGTGTCTAGATTTACTAGCAAAAGAAAATGGTAACTTTTTCCTGTCAGTGCTGTTCTGCTGTCAGAACAGCTTCATAGCACTGAATGTTATGGAAGTAAAATGTAGACGCAACTAACCCATTATATATACCTTGGTCAGTATCTAATGTTTTCAGTCTACCATCATAAAATACACCAGCAAATTTTAATCCACACCATTTTATTTTATCATGAATTTGAATAATACTAACAATGGTAACTACAGTATATTATACAAGGTGTTTGGTGTTTTTTGATTGACTCGGAATTCCTTGTTAGACTTGATGGCATTTTCATGAAAAATGAAAAGATTCAGTGTTTTTTCAAAACTTTAGCATGGACATAAGAGTTATTTATTGTATATTGGAAATCATCCCAGTTATGTTTTTTTTGGTGTGCAAGTATAAAATAAAGTAAAACGAGGTTTAAAAAAAGAAGAATAAGGGCTTTCATTTTTATATTTTAACATCATTTGTTAAAAAGGGATACATTATAACATTTGTTCTGTTTTCATTTTTAGTTATTTTTATTTATGACATATTGAGATGGTCTCACTGTAGCTATATGCTCCCCTTTTTTCACATTGCCCCCTTTTTCATCTTTAATACCCACCCCACCCCTTAATAGTTGTTAGATTTAGCAGTGTCATGTATCAGTGCAACACACATACATATGTACTCACATTCATATAACAGGGTTCATATGGTCTTTGACAGTTTGGGAAAAATGAGGTAGCATTTTCATTGCCTTGAAAGTTTTTAAAAAAATGAGCAGATTACCCTGAGGTTTTTAAGTCTTTGAAAATTGAAATAAACCCAAACATTTTAATTTCTTTCCATAATCACAAATAAAATTGTTCAAGGTTGTTAGATTCAGATGTAGTCCAGTTTTCCTGGAGTTTTTTGATGAAGTGGAAAAGTAGAAAAAAAATAAAGAAGCTATTATTTGTTGTTAGTAACCAGATAACTCAAGTGACATTGTGAATTACATCAGCATTATGAAATTCTGGATGCTGACAAGACCTTTCTATTGAATTGAGTCTTGTTTGTGATAATTATGTCGTATAATTTCTTGAACGTACAAGCACTAGCCCGGCCAGCTACATTCAAGATTATACCCAATTGATTGCCTTAAGCACAGACTGCAGAAACAGATGCAGCCCTAGTGCTATGAGCCTGAAAAACCGATGTATCAGTACCAGATTTTCTCACAGCAGTCTATATCCTGTTTTATATTGTGCCTTTTGCAACCTTTTTAAAGTGACACCTCCAAATTCAGACAGCTGAAAATATAGTGACCAAAGCCAGATAGTGTTTAGACACGGTATATACAATACCCAATCATGCATGCACACATGTGAAGTTGGTTGCTACATATTTATTAAATCATTTTTCATTGTAACTTGGATGAGATTATCATTTTAATATCCAGGTTTGTATATGAATCTGTATCCAACATGAATACTCTTACAGAACTATAAGAACTCAAACATTTTTCCCTTTCTTTAATACTTGCAACATTTAAAGAAATTGAGTTCATTTGTTCATTTAAAAAATTTTGAACTTGAAAACAGACTTTAGTGTATCTAATAACATGGTGTTATATAAACATTGTTCTAACTGTAAAATTTAGAATAAATACTGTAACCTTTAGTATGTTAAACAGTTCTATCACATTTCTAGTGAAATGCAATTTTATATTTCACATATCTTTACATATGAAGATTGTTTCTTTAAAGTGGAAAGCTTCCTAACAAAACCTTGTGATGATAATGTCCAACTTGAGTTTATGAGTACCCTTATTACATGGCAATCCTTGACTAGAGAGCTTAAGGTTATCAGTTTGTCCTTGTTAGCACTTTGCTCATGCAGCATGGGGTCAAGCAAACACAAGTAGTAATTTAAATTGTCAAAAAAATGACTCCTGGTTGACACTGTATGCAGGAACAAAACCAAAGCACATTTTAGTTCAGGTATAATATATTAACATTGAGTATACACAATTCCACAACATAGGGATAGTGACTAGGGGTATTTCTTGCCTGTCTCAGGAAGTGGATCACATCAGCACAGCTGTGCACATACCTTCCCTTTTACTTCCATTTATTCCCTACTGGATTTGGGGACACCCTTTATCAGGTAGTGATTTAATCCCGCATCCCCCAAATGAGCTTGAATACAAATACTGATAAGGGTATTAAGGTGATACATCACTGATCACATTTCAGTAGGACCAGTCCACATAACAGGTAAGCTTAAAACTGTTTTAGTTAGCAAGCTCTTTTAAATTAAAGCAGATGTCTAAAGTTAGCTTAATAGTGTTTAAAGGGTATTAAGGTGATACATCACTGATCACATTTCAGTAGGACCAGTCCACATAACAGGTAAGCTTAAAACTGTTTTAGTTAGCAAGCTCTTTTAAATTAAAGCAGATGTCTAAAGTTAGCTTAATAGTGTTTAAAGTGGTTCATTCTGTTTTTAATTTTGGAATCACTTTTGGATTATTCTGCTTATAAATATTTAGGAGGTAAAATGACTAAATAATTTAAATTTTGAAATAGAGGGTCTTTAAAAAATTAATCCATTCCATACTTTTATCAGTTTTTAGAGGTAGTTTTCCAGTGACTCAAAGGAAGTGAATCATTATGCACACATGAGAAAAGCCAGGATTTAATTCAGAATTCTGGATTTACTGGTCTAGTGCATGTGTACAGTGGTTCTTGCCTATAAAATAATAATTCAGTGTTCAGTTGTATCAAAGGTAGGTCTCTGCCTCTTGCTAAGTTTAATGCTAGGAAAGTCTTGCATTGGACATTCTGATACCCCTTTATTACATATCAATAATGTTCCTTTCTTTTACAGTGGTTTAGAAGAGAGTTTTCTCTTACTTGGAACTCCACCCAAAAAATGGAAGAAACCTATTCTTCCTAGGGACTCTAATGTCACACCCACTGGCACTATCTCAACCAAACGGAACAAATCTGTTGATTTGCTTTTTTCTATCAGTCCTGAGGATCAAGACCAGGTAGGAGCTTCTCCTTTTTAACCCTGGAAGTGCTGTGTTGTTTTGCTTGACATTGAGACCAGTGCTGATTTGTTTTTAACTGCACCATCTGTACCTGCCGTATTGTGTCAGAACAATACAGACTTTTGGGGTCAAATCTATATAACAGTTCAGAACTATTATTTAAAATCAGATTGCTGTGAAATTTTACAAGTGGTGCAAATAGGCATGCAGATTGCAAACAATAAATGTCAGTGAAATTGATGTGTTTATGGCTACCATAGCAACCAAATAGAGAAAATGGGTGGAAAAGTAATTTTTACCCCACTCCCACCCCCAAATCTAATATAGTGTATATTATTCCATCAAATATAGATATTCTGAATGTGTACATGGACAGTTAATGTTTTGTCAACATATCACTTATTCTCAGTTCATTACTTTTAGGCCTATGGTAGATAATTAAAACTTTACTTTCCAACATGTCTCTACATTTCTGTATGTTACAATATTTAGATGATGCAATATTGATGTAGTTATTATTAAAAATTTTCTCCATATGAAATATAATTATATTCATTTACATGTTTTATTGTTAAGGAACAAATGCTAATCATGCTGAAAATGATAAATAATTAAAAATTTACTTTTGTTGCCATGGCAATCAAAAAGTAATGTTAGTGTTTGAAAGGTTTAAAATAATGTTTAAAATATTGTTGGCAGAATCTTTTATCCAACTGAATACAGCATTCATTTGTCAAAGAACTCAATGTTATCAAGTTGTTTTAATTATGAAAGTAAAATAATAATTATCATAATGTATAACAATTATACTGGTCATGTTTTAGGGTGATGAGAATACTGTTTATACAATGAAGTCAAACTAACTGAAAACTAGTTTTCTCATTTGAAAATTGTTGAAATGCAGATGTCTTACAGATTTTTATGTAAACACCTCTTGAAGCAATTACTATTGCTTGCAAGAATAAATTTAATGAATGCAAGTATTTCTATATATGTGACAAATTAATAACTGATACAAAATCCATCTGCATTGTTTGTCATGGACTGCAGTGGACTCTATTTTGTAATCACATCATGTAAATGTTTTTTTAATAAAAAATTGCTATTAAAAAGTTTTGATTTCACAAATGGAATTAACGACTTCTCAGGTTATTTCTATAGCCATACTACATAAACTTTTCTCTTTGCCACCTTTATTACTAAATCTTAGGTACATCATAACTTTCCTTTACTATCCATTAACATGCAAAATGAGTAGTATGGGATATATGATGTCTTTGATTTCCTTAATAGATTTTATAATTAATACATTCTTTAATATATGACAACATATATAGTTTTAGAATAACTTTGTTTACAAGTTGATTTAAATTCTCATTTTTATACATGTTTTAGTGTTCAGCTAGTTGAGCACAACTGTCAGTGACCTACCAAATAAATATATTTTAATTCTTTTACATTTTAGTTTCTACATCTGAATGATTTGAATGTAATATCATCAGATAGAGCAATATTCTCACAGCCTTTGGGTCTTCTTGCAACACCATAATGTCGTGTACCAATTTTTGGTTATATATGGTAATATAAAAAATTCTGATGTGCTACCAAGTTAGCTCTTTGATCTTTACCACCAAGTGAGGCAGAAATAAACAACAGTATTAATTAACACTTAGAGTTTGAACATGGAGAGAGTTCTTGTGTCTAGTACACATGTATGTTAGTGATAGGTTTATTAGTATTCCTTTAAGTGGAGCTGTACATTAGAGGCCTGAAAGTCATTATTACAGAAAATTAAAATAAATATTTTCTCATTGATTGTAAATTATAGAGCAAGAGTTATTAGATTTTGAATGATAATTAATAATTGCAACTTGCCAAAAATATTTGAAATAAAATTTCTCAGCAAAAATCTTAACATATAATAACTTCTACAATGTCAGACATTTGAGGGAAAAAATAAGAAATCAAGCCTGATCATGAAAGCACAATGAGTTCACAAATGGGTATCCTTTAGATGTGACCATTGGTCAGTTCTTGCAACAGAATACTACATAAGAGGGACAGCTCTCTTTATAGTTGCAGACTGGTTTTTTTCATAACTATTTTAGTGACTAGAGATAAGACAGTGACACATAGGTCTCTATACTGCACAGAACATTAAAGATATAAACCTAGAGTTTGGTATTAAAGATGAAAATATCACAGCTATTGTGACAGACAGAGCCTCAGACATGGTCTTTTATTCTGAAAATCTCTCCACATTTAAATGTCTTAAGATTTTGACACACTTATGTATATTTAATTACAATTTGTTTTTAGGTTTTTTAATTCATTATGTGCTGTCCAGTTGTGTATTGTAGCCGACCTTGTCAGATTTTTCTTGCAAAAGAGGTGGTCTGTCAAGACAGGTTCCACTGTATTGACAAATAAACATTTTGCTTGGTTTGACAGGCATAGACAAGCATTTACTGCACCTTAAAAGACATGATGTTACCTGAATAAAAATCTAATTAACAAGGTTTATAAAAACGAAAATTGTCAAACATCTGGTGGTCTTGAAAATCATTTAAAAATCTTATAAAACCATTTATATGACCTTTTAATAATATGAAAGAGTCCAGGAAAAATTTTTGAATTTTATTTAAAATGATGGATCTGACCCCACCTCCAATATAACTTAAGTTGAAAGAAAATAGTGTTTTCTTTTTACAGAATGCTGAGTCAGGCTTTAAACAGCCTCCATGCACACCACTGTTGATAGGTGATGACTGCCAAGATGGAATAATAGAGGTAAGTTTCCTCATAATGCCAGAAGATTACACATATGTAAAATAGAAAGATGAGACTTGACTTGTGCACACTTTGAACAAAACTTATTTTACAGCAAAACATTTTGAAATGGAATTGTTGTCTGCTTTTTGTAAACTCTTCTGTTTTTAATGAAATAATCCAGAAAGTGTGGAATTAAACAAGTCCAATTTTATGAAAGCAATGGATAATTAGGTCCAGTCCTTCAGGTATTTTTATGTGTGCCACAGTTATCAATTCAGCTTGAATCTGCTTCAATAACAATTTTTTTGGTTCACTAATAGGGTACACAGATCTTCACCATTTACATTTTCTCTGGTGGTCTCCTGTTTAGCTTTGACATTGTGATGTTAGTTCTTCTTTGTAGTCTTTTTTATTGTTAAGTCTTGGTTTAAGTTGGTTTGTATGTACATCTTTACATTTGGATGGATTTTTAGCATCAAAACTTTATACTACCTGCTAATTGCTTTGAGCAAGGGTCAGCCATTCTTGTGTTTGGTTCACATGTGGAGAATATCAAACTGACGAGGATCTAAGTATAATTTTACCACACTTAAGCTAGTGTTAAAGGCATGGTCATCAGAAATTGCTGATGATGCAACTTTATGGACAGTATTTTAAGTAATAGATCAGTAACATTTTAATAACCACTTAGTATCATTTGCTGCATCCATTACCTTTTCAATGTTTAAAAACACTGATGCAACTGTTCTTTTACATTTATTTTTTTTTTTTTTTAGAGGTTATGTACCTTCAAATATGCAGATATTGACACATGGCAAATCTACAGATTTAAATGCCCATAAAAATATCATTTAAAATTATATTTTTTTTTTACAAAATTACACCGCTCCCTCGATAACTTGCGGACATTGGGGTCCAAAAACATCGACTGCGATATAAGCGAGGGCGCGAGTTATCGAGGGACCTATAACAAACAACAAATATAACAATGGGATCGACACATAGGGAAAAGGGGGGTGGGGTGGCATGGCATGTTGAATACTCAATAATCGCGCTAAGATTAACAGTGGATAAATATCTTTTCATATCGGTGTACTTTGTTTAGTTTTTCCTCACAGAGTAACATTAATTTCAGGATAACTTAAGTATATTGAGGAAATCATCTAAACATTATTCCTCCTGTTTTCCATTTGCTTAGCACATGTACTTCACACGTTGTGTAATTACATCATTTATTTTTGTGGTGATTGGTATACATTCTAATTTTATTGTTTGATCCAAAGTAGACGTTTTTTCAAATACAAAAGATCGATACATTTCGAAAAAAACAATGTCGATCAAACAATGTGTAGATTTTTATTGCGGTAGAAG
Organism: Potamilus streckersoni; assembly: GCA_016746295.1. Lineage (NCBI taxonomy): Eukaryota > Metazoa > Mollusca > Bivalvia > Unionida > Unionidae > Potamilus > Potamilus streckersoni. Next base: position 355,627 of record JAEAOA010000864.1, on the reverse strand, counting down.
TAAAATGGAAGAAAAAAATTCACAAGATTTAACCATTACCAACATGAATTTAAGGGGTCTAAAAATTTAAAACGACATAAATTAGAACACATAAACACTTGCGGTTTGTGACACGTTTGAGAAATATCACTTCACATTATGAAAAAATGCAAATTTCACAATATGGATTCTATCTTTACAGGCAATACCGTATTTTCCCCCCTATAAGTCGCTCCTGCATATAAGTCGCTCCTCCGCACTTACCATAATCACGTCTTTGATACCGCCGGCCATTGCATGCGACTTGGTAATTTCCAACTTTGTGTAAGAAATATACAATTTTTTAAGAGTTATATAAAAGTCAGTATTACAATAGACTTTGACTTTGCCTTGAGTCGTATTTGAATTGTTGAAAGTCCATGACCTGTAGCACGCTGTTCCACAATCCATTTTCGTAGATTCTCCTCGAGAACTGGCCAACTTAATTTAATTTAAAACAAAACTTATTGACTTACGCTAATATAACAATTTTAAATCATACAACGTTATTGTGAAACTATATTTTATTAATGCTCCATTGTATGAACGGTACATATTTATATATCGGTCATTTCCACAACCCAAGCGACCTGCAAAGGCACTTTATACACTACAGTGATTTTAATACATTAACGAAGACATTGCAAATTCACCTAATAATTGAAACTGTTCACCAGCCTTCCAGTTATTTTTTTTTTTATTAATTACCAATACTTTAAAGTTCTCTCCATGAAGCCAGTCTTGGCCTAATCCAGTTTAAAACTAGAGCAATCATCAGAGGAAATATTTGTGCTATGTTTTTTTTTTTTTATAACAAGCCATTGCGAAACCAACCGAAAAAATGATTGTGTGTTTTTATAAACTACTATTAAAGTAAAATATGAAGCGCTAAAAGAGGTCTCAGAAACGCTTTACAGTGACATAATTCATTGTTTAAAATAACAAAATAATCCCAGTTCTGCATTCTGTATTAACTTGAGTACATCAAAAGAACATGACGAAATAGCAGGGCGGCAAGTTCAAAGGACTTTGACTAGCAGCTTGGGTGGGAAAATGTGCTGAAATTTACGACTGAATTTAGAGACAAAAAGATTCTAAGATGTAAATGCCGAATAATAAAGGAAATACAATGGCAATGGTTATTTCAATATTTTTTTTTTTTATTAATAACAAATTTTAACACATATATAACTAAATATTATTTGACTATTTTATTTGATAATCTTATAGTCTAATACGTGTACCGTATGTAAGTTTCCAGCAATTGGCTTGCCCGTATAACGGCAGATGCATTTCGCTAGAGCACAGCATCACTGCGCATCAGTCACAGTCGTTAAAAAAAATTTATTTATCGTATAAGTCGCTCCTGCATATAAGTCGCACATGTCATTTTTAAGGAAAAAACTAAAAAAAGGTAGCGACATACCCTGGAAAATACGGTAATCACCATTTTCGATGATAAAAATGAACTATGTATCAAGGTTAAATTTGCCAATTTACAATTTCTTATCACGACTTTTGTCATGTTTAACACATTTTAAAATATATTTTCCTTGGAAAAATAATCGGGAGCCATGCCGGACACTGCATTATAAGCGGGTTTGCGAGTTATCCGGGCACGAGTTATCGAGGGAGTGGTGTATCTGGATTTTGCCACAGTGATCTTATTTTCATGTTTCTTGCTGTTATTTCACAAGTTTTTTTTAATAAGACATACAGGCAAATTGTTCAAATGTTTACAATTTGGTTAGTATAGAATGAGAGCTATGCATAATACACTACATTCAGATTCTCTCTCTCTTTCTCTCTCTCTCTCTGAGAAAGAGAGGGACAACATCAAAGGTAGCAGTCAACAACACTTAATCCATGTAGTTATTGAAGCATATCTATGATCCTTTACTAATGTTACGACTCTATGGTATAAAACTAGTCTGTGGGTGATTTATATTTTTAACATAGCTTTTGACAATTTTTCAGTAATATCACTACAATGTATGCATTGTGACAGATTATAGGGATGTCAAGCACTGGGGCATCTTGCCACAGATATGTGGCATGATGTCCCACCCAGTCACATTATTCAGACACCAGGTCGACCAGTACACACTAACATCTTAATACTGATTGCCAAGCGAGGCAGCTGTTAGTACCATTTTTTAAAAGTATTTGGTATTCTTGGCCATGGTTCGAATCTGCAACCTCCCACATCTGTAGCAGATGCTCTTACCGCTAGGCCACCTGAGTGGTCCGGTCTAAAAAAAAAAGTAACATGCAAGAGTAAAAATCAACAAGTTTTGTAAAATTTAACCAATTTATTTCAATAGAATACCAAGTCAAAATTTGAAAAGAACTTTTAGTATTGTGAATTGAATCACAAATAGGCCTAAAAGTTTTATCAGAAGTCCAAGAGGTTAGTGTTCCAAATGAATCCCAGTGATATTCTAAATGAATTCCAAACTCGAATGTGATGATGTACCAGTAGCCTGGAAAGTGTTGATGTGCTAACAGTCTTGATGTACCACAATCATATAATCTGAAATGTCTCTTAATAAATTCATAACATTCCAAAAGCAGTTATTAAATCTTTAAATCAAGAGTACTTTGCAATTTCATTGAATAGTTAAAAAAATCCATAAATTAAACCTGAGCACAGCTTAAAGACTGATTCCAGTAGTGAGATGTTAAAGTAGAAATGAATGATTCTAATACAGTTAACCCTAATATAAAAACTTAAGTTGCAGTAATAGGACCAGGGTGAGGGCAAACTTTGCTGTGTACATAGCTCATGAAAGTGAAAGTGCTGATGTATTGAAAGAGGATGTAATCACTTCTTTGTGTCTACCGCATTATATATGGACTGAAAAGAGGGACTTCAAAAGGAATGAACTCACACTTCCACTACTGGTATGCAACACAGGTGATGGAGACCATAAGAGAAATGAGAGACATTGTTGGTAAAGGTGTAGACCATAAAGAATCGACAGTCCAGTGATTCATGCTAAATGGATAAGGACAGTTTATGTGAAACTGTGATGGAGCAGACCTAATTACTAAACATGTAACTGCATCTTTCCAAATGTAACCTGGTCAAGTCTTGCCTTTTTGTTAGGTTACTTTATGGAAAGTTTCACCAAAATAAATACTTATATTGGAACAGCAACACCAAGTCCAAACTGACATTTGAAATTCTGATTTAAATAGTTTTGCAACTGTGGAAAAGGTGCAGAATAAAAATGTCAGAAACACTATATTTGAGATTGTTGACTGAAGAGATATAATGCATATGGAAAGAATGGAACACATCTTAATGATAGCCATTTGGCTGAAGACCACAATTGATGTAAACATGAATAGATACTCTAGACAAGAAACTCAAGTCATTAACAAGCTTCAGATAAAATATCAAATTGAACACATATCAGACTGATAGGAAACAATAAGACATTTATGGAGAGAAAAGTTCAACAACTTATAAATAATCTGAGTTTGGAGCATTGTAAATGGTACATCAGGTGCTAGAAAAAAAAAGATTGGGGTACATATTCATTAGACTTAGCACATCCAAATACTGTTTCCTTCTTAGAGAATTACATGCTATACAACAGGAACAGTTTTTCCTTGTTTGTGTCTGGAAATGTACGTAGCAATCTGACAATGTGGCTGTCCAGAATGGTGTATCTCTTAGACTTTCTTGAAGGTGTCTGCATATTAAAGGCATTACTCATGCAAAGATTGATGAGAAAGTGGACTGGATCTATCTGATGGATACTTGGACTTGAGTTTATTACTGAAGTCAACTCCACCATCGTAGTTGTGGTCTACTGGTGTCTAAGAATTCTTGTGCCTGAATCAGTCTTTCTCGAAAGGCTGTCTCCTTGTTGCTGTAGAGTTGTGGACAAAATGTTCACATGTAAATTTAAAACTGAGACTTCAGAAAAAAGTTTTTCTATCTATAGTATTTTTATCTATGAACTGTAGAGAATAGTATGTTTACTCACCAAGAGATAGCTATTCTCTTTTGTACCTGAGAATATAAAATCTGTTTCTCATCAAGAGACAACTATGCTATTTGTACCTAAGAACATAAATTGTTTCTTATCAAGAGACAGCTATTTTATGTGTTCCTGAGAATATAAAATCTGTTTCTTGAGAGTTCAATAGCTCCACTACAAAGTTTATATCTACACTTAATGCTGAATGTGTGGTCCTAAAATGTTTGTATACAAATTAATTATAAAATTTATTGCTTGAAGAATATACAAGTTCAGTTTATTTAAATATGTATGATTATGCTGTATTACCACCTACAGTGCTTTTCTTAGTCACCTGTTTTTCAGTTTTCACTCTGCTACCAAGTAGAAAGACGACCACTATATTGTTGACAGAAATAGTAATTAAGAAAGTACTTCCAGAAGATGGCACAAGCCAATTAATAATTAACAGACTGCATAATAATTTCATATGCTTATTTGGACCAATCAGATTCACAGAACAGGTTATGTTAACATATGCACATACAGAAGATAATAAACTGATAATACTCTGTGTGAAGTGTACTAACTGTGTGGTATACAAGGTTTAGATTATTAGCTTTTTGGATGTAAGCTGTATATGAATGACTATTTTTTAAAACACAAGGTTTTGAAGTACACTGAAGTAGACTGGAAGAAGATGAAACGGCAGATGACATTAGAGTTCCAGGGACATCTGTTGAGCAAGGAGAAGGAATGGAGCCAAGAAATGGAGGCCAAGACACAAGCCAGTCAAAAGGAGATCAAAGAAGCACAAGAGAAGGCAATCAAACTGCAAGCTAACATTGAAAACTTGATGTGAGTTACTTTTTTAAAAACATTTACAATTTTGTGTCACCATCTTTAACATGTACTGAGATATAGACATTATTGTTTCAGTGATATTAATAGTAGTTTTAAGAGTTAAATAGCACTATTACATTTATGTTTCAAAATTCTACTTTGCTTTTGTTTTCTCTTTTTCTCAGTTTGATTCAAATGTTGAAACAAAATTGAAATTATGATTGTTTTCAATATAGTATGGCTGAAAATGGCCAAACTTAGAGGCAGATAAGGCTTTCATCCTAAAAATAGAGCATGACTACATGTGATACAAATCTACATAGTAATCTAAGTTTTAATCATTGTGAAAGTGGATGTTGATGCTTTGGAGGCTGTATCTAATGACATTAACTTCAACATACCATGAAAGTTTGATAACAATCAGTGAAATGATTTTGAAGAAGGTGTGTCATTTTTGTTTTTCACCTGGATGTCATGGACCAAAATAAACACAATTAGTTAATGACATAATAAATATTTCCTCCAATTCTTTGATTAAAAGTTTGCCAGTGAAGATGTGAAAATAAATTCTTTTCTAACAGGTTGCTATTGTTTTAATGATTGCTGTGAGTGATGATGAAAATAGAACCTGCCTAAAATAGAGGTTTAAACAGACATAGTTGATTCATAGATGTTAAAAGTATATTTTTATCTGATTGTTTTGGAAACTAAAGTTTGTAATTTTGTAAATTCATTCAGGAGAGATGATAAATGAATAATTGATGATACTATATTTGTCATGTCTCACTCTCTGAAAATCCAGCAGTTGGAACACTTCTCATATTAAAAATTGTTAACAACATTTTTGTCATATTCAAATTAATGTCGTTATTTTTGATCTTCAATGAATTATTAATCCTATATCACTATAGCTGCTTGTGCAAATAAAACTGATAAAAATTCCATCACATATGGCAATGTTACATATACTCAAAGCACATTATTGTCTCTTGGAATGATGGTAAAAGCTTGTAGAAAACTCAGTCTACAAGTTTATTATTGAAGGTATCACCAAAAACAATGAAATGTGACCCAGCCTCAGTGCTTTAAGTAACAAGATTACCAGACAGCATATTTCATGCCCATCTTGTGCCTTTTTCCTGAAATTTAACTTCATGCAAAACTTTACCACTATTATGTGGCTAGGATGTCATACCTTGGATAACAAAGATTATTTTTGTTTTCTTAACAAAGAGACTATCTGGTTATCAAAATTTTAGAATACAATTCTGGTTTTATTTGGAATGGCATAAAATAATTTGAGTCATTTTCCTCTGTTATTATCTTTGTTGAGTAACAGAATCATGTTATCCATATTTGATCTCGATGACGTTTACAATTAGATTATGCCTATTAGGAACCTGCTGGTATCCGTATTTGATCTCGATAAGTTGGATGACGTTTACCATTAGATTATGTCTGTATTAGGAACCTGCTGGTATCCGTATTTGATATCGATGAGTTGGATGATGTTTACCATTAGATTATATCTGTATTAGGAACCTGCTGGTATCCATATTTGATCTTGATGAGTTGGATGATGTTTACCATTAGATTATGTCTGTATTAGAAACCTGCTGGTATCCATATTTGATCTCGATGAGTTGGATGACGTTTACCATTAGATTATGTTTGTATTAGGAACTTGCTGCATTATTAGTAAGTTTATTCATTAAATAAGGCCATTTTTAATACCAGTGTAAGTTTATTCATTAAATAAGGCCATTTTTAATACAAGTGTAAGTTTATTCATTAAATAAGGCCATTTTTAATACCAGTGTACATTTATTCATTAAATAAGGCCAATTTTAATAACCAGTATAAGTTTATTCATTAAATAAGGCCATTTTTAATACCAGTGTAAGTTTATTCATTGAATAAGGCCATTTCTAATACCAGTGTAAGTTTATTCATTAAATAAGGCCATTGTTAATACCAGTGTAAGTTTATTCATTAAATAAGGCCATTTTTAATACCACTGTAAGTTTATTCATTAAATAAGTCCATTGTTAATACCAGTGTAACTTTATTCATTAAATAAGGCCATTTTATAAAAAACCCAATGGAATTCATTTTCATTAACAGGATGGTGCTGAGTGAATATGAGAAGATGATTAATACTCTGATAGGTGAGTTGATATTAACAAAAAAGCATGTGTGTTGATATTTTATCAACATTTTGCCTTCTGACAACAAAAGCAAAATATTTTACTAAACATATATGGCATACACAAGCACACTTATACTACTAACAACTGAAGTGACCGATTTTGCCAATTGATACATTCATGCATCAAATGTATCTCCACAGAATTGCTGGCACATTTAGCGCTTCAAGTTGATGCACCTTTAGCTTTTTGTGTTTAAAATGTCTACTATTCTGATTTGATTAGAATGATATCAAAGTAACAAACCACTATTTTGAATGCCAAACTTGAAACCAGAAAGTCATTATTTACTCCATTTCATGACAGGACTGCAAAATGCTGTTTCAGATCAATTCTATATTAAAGAATAAGAAGGTAAACTAATAATAATTGTTCATAATTGCTTTAGACTAAAATAACATGTATGGTAAGTATCATTTTGTAATGATTCTCCTTCTCTTGTATCAATATGTGTATTGTTCCAGCAGAAGTATTGATGCATAAACATATTGATGAATTGTTTCACCCCTTGTTCCTTCCTGTTATACCTTTTTTTTCTTTTTTATTATTTTTGCTGTGTAAATACAAGGGACATAATTCTACATACAAAGGGAAAATTAGTGACTCCTGAGCAAGTCTGCCTGTAAAAAAAAATCAATTTATATTTATCAATAATATGTTGTCATAGCCCACAGAAAGTGTGGATTTCTAAAAGCATCAATAACAAGAGACATTTTGTGGAGATAGTTTTGATTCTTTGGGTTTATAAATTCAACTGTTTTTGTTGTTGTTTTTGCTGAGACTGCATTAGTATAAAACCCAAACTCACCAGGAAGTTTTACAAAGGTAGCATTAGCTGCATGATCAGATTAGCAACACTTTTAGTAAGTTTTTGATTTGCTATTACAGTATTTCTTTGATGCCACCTCAGCAATTGTTTTATTGCATGAGTTCAACATGCAGGCTATGGCCATCTTTTGCCGTAAAATGTACTTAAGTCACATTAGCACATTCTAGGTATATAGGTTCATATGATTCAGTTCCTTATTGTCCATAAAACTAGTTCTCTGCTTTTTGGACATTGAGTTAAAGCTAGAAATAAGCACATACAGTATTGATATGAGAGTATTCTTTAAAACAGTGGTAACAGATTCACATGATAATGGTTCATTTATACTGGGCCATTGGAGTCCAGTTCTGGAAAAGGTTTGGCCCTATAAACACAAACTTTTTTAAAAATTTAAAATTGATTGATATTTATGAAATTTTGTTACTACATCATGCACATATTCAAGAACATCCTTGATTTTGGTGTTATCAGTGATTCAACCTTTAACTTGTAGATTACTTTGTTCATTTCCAATTAATCAGATATTGAGTATAAGGGTTAAATTTTTCTCGAACCATTCTACCAATAGTTTGTAGATTATTTTATTTCCAACCAATGAGATATTGAGTTTAAGAGAGGTAATATATTACCTCATATTAAATTACTTACATTTTTCCTGGTGCTAGTTCTCAGTTCATGGTACATTTCCTTGCCCAGTTAGTAATTGGAGGCCTACAACAAAAACATAGTTTTTTTTACTTTGGCATTGAATATAGTTGTATCTCTCAGCACTCAAGATTATCATTAATATAAGTGTTGTCGGCTTTTCCTTCAGTTATATCTGTTATGTGTTGCAGTTCAACTTTTTATGCTTGTTTCCATCATTTTATGATGCACATAAGCACCAGTGTTAAGTTAGACATTACTCTGTAAAATTTTGCTTCATTTGTTTCTTTTAATTTTCTTTCCACCTTTTCTCTTGCCATAAGTTGGCAAAAAGGCCTTAAAATGGCTTTTTGGGACACCCACCCCACCTGCATGGCTTGTGCTAAGTGCACTAGCATGGATGGGTGTCCTTTCTTTGCCTTGTGGTTAGTTAAGGTGTGGCATCTAGTGGCAAGAAATGAAGGAGCCACTTCATTCTCTGCTATCAGAGGCATCAGTGACTCCTCATCCAGGATTAAGGAAGTTGCCAGCATGCTGATTTTGAAAGGAATCAGTGGCACTTTACTGATGAAGAATGTCACCACAAGCACACATGTAAGTTCTGGATTTCTGACAGAAGGGCATCTACTGCTTCCTCATGTTCTAGATCATCAGATGAATCATTCCCCAGAAAGAGTCATGTTGACAGTCAAATGTTTGGAGCAAAGTCACCAGCAACCTGCCATCTGTAGGAAACAGGACCAGGTCATCACCTCCCCTTCCCCCCATTTCTTTTTGTTTACATTCATTTCCTTTGGGACTTGTGTAATGCTTCCACCAGGTGATGAGTTGGGGATGCCACTTTTTCCAATAACACCATTGCTGAGTTTCCCATGGTTCCACTTATAGGTGGATAGTGTAAGTCTTCCATGTACATTCCTCATGCTTCAAAGGGATTTGCTAGTCACTTTCTCCAGCAAGAAGAAAGGAAATGAAAATCTTATCTCAGGTTATTAGCAGAGGCAGGATAACAAACTCTCCATTATAGTGGACTAAGCCAAGTTTGAGGAGGACCTGATTGTGTTGGTTCTTTCATTAAAGGTTTTGCTGGCATACAGCAAGGGCCAGTTGAAAGCATCTCAGCTATGTGCAGAGTTCATACTCGGCAGGTTAGTTTTGACAATACCCATCCCATCATCCTGACCTCAAGGATTCAGCCACACCATTTGATGACTTCTTTTCACACCCAGCTAAATTGGCTGAGAGGCATCTCCATCTAGAGGTCTGTGGGTTCCCTGCTTGAACACTTTAAACAGGGTTTAAAAAAAACCCCCAGACACATATTAAATCTTTTTTTTTACTATTGATGCATGAAACAGGGATACTGGAATGACCATGGCAGGAGGGATTTGGACTTGAGGGAATCACATAAATTTCTGCCAGGTCCCCAATCTTCCCATCAATCCTGTATGTGCTAGGGTGGATGAGGGTACATACTCTGCTCAGAACTAATGGATAATTCTTGGGTCCTCTTTACAGTAAGAGAACTATTGGTTATGCTTCCACTTCATGGATTCCCAACTGGACCACTATAGAATCCTGAAGGAGAGAGGTATACACCCAATAAGCAAGAAGAAGGCACTTAACACTCAGAGACCAAGCTTTTGTTCCCATATCTTTCTGGTTTCATTGACCAGGTGCCAGTTATTGAAACCCCTACAATAAAAATTAGAATGAGTCCCCTTCTCCCCAGACTGCTGTTCATCTTGTTGGAGACTGGGAATCAGATTACAGATGCCATATTAAGGAAAAGGATCAGATAGGCTGGCACACATGCGTATGCACATGCACACACACACACACACACATCAATCTGAAGGATGTGTACCTTTACATCCCTATCTTTCCTCTGCACTAGAAGTACATCCAGGTTATTTAGGGTGGGAGGTCTTCCAGTGCCTCTGCATCCACAGTTTTTACTAAGATTATAAGAGTAGTTGCATACCATTTAAAGTAACTAAGTATTCCACTCCAATAATTTGACCCTTGGTTGATCCACAATGGACATCTAGAGTCCTTTGTACTAGATCTGTATCACTGTTGGTTCATAGTGTCCAGGATGGGCCTTCTATCAGAGGAAACTCCATCTCAATATTTTGTCTAAATGGGGATGAAATTCATCACAGAGATGGAGGTGCTGTGAGTAAAAACCATTTTGTCAGCTTATTTTTGCCTCTTTCTCAGCTGGGGACATTGAATTCTGCTTCTTCGCTGTTTTTTGTCTTAGGAAGAATCTTACCCTCCCTAGTTTGGAAATGCATGCAGTTTTCGTAACTCTTAGCCCTTCTGTGTGCATCTACTGAAAAGGAGGTCATTATGTGATGATTGCAGATGACAGCACATTGGTGGTGATGTACCTCAAGAGACTAGATTGCACACATTCACCTTATCTCAATGAAGGTTTGAAACCTTCATTGCTGGGTTGCTTCAAAAGGAATTACAACTCTGGATTTATCACAATACTGGCAAAAAGATAATCTTGGCGAAGTCTGTTGCTACTCTAAGTTGCAGACTCCAACAAGAAACTGTTGATATGACAATACAAACAGATTAGAGAAGACGTCATTGTCTTCCATCTTTGAACTTCATCAAGATTCAAACTTTTATTCAATTAGAACTTTTTAGTGATAGGATCTACATTTTAAAATTCTGGGATTAATTTTTGGATTATATTTACAAACCGTAAATTCTTTTCCATATTTTTATCTTTTTTTATATAGGGAAATAAATTATTTTGTTAAATTTTACAAAGCTTGTTTGCTTTACTCTTTTCTTTAATTTTAAACAAGCTTAGACATGTAACATAATATACCCTACTTCTTTTACATTTGAAGTACTTACCATAATCCAATTTTAATTTATTTAAGAGAAAACTTAAGTATGAATTATATCACCATCATTGTGTAATATACATGACTTTATTCTTCTGTGCTTCTATTGATCCTCATTTTTCAGTCTGAAACTTCTATTTCAAAGAGTAGGTAGCATTTTAAGAGAAAAGTATATCATGCAAATAAATTAGATTGCTCTTACCTTTCCTCAGTTTATTATTATTTATCATTGCTATAAATAGCAGTACTTGTCACATTGGTAGGGCAGGGTGGAGTGGGGTGCCTTTTTAGTTTTTCTTCATAGTCTTCAAGTATTTGATGCCACAAATAATAATTTGCAGCTGAGAAGGAAACAGTCTCATCCAAGTCTAAAGAAAACATTGAGGAGATCAAGAAGGAGCGAGATGAGATAAAGAAAGAGAGGGACCAAGTAAGTATGCATATCTTTTTTTTCCCCTTTATTGAAGGTAAGAATGGGTTCAAAACTCCAGTGGTTTATAAGTTTTATTATTTTGTTAGGACTGGTCGGCATGGTGTCAGGATAATGTGACTCGGTCGGACATCATGTCTCATGTCTGTGGCATGATGCCCCAGTGCTGAACATCACTATAAACTATACCACTGCAGACATTGTAGTGATATAACTGAATAATTGTCAAAAGGTATGTTAAAAATCTAAATCACACGCACACTAATTTCATTATCTTGCAATACTTTTTGAAATCTTTATAGATTGAAACCATTGTTATATATATATATATATATATATATATATATATATATATATATATATATATATATATATATATATATATAAATAAAAGAAACATCAAGAGTTCTTGGTTTTTTATGGGTATGGCAAAATAATTTTTTTCCTGTCATTTATTTCATTTTATTATGGTTTTTTTTATATAGATTTTTATAATCCTGCCATAAGACAGCATATTGTGTTTTTACCATCCAGATTCCCTCTTTCAGTTCTAAATAATGACTTGTGTTTAAAAGCAGCAACATTCATGTTGCTATGCACAGCAACTACTTTTTTGTGTAGAAAAATTATATCCATTCAGTTTGAATACATCTTCTCAAAGAGTGGACAACTGTCATTAAGACCTGGTCAGCCTCTGTACCTCACTTAATCATGTGCAGAATGGCTATCTTTTTTAAGAACACCATGTTAATGGTTGCTTTTTTAATAACCAGAGAAAAATTGCTTCTCAGTTCTCCCTTCAAAACATATTTAGCTAGTGTTACATTCCTTCATCTTGTCTTTGGTGTTTTTATGCTGGTAACCTCTGCCCTTTGTCAATATATAGTTATATTCTCTTGCGTTACTATATTACTACAAGTAAGGGTACACCCCTCTTATTTTCAAAATAAAATTTGTTAACAGATAAATCTTGTGTGTTAAGGTATAGTGCAACACTAGCCCTACCTCACTTAATAGGAATTTTTTCAAGAGTCTATACTCTTAAAATCAGTAACAGAAAAAAGCAAAAGACAACTAACTTTGTTAAATTTAACAAATAATTTATTTCCCTAGATTACAAAGTGAAAATGAGAAGAACTTAAAGTATTGCAAATTAAATCCCAAAATAATCCAAGAATTACAGACCGGAGTTCTAGTAATGTAAAGTCCTAAATAAAATTCAGTAAAAGTCCAGAAAATATTCCAAACTGAAGTCAATGACGTGTCTGTGGTAGCTATTGAAGTGTTGATGTGTCAAGTCTTGTTGAATCTTAGAAATATAATTAAGTTTTCAAGCAGAGTTTTTGAGTTTTTTTTAAAATATTCTTTTTTATTTCACAAAAAATGTGGTCACTTTTGCCTGGATGTGCTTAGCAGGGAAAATATTTTTAAAGAATAGGTAAGTTTTCATCTAGAAGTTGACTGATTTGCAAATGTTGATTCTTAATGAATATTATTTTTAAATATACTGTGAGTATGTTATTTTTAGCAGTATGGATTTCTGTTGATTTTGTATATAAAGGAGAAATAAAGCAAAGATCCCTCTATTAAGATTCCTTTCCCAGTCCATCTGTTTAATACTGATGGAAATGTCCTTTCTTTTAACAAGACACATAAATAAATATATTCATGACATTCCAAATTCATAATGCTTCCTTTTTTTCTTAGGCCTTAGAAGACTTGCGATCATTGGACAAATTTGTCTCAGATTTTCATCGTAGATATGATAAGATGAAAGCAGCATTGGAGGGTTATGTCCAGGTTTGTCTCTTTTACCTTCACAGATCTTCCATAGATCAAGGAAATGCTTAGGAACATAACACAATATTTTGAAAAGTGAATTCAGTTCAAATGCTTGGATACCTTACATGTATATTTCTAGAGCAGATAAAAATCATGTCATTATTGACTGGTAATGTGGATCCTGGAATGTTCATGTAAATGATTACATTTTTTCTTTGAAATCTCATAATTATTGTTACCAAGTTCAGTTAACAAGATTGCTTAATACAATTAATACCTTTTTATTAAATTATTTAATGTTTCATTTTTTGTTTTATATGTTTTTTTTTTGAACTGATGAAAAAAAATCACGTGATATTATTCGTGTTTCCTTTCTTGTACTTTTTGTATGAAAGGGTTTATGCTCATCCAAAACTTAAATTTTCTAATCATTAACATTGATATACTGTCACTGTCATTTCTCTTTTATGTGTTGGGTACCACTTTTTATATGCCTGCCATAAGGATGTTGTCTGTCTGTCTTTTACCAATGTCACTTCTGCACAATAATTCACCATCTACAATTACCTGATTTTGTGGATGACTTCCACTTGGGATAAGAAAGAACCCTGTTGATTTGAAAGTCAAGAGATTAAAGGTCAAGATCACTGACTGAAAGAAGAAACAGGATTTCCACACAGTAACATTTCCATCACATACCCAGGTTAAAAATAATCCTTTTGATTTTTGTATCCAATGTCATGGTCACTCTGAAACAAAACATGGTTTCAGCACAGTATATCTAGTTCTACATTTCAGACCAGGACCAAACTTTCTTGATAGATTGCACTTGGTGTAATAATAATAAGGTTATTGATTTGAGAGTGAAAAGGTCATAGGTCAAGATTACTGTGACAGATTTACCAATTACCAAAAAAATGGATCTGACCATTAACAGATCTGCATTAGATTACAGCTAGCAACCAGTCATCTTACTCATAGCATTAGATTACAGCTAGTAACTAGTCATCTTGCTCATATCATTAGATTACATCTAGCAACCAGTCATCTTACTCATAGCATTTGATTACAGCTAGTAACCAGTCATCTTAATCATAGCATTAGATTACAGCTAGCAAACAGTCATCTTGCTCATATCATTAGATTACAGCTAGCAAACAGTCATCTTACTCATAGCATTAGATTACAGCTAGTAACCAGTCATCTTACTCATAGCATTAGATTACAGCTAGCAACAAGTCATCTTACTCATAGCATTTGATTACAGCTAGTAACCAGTCATCTTACTCATAGCATTAGATTACAGCAAGCAACCATTCATCTTACTCATAGCATTTGATTACAGCTAGTAACCAGTCATCTTAATTATAGCATTAGATTACAGCTAGCAAACAGTCATCTTGCTCATATCATTAGATTACAGCTAGCAAACAGTCATCTTACTCATAGCATTAGATTGCAGATAGCAACCAGTCATCTTACTCATAGCATTAGATTACAGCTAGTAACCAGTCATCTTACTCATAGCATTAGATTACAGCTAGCAACAAGTCATCTTACTCATAGCATTTGATTACAGCTAGTAACCAGTCATCTTGCTCATAGCATTTGATTACAGCTAGTAACCAGTCATCTTAATCATAGCATTTGATTACAGCTAGTAACCAGTCATCTTAATCATAGCATTAGATTACAGCTAGCAAACAGTCATCTTGCTCATATCATTAGATTACAGCTAGCAAACAGTCATCTTACTCATAGCATTAGATTGCAGATAGCAACCAGTCATCTTACTCATAGCATTTCAATACAGCTAGTAACCAGTCATCTTACTCATAGCATTAGATTATAGCAAGCAACCAGTCATCTTACTCATAGCATTAGATTACAGCAAGCAACCAGTCATCTTACTCATAGCATTTGATTACAGCTAGTAACCAGTCATCTTAATCATAGCATTAGATTGCAGTTAGTAACCAGACATTTTATTAATAGCATTAGATTACAGCTAGTAACCAGTCATCTTGCTCATATCATTAGATTACAGCTAGCAAACAGTCATCTTGCTCATAGCATTAGATTACAGCTATTAACCAGTCATCTTGCTAATATTGCAATTATGACATCTCAGAGATTAGATTTTAACTTGTTACATTAATGAATAAATATATGTAGTGATTATTTTTCAGTTGAATATTAAATCTTTTACAAATTCAGATCTGCCAACCTTTATGATTTGACCATTTTTTTTTTTTTTTTGATGTGACCATTAAATTGCTGACTTGTGGAATAATAGCAAATACAGTAGACTCTCGATTATCCGTGGTAGAGGTGGGGAGAGCTAGCGCGTATAATCAGAAACAGCGGATAAACCAAAGTGCATATATACAATCCAGTTATAGTGGAACTTAGTTAACTTAGTTAATTTTTTCGCTGTAATATCCTAATTATGTTTACCTTTTGTGATGCAGGCCAATGTTCTTCTTCACTAATATCCGAAAGTCGTAACACGAAAATAAATAATTAAATTTAATACGATTATGTTTAACATTAAAATAAAGGAAGATGAATAAATGAACAAACAAAAACAATGAATGTTTAGGAAAAGTAGTCTTTTATTGATTTCTGTTTTAATGACAGCTTCTTTCTTCTTTATGGTTGCTCTCAATCTGCGTAATACCAATTTATCTTAGAGCAGAGAATCACTTTGTTGCTCCAGATACTCTAGCAAACCCTCAGTCCATTGAAGAGCAGATGAATTGTTTATCCTTGTTTCAGGATTAAGTTCCATGTCTTCGTCGTCATTCTCATCAGAATCTGTTGTCTGCCCTTGTGCACTTTTAATGATTTCACTGTCGGACAAAACCTCACACCCTAGATCGTCACAACATTAAACCATTCTAAAATATTTCCACTATCAACTTCCCTACCACCCTCTATACTCTGTAAAATGGCGGCTAATTCAGAAGTCGAAATCTCTTCTTCATCGAAACTATTGCAGTCGACAGTTTCAACTTCAGGAAATATTTTTTTCCATGATTTACTAATTGTGGTTGGCTTTATGGAATCTCAGGCATGTGCAACTTCGTAGATAGCATCCAGCAATGATACTGTTTTTGAGAAAGTTTTTAAATCATTGCCTTCTTCCACTAACTTCTATAGAAGTCATCCTCTATATAGTCTCTTCATAGCAGAAATCACCTCTTGATCCATTGGCTGGATTAGCACAGTTACATTAGGTGGCAAATAATATGTTATTATTTTACCGTCAGCAGACTGCAAAACCTCTTCATTTGGATGGCTTGGAGCATTGTCTAATAAAAGAATGGCTTTCTCTGGCAAACCTTTCGATTTCAGATGCTCGCGACTTGTGGTACAAAGTTTTCATGCAACCATGTTTTAAAAATTGTGGTATCCATCCATGCTTTCTTCTGATTAAAATATGTCAAAGGCATATTAGTTTTTTTCAGTTTCCTTGAAACAACGCAGCTTTTTAGCTTTTTCGATTACAGCTAATTTTATTTTATGAGAACCAGTAGCATTTGCGCAACATAAAGCAGTGATTCTTTCTTTGCTGGATTTATGCCCCTGGTGCTCGACTTTCTGATTTATGTGCTAATGTTTTTGTGGGAAGACATTTCCAATTTAGGCCAGTTTCATCAGCATTATAAATTTGTTCAGGAGTCACCTGTTGCTCTTCTATGAACTTTTGAAAATCATTTTGGAACTCATTTGCAACTGTTTCATTGTTGCTTAATTTTTCCCCATGTATAGAAATCTCACGTATTCCATGCCGCTGTTTGAATCGCGTCAGCCATCCCGAGGATGCATTGAAATCACCTTCCATTCTTAATGCATCAAAGTATAATTTTGCCTGTTTTGTGCAGATAATTCCTGAAACAGGAATGTTTTGTGCCCTTTGTTGGTTAAACCATTGCAACATCGCTTTATCAAGCTCATCATAAGTTGACAGTTTCATTGTTTTTCTGCTTGTTAAGCCACTTGATGAATCAGAATTACTGGCGTAGTTAATCAATTTATTTATTTTTTCAGAGATTGCGAACTGTTGTTTCACCTATACCATATTGTAAAGCTAAGTTTTTGGTAGACCCGTCTTGCTCAAGTTTCTTAATTATGTTGAGTTTTTGGTTAATTGTTAAAACTATGTGCTTCCTTTTCCGCTCCATTATCCTCTTTCCAACACAAAAACTTAAATACAGTATTTTTGGACACAACTGAAGTAGCCTACTGTACTGATAATAACTGAAGAATCGTACTGTTCTTTTAACAGAACTCCTTCCCCCACTACCAAAAAAAAAGGTGTTTAACATCCGCAATTTCCTTGGGACAGGAAATAAAGCCCTATTATAAAATTATATAACAACTTTAGCCAGGAACCAGTCATAAGCCCGAGTCATCGTTAAACATGTCGGTCAACTTCCTGTATAAAATTTTCGATTTTGAAATTGTCGCATAACTCCCCATCTTTTTAAGATATGAAGTAAAAAATTCTTTAAAAATACATTGCCACGGTTAAGCCGCAAAGCGGTTAAACCGCACGCGGATAATCGAGAGTCTATTCTAATACCAAAAACTACACACTTTGATGCCAAATCTAGATAATGGTTTGTCCAGGTTTGATCCATATCCCTGGATCATATTATTATTAGATTTGTCGGAGTTGGTCTTAAAAAGTTCAGACAGTCAGTACAGAAGTATAAATAGGAAAATTCATCATGAAAGGAAAT
Organism: Potamilus streckersoni; assembly: GCA_016746295.1. Lineage (NCBI taxonomy): Eukaryota > Metazoa > Mollusca > Bivalvia > Unionida > Unionidae > Potamilus > Potamilus streckersoni. The sequence goes on along the minus strand of JAEAOA010000864.1, from coordinate 337,284 downwards.
AAGCAGGAAGCCAATAATTATGTTTATTGGACATCTTGTCATGTGGATTTGAGTATATCTTATAGCAGGAGAGATGATTGCTGTTGCAATATGAAATTAAATTGAAAAACAATGATGTCCAATTGGGAGTTGTATCTAGAAACCATTGATCTATATGGGTTTTGGAACTGCAGTTTTTTTTTAAACTGTGCTAGAGGTGATTAGGGTTTAGGTATACGTTTAAAAAAAATTCAGTTGAACATAATGTTTTAATTTGCTACATCAGGTCAGAAATTTTTAAATGCATACTTTTCAGTTTGGCACTAGTAGTACATATTTAATTACAGCTTACAGAAAATTGTTCTAACTTACAGGGAAACATCAGATGTGTTATTGAGGTCTTGTTAGTTTTGACAGGTCTGAAAATTGCTAGAAAAGCTGAATTGTGGTAGGGTAACAGAAATTTCATTCTAAATGTTCCTTTCAGTGAAAGATATACAACAAAATATGTAGAGCAAGTGCATTTTCCATATAAAGCTGTTTTTCTTTCTCTGCTTAAGAATGAAGCTATTTTGAAGAAAACAGCAGAGGACTATCAGCAGAAGTTAATAAAGACAGAAAAGAAGTTGGCTGTAACCAAACAGGATGCAGATAAACTTGAGCAGTGAGTTGTCTCCCTTTAATTTATATTGGGCAGTTGTCAGTCGGGACTATTGCAGTGAACAACATATATCATTCCTGTCAAAGATGCAGATTTGATTTAGTATAATCTAACTCATGCATGCTTTTTATTATGTTTGGGGAGGGGGTAATAGTCCCTCACCTTGAGCTAATTATTACCAGCCATTTTGTATCATGATACATGTCATGGTAATTACTCTCAATGTACCAAATGTATTACAGTTGTATCATTTACTGAAAGATATGAAAGTAAGTTCATGTTTGCAAAACAAATATTTCTTGTAGGATATGCTAAATTTTCACATAGAAAAACTAGCTGTTTTTTGGTATCTTTTTTATCTGTTCTCTAAATAGTGATTAAATACTCTAAAAATACACTAAAATAATTGTAAAACATTATTAGGCAAAAAATTGTTTTTCCTATTGCAATGATTTGAAAATTACAGTAGGTAGGTTTTGTTTTTTCTTCCTTTTTTAATAAAAAAGTGAGTTAACCCTTTCATCACTAAGTAACTTTGTAGGCATAGAGTCCTCAACACTAAGTAACTTTGTAGGCATAGAGTCCTCAACACTAAGTAACTTTGTAGGCATAGAGTCCTCAACACTAAGTAACTTTGGAGTTGTAAAGCAAAATGACTTGTGGACTTTGAAACAACATAACTTGGCCAATGTTAAAGATATCTGGCTAGATTAGGTGTCAAAATCAAGGTTAAAAATCAAATTTTATGACTAATTCAATAAAAACTTTGCATATCTATTACAACTGTTAAAATGCAGGTACAAACAGGTAACACAACAGGTAAAATACAAGTAATTATTTTATTACCTCTTAGAAAACTTAAAAAGTTCTCAAAACTTGTTCAATTGACCCTAGATGTACTAATGAATAATCACAGTAGCAACACAAGTCTTTCTTTCATGGTGTCCATAATATATAAAATTCTATAAAATAAACCAAAATGATCTCCAAGGTGAGATCTGTCCACACACCTATTATTGCCTCTGCCATGTTTGATCGTCGCATTGAAGTTCGATAAACGGACAATTTTTCCAAAAACTTCATCTGAATAGAATATTTGAAAATAATCCGAAGCTTTCCTGGAGCCATCTAACTCTCGGGTGTGCCCAACTGTCAGAAAACTGAAACAAATCTCTTTGGTTTTCGGGCTTTGTCCAAAAAAAACCCCACGTGGAGCGTACAATTCCTCTGGTTCAAAACCTTCAAAGTCCTCTTCATCGTAATCACTGTCACCCACAAGTGCATTCCATTGTCTCTCCATACGTCTTCTCTCATTTTTATCCAAATTTACCAGGTCGAAATTATTTAAATCCTCTGAAAACTCTCCTCTAAAATTCCCTCAAATGCCGCCATTTTGGATACAAATTTCAACATTCGGAAAACACGTTAAAAGTTCCTACTTTGTTCGTTATTTCTAGTTGTATACAAGCTAAACTCACAAGATCATCCAAATATAACATCTACATCACCAGATGGAAGTTATTAGAGGTACCCCGAAAGATATTTAGTCTGGTACTATAATGTTAAAGAAGAACACTGCCCCAGACCGAAAAGTCGGTCCATAGTGTTGACGGGTGTAGTTCCCCTGAAACGGTTAAGCGGTCTGCCGTGATGAAAGGGTTAAGTGCTGGGAAAAACTGGTTCTGTTAAATGCACAAATCAATTTCAGGAATTTTTGAAGGAAAAAATATTATTATTTTTTTTTTCACCCTTGGAAGAAAGTGATAGGGTTGAAAACAAAAAACAGCAATGGTTGGCCAAATGGAAACACAATTTTTTTGGTTTGCCTTATTGTATTTAGCCATGTAGATGCATATGGCATGGAACAATAAATGGATATAATATCTCTATTTAAGACTTCATGGGTAATGTCTTTTTCTATCCAAGTGCACTTTTAGATACATTTCCTTTTAGTTATCACTTGTTGGTATGGTCCACTCAAGTCAAAAATACAAAGGTCATTGTCTGCAGAGTAAACACACCATGTGCTGTAAACCAGTTTACAAGTAATGGGGTAGATTAGCAAAGTTGGTGTGGCACCTGTAAAGTCTTGTTTTGTTTTCTGCTGAATTTTGTTATCCTTGGATATTTTGTGCTTAATGATGATTTGTTTGCTTTCTTGATCATACTCCTTTATTGGATATATGGAAGTGGAAGGTAAGGTACTGGTTTCATTTCAATGAGAGATGTGGGCATTTATTTAATTAGACTGTGATACGTGATTTTAGAGGAAGTAGATCATTGGAAATCAAAATCATGCATGTGGTAAGTGTGCTACAGTAATACAAAAAGCCCTTCAATTCAATACATACAGACATGCCAACCATTATGTTTTTTGGCATAATCAGCACTTTTTATTCCCCACCTAATTATATCTTGCACTTGATTGTGTATGGTTTACACTTTTTGGATACATTAAAATAATAAATATAAGCCAATTAAAGTTTATGTTTGTCATTTTTATTATCATTCCATTAATTCCACTGATGCTCTTAAAAAATGGCTTGCATAAGAATAGCATAAGGGTATTAAATATCCTAGACATACATGTGATTTCTAATTTTCTATTTATAGCAACTATAAAATGACACATTTTCAAGAAAACAGACAGGTTTTATTTTAATTTGAAACTTTCTCACAGATTCATTATATAAGATAGTTCAGTAGTGACAAGTCCATACCTTTAACCCTTTAACTACTACACCTGTTGTGCAGGCTCACTACTGCTGAGTGCTATCATATCAGTTACCCAGACTACTGAGGCTAGTTGCTAGGGTGAATACTACAGCATTTACATGGCTGACTACAGAAACTGACATTAACAACATGGTTACATTTATTTTCATTATTTCAATAGTTTTTGTTGGATTTTAGTGAAATAAAAAACAGTCTACCTTGTATAGTGTCTGTTATTCATATACTTCTACTTTATATACTGCTACATCCCATCATAAAAGAAATCCAAGTCATGGAAACTGTTTGAATCACACAAAATAAATCCAATATTTACAAATCAACATATAAAAACACAAATAAAATCAGCACTAATTAGTAAGTTGAGAGTGGTACCTCTCAAAACAGTCATGATCCACACATAAATGAACTTGGCATTGTTTACAACCAAGGAAAACTTCATGTCTCCTCCCTTCTTTTGAACACATAATGCATCTCCCACGTTTTGGAAACCGTCCTGGCCAGTGACTTAAACCTTCAGCATCAACATTGGATAGAGCTTTTCTTTTTCTGCTTCCTTGAAAACCAGCAACCATCTGTTTTGCCAAATTCATTCTAAATTCAAACTGTGTACTCTTTTTTTTCTTTACAGGACTTGGTCTTGTTTTTGGTGATTTAGTGACTCTTTCATACAGATTAGCGCATTACATATTGCTGTATCAACGACAAACCAAAATAGGTACTTCCACCATTTCTTTGCTTTACGGCAAGAACTGTATTGCATTTTGTTTTGGTCTGCAATATCTACCCCTCCTTTGTTTTTGGAATATTCATCAGCAATTTTTGGGCAAGTTACTTCTTTTCGTCTGCCAGTTTTTTCTTTTCGTGTTACACTGGATAGCTGTGTTGGATCCATATTATTAAACAAGATATGGACAATTTTCTTGTCTTTCCAGGCAACACAGACCAGGGTCTCTTTTTGCATTGTTTTCATATCTCCCTGGTTTTTTAAACCACTTGGTTTTTTTTAAAGGTTCTGGCATTCCTTTCCTATTTCCTCGGACTGTGTCACAACAAAAGAGACCATCCCGGCATAAATCTTCAAATAATTGTGAACTTGAAAAGAAATTGTCCATATATATATATGATGGTTTTTATTTATTAACTTTCTGGTAAGGTCTTTCACCACTCTAGCTCCTAATCCTTCCTCTGTCATTCTCTCTCTCTGTCCATCGGGCTTTCCAACATATACTTGAAATTCATGGACATAGCCAGTTTGGGGGTGGGCTCTTTCCCAGACTTTAATACCAAACTTTGTGGGTTTGGCTGGAAGGTATTGCTTGAATGACAGTCTTCCTTTAAAAGCAATCATTCTTTCATTAATTGACTGATTTTTTGGAGGGGTATAATTTTCCAGGCATTTATGCAAGACTGTGTCATAGAAAGGTCTTATATGAAAAATCTTGTCGTGCCCTGGTTGACCTCTTGGTGGATTGACTCTTGTATCATTGGCATGGAAATATTTCCCTATTTTTTCAAACCTTTCTCTGGTCATGATTTCAGGTATTCCTGGGATCCCAAAATATACAGATATCATCCAGGCAATGGAATATTTGGGTATCTGCATAATGCTCATAACGATATATATTCTAAGATATGCAAACATCTCGGTAATGCTGGTTTCATACCATTTTGGGTCTGGCTTTGTGTCCCCCATTTTCTTCGCATAATCATTGGTTTCTTTGATAAGTTTTTCCACCAAACATTCAGGGAAAAACTTGAGAAAAAAATCTTTCTCATTGCTAAGTGGTCCAAGCTCAATTGTCGAACCAACTTGAGAATTAAAATCGTTTATCTCAAACACGGCGAGGTCGTCACTCCATTGTGCAAGTGGGGCTATGTTTTCCTCGTCGTCTGATTCGAAATCATTTACATTAGTTGATGAAACTGGACTAACTTCAATATCGGATAAATTTTCTAACAAAGATCCATTAAATTGTTCAACATCAGCTACACTAAATCCTTCGAAGTCGCTCACATCTGAATCGGAATTCATCTTGGTTTCTCTCAACAACACACGTTTCGTAAAGTGCTGGAAAACTCCTTCCTGTGTGTCTAAATATAACCGCCCAGCTTTCAAACTGGTATCAAAATGTTGAGCAACCAGTTCTCTCATTGGTTATAATAATAAATTTTTAAACTTTTGTTCTTTCAACCAATCAACATTAAGCTAACACAGCCCTCACGTCCGCACAGATGTGACACTGGGGTTTCGAGTAGTGTTAAACTATGCACACATAAGTGACACTGGGGTTGTACACAAGGCTTATCGATACTGCATATATGCGTCAGTGGGGATTGGGAGCTATTTACAGGCGACGCTTAGATGTGACAGTCATAGCTAAAGGGTTAAAGAAAATGGCACCAGGCTTTAAATGTGTGATGTGCAGATGTTTTAGGATTGAAAATGTTGGAACAGATGGATCTTACCAAACTTGAGCACATTTCAAATCACAAAAAGGTACAAAACAAAATCACTCTAAAAACTTTAAAAGAAGAATATGAGAGTAATGTAATACAGCACTCGGATTGAGCATAAGATTGTCAGCTTCATTGCAGAATTCAAGACTTCGTGTCTTTTTGATCAATGAAAGTTACAAATTTAGGGTAGTTAAAATAAGAGCTGAATATAACTAGTTTGTCAGCATATTTTGTGTTTGTATCCTGGTTCTAATCCATATGGATTTTGTCCATTTCTGATAAAAATTTTGACAGGATGCAGAACCATGTTAGTAACAAAACTATTTTTCATACAGTAATGTAGTTATGGCATGTAATATATAGATTTCACTTTTGATACTCAAATAATGCTTTCTTTGCCAAAATTTCATTAGCAGAAATTATTCTTCCACATGTGAGGTTAGCTTGTATGTTGATATTTAATAACAAAATAAAACATTCAAAGTGTGTGCTATAAAAGTTATACAGATAGTTCTATATTTATAATCAGATTCGGCATTGAAGTTAACCATGATCAAATTGTTTTTTGTTTTTTTTTGTCATAAATATGGAAGGTAAGTCTAAATTGTCGTGTTCATTTGTCCTTTTGCCATTCAAATCTTGGTTTAATTTTGTGTTTGGGTATATTTAAATTGTATATTTTGCAAAATTTTGTCACTTGTTATCAGGTTTGTTCTCACTTGCAGTTAATATTGAGCCTTGACTTTTACAGGTTCCTGACTTATCATTTGCCAAAGTGAAGAAAGCTTGGCCTATTTATGGCATGATATTTGTGTGTTCTATAAAGATCTTTATAGTTTGAATGCATTATTGATGTTTTATTTTTCTTAGTGTCACTAAAGAGTTGGAGAAAGTTATGGCTGCTAAAGAATCAGAGGTGTCCAGATTAGAAGCTGCTTTGAAAATGAAGGATCTGCAGATTTCAAAACTTGAACAGAGCTTGGAACAAAAGGTATTAATGTAGCTTGATTTTATCAGGTTTGCTACCATTGTAGCTGATATTGGGCATCTTCCTGTCATCAACAGTCAAATTGATCTCATCAGTCTTGCTTTCCATTGCAGCAGATGTTGGGTATCTGCCTGTTGACAAGTCATGTTGATTTTGTCAGGCTTGCCGATACAGATCATCTTCCTGTCAATAGCAGTCATTTTAATCTCAATTACCATATTTACAGCATGTTTTCTGACAGCAAAAATAAATTGCTTTTTTGTTGTCTGAGTACATATTAAATTCTTTAATTATGTGACCAAAAACAGTGAAAGATAAATTTGTGGTACTTATTGTTTTTTCTATCTGATAAATGTCCATCCACCAGAAAACACAGCCAAACATGTATTGGAGCCACGATAGTGTGCGTATTTTCAAAAAGAACTGCCATATTAGTAATCTTCCAATTTACAGTTTAACCCTCTACTAATCAGTGATCAATAAAATCTACCTTACCATGGCTCGAATTTAACACACATTTCTTTGTAGCCAGAAGGACTAGTATGCTAAGAAATTTACTAGTCCTGCCAAACCTTACAAGTCCTGTCCAAAAATATAATGTCACATACTTGTATTGAGCTTAACAACAATATTATTCATAAATTACATTATCATATGAAACACAGAAGTACAGAATAATAAATCAGATCCTGCTTCAAATTATCAATCAATCAATTCACATTTCTTGTTTCTCATGATAATCTGGTTCCATTTCCAGAAAGGGATTCAAGTGTCCTTTCTCATCCTCCACCTGCACTCTGGGTCCATATGGGGTTTGTTCTTGTCTCCTTTCATATCTCCTTGAAACATTCCATAAATGCATAAGCAGCATTACTCGTGATTGATCATGTTGGAATATCATTTGTATGAAACATTATAAAGAGTAGGTAGGACAGAACCCAAGGTCACAAACATGACCTCAAGTCACTCTTTACCATTTTCTTCTTTGAAAAACCCCTCTCAGCATCAGCAGAATGGGCTGGGATTGTCAGGATAAGGTCAATCAATGCCACAATATAATTGCAGTCTGAGGCACATCATTTTACAACTGTGGACCAAATCAAAGGATAAATGTCTTTGTAATTGCAAGGTAACAGAATACATTAATAAAATATTAATCCAAATAATCTCATCCAGCTGACACATCCATACAAAAACCGTGAAGGGTCGTCAGTTCTTTATCGTAGCTCTTTTCACCGGTTGCCACTCAAGCAGAATGTTATCCTGGCATGCAAAATTTGCACATTTCGGAACCAGTATCTTCAGTTTGGTTTAATGCAGAAAAGACAGTTATAGCTTGATGAATACAAAAATATATCTGGAGAAAGACAAGACATAGAATATGCTCATATGCCTTTAAGGACGGAAATAGCATATGGAAATTGAGGGTCATGGGTGGAACAAAGTATTTGGAAGTTACTGACCTTCTCTGTTAGATAGGGTCTTATACCAGAATGGGTCATGGAGGTAATCTGAGGTATTTGCACTTGTGGTCATACACATTCCAATTTAAACTTTGCAAGATCTTACCAGCGGTCGATTCTTCTGGTGGTATCTGCATAGCTGCTTTTCTCTCTGAACTTTTTTTTTTTTGCCCACAGCTTTCATACACTTTTACTGACTCAATTTTAAAGTTTAAGCAACTGGCAACAAAACTGGATGTTTTCTCTATCCTTGTTTTTTTATGAATTTCATACACCAGTTACACCGCATAATGTTTTTTTCTTCATAATTCAACCATTCCCTCTCTTTTGTCCATGTCTCCTGAAACGTTCGATTATGTTTTTCACTGTCGTAAGAATTACTCCTCTCTTTTTTAATTCATTTTCATTCAACTTTTTGGGTTTTTTTTCCGGTGGCTGAACAGGTTCTATAAAATACCACATTTTGTCTTATAAGAAGCGAATTGTGCCTCATTTTGAACAGTATAGTTGATGCGAATTATTTAAAGTAAGAAAATGAATGTCACAGTGTCCTTTATACAAGAAAGTCAATGTAAGAAACACCATTTCAAAACACCTTCCTTTCCCCATTAAATATCCTCTCCCTGATAAAGACTTAAGCAGTTATTCTGCAGGATCAAAGCAGTGGCTATTGTAAACACTTACAAAATATTGGCATCAGAAGAAAATGTTAGCTTAGAAAAGGTGTTCCCATCAAACAATCCCATCAGACTTGGCTTGTTCTATATAACAGCTCCAATTATGGTCTCATTAACAGCGAAAGTTTGATAATTGTTCCTAATTAATCGGATCTCAGTTTCTTGTTGAATTTAATAATAAGGTGGATCATTTTCAAATCTTAGATGCCCATGCTCAAAGATTTTAATTTCCAACAAATGTACAGCATTCTGCTTGGATATCTCCATGTGTATTCAATTATTTGTTCATTCTTGTAAAGGGAAAAAATATAAAATCTGTTCTTAGCATCATATAAAAAGTTGTTGTATGGAAAGGATGTGTCAATAAAGTCATCGTAATAAATTGATCTAATTTTTATAATTATTTTGATGCAAGTGTAAAATATGTAGTTTCCCATTTGTAACTGTTGGAGTGCTTGGCTAGCGAGTAAAAAAAAAGACCTTTAACCCTTTCATCACTAAGTAACTTTGTAGGCATAGAGTCCTCAACACTAAGTAACTTTGGAGTTGTAAAGCAAAATGACTTATGGACTTTGAAACAACATAACTTTGCCAATGTTAAAGTTATCGGGCTGGATTAGGTGTCAAAATCAAGGTTAAAAATCAAATTTTATGACTAATTCAATAAAATGTGCATATCTATCACAACTGTTAAAATGCAGGTACAAACAGGTAACAACAGGTAAAATACAATTATATTATTACCTCTTAGAAAACTTAGAATGTTCTCAAAACTCGTTCAATTGACCCTAGATGTACTAGTGAATAATCACAGTAGCAAAACAAGTCTTTCTTTCATGGTGTCCATAATATATAAAATTCTATAAAATGAACCAAAATGATCTCCAAGGTGAGATCTGTCCACACACATAAGTGACCTATATCGCCTCTGCCACGTTTGATCGTCGCATTGAAGTTCGTTAAACGGACAATTTTTCCAAAAACTTCATCTGAATAGAATATTTGAAAATAATCCGAAGCTTTCCTGGAGCCATCTAACTCTCGGGTGTGCCCAACTCTTGTCAGAAAACTGAAACAAATCTCTTTGGTTTTTAGGCTTTGTCCAAAAAAAACCCAAACCATGTGGAGCGTACAATTCCTCTGGTTCAAAACCTTCAAAGTCATCTTCATCGTCATCACTGTCACCCACAAGTGCATTCCATTGTCTCTCCATACGTCTTCTCTCATTGTCAAACAAATTTATCAGGTCAAAATTATTTAAATCCTCTGAAAACTCTCCTCTAAAAATCCTTCACTCTAAAAATCCTTCAAATGCCGCCATTTTGGATACAAATTTCAGCGTTTGGAAAACACGTTAAAAGTTCCTATTTTGTTCGTTATTTCTAGTTATATACAAGCTAAACTCACGAGATAATCCAAATATAACATTTACATTACCAGATGGAAGTTATTAGAGGTACCCCGAAAGATATTTAGTCTGGTACTATAACGTTAAAGAACACTGCCCTAGACTAATTTCCCCTGGACCGCATATGCGGTCTGCCGTGATGAAAGGGTTAATCAAACAAACATGCAAACTTTAATTTCTATGAATAACTTTTGCTGTGTTTTTTTTTACCACTTTATAATTTATTACTGTGGTCGAGGGAATAAAGTTCGATTCCACGTCATTTTTCATTTAATTATTTTTATCAGATTAATTAGGATCAATTACCAAACTTCCATTGTTAATTATGGGACCATACTTGGTGCTGTTAAGTGGAACGCACAAAATCGAATGGCTTCTTGTTATAGAAACGCACTTTTCCAAGACAGATATTGACTTCATCTTTTCATGCTAATATTTTATGACTGTGTTGACAATGGTGACTGCCTTGATTCTACAGGACATCTGCTAAAGTCAAGTCTTTATTAGGGAATGGTGTAAACAAGCGCTTACTCTTGATAACCGAAACTTGCTAGCCCATTGGTCTATTAACATTATAAAAGTAACTAGTCCAACAGGAAATATACTAGCCTTGAGCTAGCAGACTACCACTAATTTCAAACCCTGCTTACAAACGCATGCAAGCTTTATGCCTGTATAATTAAGATGTTAATACAAACTAAGTAAAAAAAAATATTGAATTTATAATTTATAATTAATTATAATATTTAAGATAGAAACATTTTAGTATTCAAGAGTAGAAATACCTTTACATGGAGGGTGAGAGGCTCCATATGGGGTGAGTGTTGTATGCAAGCCTAGGAAGGGTAAAAATAACAAGCAAGTTTCAATATACGAGTTATTAATATGTTGATATTTATTTTAATATCAAGGTGATCTATTTGTTGTGGTTCTCTTTTCTTTTTTCCCCCATCTTGCTGAGGGTACCTTCAAAATGAGTAGATCCTGTCAACTTGAAACAATCAACTGCTCAGAGATTGTTTTGAAGGATGTTGGAGATTTTGGGGTGACTAAGTGTTAATGCAATAATTTGTGTGAGTTCCTTGACAGATGTGTTCGGAAATAAAAAGCAGCCATCTGGAATTTGTTAAAATAATACACAATGTACCAAACATTCTGCACCCACAATCAATATTTATCATATTTAAAGAGGTTTATTACCTGCAGAACAAAAACTTCATTTAAACCATGCTATATAAGAAGGGTTTGTTTTTTTGCACGATGACATCTAATTTACTATTCCATACTTTTTTATGTATTGTTTAATTGTTTAATCAAAGCTGTATCTTTCAAACTTGCTTCATGGAAGTAGAGATCACGATAAATAATTGGCGACCAAATGAAGGAAACTTTGTATCAGTTAGATTAAGGGCAAACACATTGTGAATATTACTTTAAAACGATGCAGCAGATCTTTTTAAATTGTGTCTGAAACCAAATTGTAGAAAAAATTAATATGGAGCAACGTCCAGAATATTACAAATCATTTAAAAATTATATTTGTCCAAAAGAATCTTTGTCTGAAAACAAACCATGTCCTAAGACAGTTAATACGGTAACTGTCTCTTGCATAGCTTACCTATTTACAGGACAAAATGAGTTCTCTCTCCTGTTATAATGCAGTTGTTGTGGTCCATAACTACCAACTGTGTTATGTACTTAACAGTGATATGTTGAAAATTATGAGTGTATGGGGTGGGGTTGGGTACAAACTACCAGTCAAATGTATAGTAACGCCGTTAGTTTATGGAAATCAGTTGGATTTTTTTTTTCTCTACATGGTATTTATACATTTTTGTCCCAAAAATATTTAAAAAATTAAATTTAAATACAATACCATGCTTCAGGTTAATTTCTTTCAACCCATATTTGTACACATCTGATACATCAGATATTGAGTAACATCAAAAAACAACACATTTTAATTTATATACTTGCCAATTATAATTTCTAGTTATTGATGCAAAAAGTTTACATTTATATCATTTGCCCCAACAAATTATTCAATTTTGGTTGCTCTTGAGGCCAATGCATCCTGATATTTAAAGCTTCATGCTTTTTTAATTAAGATCTCACAATCACATATTTACCACTTGTACACCCATTTTGCTGTTCAATAAATGAATATCTGTCTCTAACAAGGGCACTGAGTAATGTTATGTTTATCAATAAAATATGTTGTTGTTGAGCTTAACGCCATTTTTCAGCACATGATAGGCTATTCATGGCAGCCAGTATTAATGGTGGAGGAAGAAACCGGGAAATCACCGAAAAGAACCACCGACCCACAAGAAGCTACTGGCAAGCTTTCTCACATATCCACATTCGCCGAATCCTAGACTTGAACCCACACAGACAGAGGTGAGATGGCAGTGATCCATAACGGGCAGCACTTTAGACCACTTGGCCACTAATGGGCCCCAATAATAATAATAATAAATATCAATAAAATATCTCACTTCAAAATATGTTACATCACATCATGTGCAGCATGCTTTTAGCAATTCCAAAATAACAGAACGAAAACAACAGAATAACAAACTTTGATGTAAGCCATTTAAAATCTAATAATGTCAGAAACAAACACTTTTGTTTACTAATAGTACTAATACAAATAGAATAATCATTGTTCATTCACATGATATGTGTCCCCTACTGGAAGCATTTTGTGATTGTATGTTGTTTGAGACCTGGGTTTTTTTTTTTTTTTTTTTTTGCAACATCTATGATATTTTGCTCTGCATGATTTCAATGGCTCAATAGCTGACTTTCTAGCCACTTCATCGTTTCTCAAATGCTTATATGGATTCTGAAACAGCATGAAGAATTTCTGGCAGGTCTTCCTGGTTGCTATTTATTGTATGCACTGTCAATCAGCATTTAAGTTTTCTTAGGCACCTATGAAGAATGAGACAAAGTTAGCATCAGTCTTAAATTCAGCAGCGGGGCAGTTCTCATCAATTTTGACCCATTGTTGAACATCATCAAATGAGTTAAAAAAATGTCCCAGCCTCGGCCTCTTTAACATCCTCTTCTTTGAATCCTTCAGAATAACAATCCTATTCACAGAATGGACTTTCCTTTTCCTGGATGTCTCCATTGCAACACTAAATGCCTTAATTCACTTGTAACTGCTGTTAATACTGAACACACTGAAATCTATTTCACTGGAAAATGACAACTGTTTGAATGGACCTTATTTGTTGCTACATTATGCAAATGAACATCAGTCTGTTCTGGGCTGCATGGTGGCAAATACAAAAGACATGCCATTGACAATCCATTCTGTTAATGGTTGATAACCAGCTGTCAGAAAACAATGATAGATAATACACTGGTCTTCTGTATCATTGGCAACTGATTTGCTGGGATGCCTTTAGTGCTAAATGCAAATTTGACAGTTCTGTGTACTTTAGCCCATTACAGTAGTTGACATGGACCAGTGACAATTAGGGCTTGTACGAGACATTGGTAATTGTGAGTATGCAATATTCCATTTGGAATATCTTGCATTGCCTGAATACAAAAGTGGCAAATTAGAGTTAAATTTTGACTGTAAAAACACATTCTGGGAATGTTCCAATCAAGTGCTGTAGTTTCATAAAAAGTTTTCAATTGACATAGCAGCGCCATGTTATATCTGGAATCATGTTATAGCAAAAGCATGTTGTAATGAGGAGACGTGTAATATAAGAATTCATCTGCCCAGAGAGTGAACATTCCAGGATATTTTGGAATTTCAAACCAGTAGAACACATAACCAGTCTGCTAGCCCATGCGCAGTAGTCATCAACTTTTTTGGATGATGCTTTTTGTAGCAGTTCTATTCAAACGCTATGCAGTATATTTTGACTTGAGCTTGTTGTCTATAGGACTTATGGTACTAATTGTATTGAAAAGTAGGAGCTAACCTATAATTTAATATTCACTAATGTAATCCTTGACAAGCAGAACTGTGCACATTGCTTACTTATGTACATGTGTATTGAACTACTATTCCTAGGGCTGTCAAGAAAATCAAGGGTGGATATAAGACACACGGTACTAATTTTATTGAAAAATGGGAACCAGCCTAGAAATGGGCGAACATTAAATAGAGTATATACGGGTTTGGGTGACCAGGATTGATTGATAATGTAAGTTATGTTTTAGGAAAAAGAATCTTTTGAGACTTCATCCTAGTTGAAAGTAAATAAAAAGAGATAAACTGTTTTATTGATGGAATTTCAGTTCTTTAATAGTCTTGAGTTTAGAACACTCATTACTAAAATTAGCACCTGACTCTTTGGTGCGGAATTGAAAGCATGTTTCAAACATGCATGTCCAGAAAATGCAGCGGCTCATATCCTTTTCTCTGCACAGAAGCTGACTTCCAGGTTTCATCTATACTGATAAACATAAGTTTGGCTCATGAGCACTCCAAAATTTTGTTATTGAATTTTTAATAGCATGGTGTTTGCATAGGTTTTCTATGGGAACTGAATTAGTACCATGATTCCTATAACACAATAGATATCAAAACTATGGTTTTCTTCAGTATTCTAGAGTGTAATACCTTCAATTCATTGCATATTGTTTGTTGAATTAGCTCTTTGAGAGTTTATTGGCAGTTTTTTTTATACCATATTCAGTATTGCCATTTAAATACTCTCACTCACTTTTTTGTATAGGATTATATAGGGCTGGTTTCACCATATTGTCTTCACTACTAAGGCACAGTGTTGGACTTTTAAATGGTATATATTTCAGGTCTCCCACTACTCAATCATTATCTTTTTACCCAACTAATGTGTATAGTACTGTTGTTAATGCATCGTCAGAAGCACTCCAGGTTTATTTGGACTATGTTGTTTTCCAATTCTGTTATGTGCTCTTGATTAAGCTGCAGTACCTAGGGCTTTAACTAGGATAGTGACAGTAGTTGATGTCCACCTTAGGTCACTTGGAAACCCAATCCTCCACTATTCCAACTACTGGTTAATCTGCAATGGCCTTTGAGTCCCTCAGGCAAGGTCAATCTTGTTTCTGGTCCTTATTGATCCAGATGGACTTTCTACACCAACCTAGAGAAATAGCAGATAGTTTCATTTCAGGATTTAGTAAATGTGGTGATGAATATCCTCATTAACAATGGGTGAGTCCATGTCCCAAGGGACAGAGTTGATCAGATCCTGGCCCAGATTGAGGTGCTAAGGGACAGAGTTGATCAGATCCTGGCCCAGATTGAGGTGCTAAGGGACAGAGTTGATCAGATCCTGGCCCAGATTGAGGTGCTAAGGGACAGAGTTGATCAGATCCTGACCCTGATTGAGGTGCTAAGAGCAAAGACCTTGTTGGCTTGCGTATATATATTTCTTCTGCTGACATTGAACTCCACTACTTTCTCGAGGAAGACTGCACTTAAACTGAGAACTCTGATTTCTTTAGAACCAGATTTTCACAACCATTTGAGTTTTTGGTTAAATCAGGACCAATGTCAGACTAGTTAACATGAATAAACCCAAACTCCAGTCTTATCCAGTCATAGACAATTATCACATTCGGGATGGGACACTCACTTGGAGTTGTTAGTGCTTTAGGGTTCCTGATTCTGGAAAGAAACTACCTTCCACATCAATAATAATTTTAGCCCAACAGGGTGCTTTAATAAAATAAGTCTCTGATGGTATTCTCTCACATCCTTATGGTGGTAGTTTGTCTCAGTCAAGGAGGCACACATTTTCTTCACTGTGCATGGAAAATTGGAACCTCTTTCACTCGGAAACCTTGGAATGGATTTCTCTATGAGCTTGTCATATCCTAAGCAAAGTAGTATAATGTGGTTGATAGTCCAGGAAAAGCAAGGTGGTCCTCACCAAAAGGGTTCAGCACCAATCTGTAGCAGATTCCCCATTCAGACTGGGTGAGATTTTGGTAGACTTGGTTATGATGAGACTAAACAACACTTGACATTTTCCTTTCCTAGACCAGAGAGCCTCAGCAGTGGACAATTTCAGCCTGAAGTGGTATTGTCAGTTTGTTTATAACTTGTAGGATGATGCTTCAGAAAGTCAAGACTTCACTGCTCATCTCATTTTGATAATTCATCTGTGGCCCCAAAAATTATGGTTTAATGATCATCTACTGGTATTTCAGCAGGACATTGACACAGAGGAGGGACATTCTCTCAGATTACAATGCCTTTCTTCTGCAAAACATCCTAGATTTTCATGTTTTGCTTATCTCTAATGATCTCTCCACCAAGACAAGATTTCAATCAGTTATATGCATTGTTCAGGTTAGGATATGCCCAAGGCCCAGTGAAGAATCTTTTGCAATTGGAGTAATAGGGAAACAAGTTAATCCCAGCTTCCCCTCATTGTGCATGGTAGCTGATTTTCTTCCTTTTTGAAGACAGACAATGCTCAGTTTATAATATTTGGGGCAATAGGGCAGTGTATCCAATACTTGAATATAAAAAAGCCCACTATCAGTTTCGATTCTCATATTGCAGTCAGGTGTTCTGAGTTGCAGATGATCTGTGTCTCATTTTCTAATGCACTAATGGAATATCTTGTATGTGTTATGGTCTTTAATTTAAAAACAAAACTTTAAACCATTGGGTCTTATAAGAACCTCTTTCTGCCATTCACATCTGCAAGGCAAAAAAAAAATCAACTTCCTGTCTTGTCTTTTAGAATAAGGTTGTCTCTTCAATGCCAATTACAAATTGGTGTTGCTTCTTTGCCAACAAGATTTCCTGGATAGGTTTACTCCCTAATGAGATCCACAGTCTGAGGCCAGTACCCCCAGTTTTTACCAAAGAGTTGTATCTTATCCTGCTTTATTACTACAGTTGCCTTTTAGAGTAATATCAGGTCCAGTTGGGCACTTCTGCTTTAATTTTACTACTAACATTATCTCTTTCTCTCTCTCTCTCTCTCTCTCTCTCTCTCTCTCTCTCTCTCTCTCTCTCTCTCTCTCTCTCTCTCTCTCTCTATATATATATATATATATATATATATATATATATATATATATATATATATATGCATACATACATACATAATTATATTATTTTCTTTCAGGACAAAGAGGTGAAAGAAGTAACTGACATTTGTGAAAAGCTCTTGGGTGGTGTTACACATAAATAAAGTATGTGATACCTCACTGCAGGATATAGTGTACACCATTAGGTTATACAGTGTCGAGGAACTCACAGGTTGTTGTGTACACCAAAAGGACCCACATGATTGATGACATCTTTTATAGATTTAAAATATGAACACTTAAAAATTTAAGTCAGCAGTTTTGGAATGTAAAGGACTGTTTCTTTTTATTGTATGCAAAAGATATTTCTGTACAACAGAAAAAACTCCTTAATTGTTGAACATTCTACCACATGTCATGTGACTCCACTGTGATATGTGAGTCCTGCTAGCAGTACATGTGTTTTATCGGCTAATTTTGAACCTGCATCAGCAGACAACAAAGTATTGGTATGGTTTAACTTTTCTGGTAGCTCTGAAAAAAGTAAGGTTTCATCAGAGGTTGTTAATAGAGTTCTCATATTAGACTCAAAATAATAATTTGAAGGGAAAAACAAAGATCCATCCTTTTTTCCAAGCTTGCCTTATTTTTGTTCATTGTAATGTATAATTTTCCACAAAATGATAAATGGTTAAAAAGGTCCAAAGTAATAATGCCTGCTTATTTTGTTGTTTTATTCACCAAGTACTGACCATTTGCATATCTTTCTGCTAGTGTACAGATATCTGGTGTTGATTTATATTTTGGCCTTTGAATGAGTCTGGTTCCTTGTCCTAACTATTAGTATTTTGAAGATATATAGGCAGGATTCAGATTCTGACATAATGGCAAGTCTTTCTAAAGTATTTAGGGAATAATTTTGAAGATATGTAGGCAGGATTTAGATTCTGACATAATGGCAAGTCTTTCTAAAGTATTTAGGGAATAATTTTGAAGATATGTAGGCAGGATTCAGATTCTGACATAATGGCAAGTCTTTCTAAAGTATTTAGGGAATAATTTTGAAGATATGTAGGCAGGATTCAGATTCCAACATAATGGCAAGTCTTTCTAAAGTATTTAGGGAATAATTTTGAAGATATATAGGCAGGATTCAGATTCCGACATAATGGCAAGTCTTTCTAAAGTATGTAGGGAATAATTTTGAAGATATGTAGGCAGGATTCAGATTCTGACATAATGGCAAGTCTTTCTAAAGTATTTAGGGAATAATTTTGAAGATATGTAGGCAGGATTCAGATTCCAACATAATGGCAAGTCTTTCTAAAGTATTTAGGGAATAATTTTGAAGATATGTAGGCAGGATTCAGATTCTGACATAATGGCAAGTCTTTCTAAAGTATTTAGGGAATAATTTTGAAGATATATAGGTAGGATTCAGATTCCAACATAATGGCAAGTCTTTCTAAAGTATTTAGGGAATAATTTTGAAGATATATAGGCAGGATTCAGATTCCAACATAATGGCAAGTCTTTCTAAAGTATGTAGGGAATAATTTTGAAGATATGTAGGCAGGATTCAGATTCCAACATAATGGCAAGTCTTTCTAAAGTATGTAGGGAATAATTTTGAAGATATGTAGGCAAGATTCAGATTCTGACATAATGGCAAGTCTTTCTAAATTATGTAGGGAATAATTTTGAAGATATGTAGGCAGGATTCAGATTCCAACATAATGGCAAGTCTTTCTAAATTATGTAGGGAATAATTTTGAAGATATATAGGTAGGATTCAGATTCTGACATAATGGCAAGTCTTTCTAAAGTATTTAGGGAATATTCTGTTGTCTTGAAGATTGTGATCTGTTGAAGAAATTTCACATTTTTTGCTGATAATGAAATAGTTCTAACTCATTAAATTACTTTCATTGGCTGATGGTCAAGGTCTAGTAATGCAAATTTAAGGATATATGATAAAAAAAATGTGTGCATTCTAAGACGTATGCAAAAGAAACTAGTGAAACCACTGTTTTATAGTTTTAGTGATGCAAAGTCAAATATGTGACATGGTGCAATGTACATGTAAGTAATACTGTAACTATGTGCTTCACATTTGGCTTTTTTGAATATCCAGTGGCATACCACCTGACAAGGATTTGAGTTATTGACATCAGAACTATAGATTTGAATGCCTGTTTTGCTACAGTTTTGTTTGTTTATTTCATCAACATGTGTTTGACCATGATGATCTTTGTTCCATTTGAAGAACACTGATTACATGAAGCATAAAATGTGTAAATATATAGCATTTATTGACAGTTTGAATTATTTTTATGTACTGCATTATGAAATCCTCACATCTTTTTTCCTCTAGATTTAAAACTTCTGACTTGTTCCAGCAAATATTGTAAGAGTGATGTGAGAAATCTGCATTTTCACAGAAAATTGTGATGGGAATTTTCTGGGGTTTTTTTTCTTCCCCATACTGGATTTTCATCGGTGCATGTTTATTTGTCCAGTTGGCACAGAATTTAGAAATTACTTTATTCTCTGCTGGCAAAATTAATTGTATACCAGTCAACAAACCTAGTTCTGTTGTTTTCTGATACATGATTAGTCAATTTGGTACAAAAGATTCAGTCATTGTACGATTGCTATTATGAGTTCAAGCTGATAGTGTGAGATATTATGTTCAGCAAACTGACAGAATATGTATGGTAAAGTTTATATGCTTTAGAATAGAATCTGCATTTGGTGACATATTCTGTTATTTCAGTAGTTTGTATGTGAATGCGTTGGACATGGTCCATACTAAACTTGAATCCCACACTACTGCAAAATGGGGGAGTGTGTAAAGAAAGAACAAGGTTATTTCCAGATGGGAAAAGTCCTTGATATTTGCAAATATTGATCAAGTTTGTAGGGAAAACCAGGAATTTTCAGCTGGTACTTGATCACAAGAAAAATATGTAATTGAGTTTAAACTGGACAGATTAGGAGACCACATTATTGAGAAATCATCAGCCAACTGAGATACAATTGCTATATAAAACATTTAGGTGCTTGCCTTAAACATATTTGTATAGTCATTCCAACTGCTCAGATGATTAAATTGGTAATGTAGACTTGTTCCCTTTTAGTCAGCACCATATTGATATCATTTTTATTCTGATGTAGAAATTATGCAGACCAGTCTAATATCACAAGTGTCAGCATGGCTGCAAAATGTAATATATATAGTAAGTATAAGAGAAAATTAATTAAGTTTTTCTTCCCTAGTTACCTTTTTTATATGTAAAGTTTACAAAAATTTATTGTGAAAAATATTTGATAATTATTTGGCAGTCGGCAGTATGTTAAGAATTATTGTCAATGTTAATCTTTGCCTTATCCAACTAACCTTTGAGATGAATTTAACTCTCAGACCTTGCTAAATACTTCAAAGATGATTACAATAAAATTTTGGGGACCCATCCTTAGATTTGGGATTTTTTAAAATCATAAATGAGTATTTATAGAAATTTTTAGAATATTTTATGAAAATTATTAACACAGTCTTATGGTTTTCAACCTCCTGTCCCACATCATTTTTGTTGCAATTTATATCAGGTGTTACTTTATTGCAGATTAAAAATTAATATTACACTGTATAAGTGTTTTGATATATTGTAAACCAAAATTTGTTATGTAAATTTGTTCTTCTTTTGTAGAAAAAATGCCTTTTTAAAGAGCAGTAATAGTAACAAGCCCTTAACATGGAACAACATCTAACATAATGTAAATTTTATCTGCATTAAAAAGATATTTTTGTTACTTATAGGTGTTGGTAAATTATATGGGCTATTCCATTTAAAAATGAAGGGTACCCAGGGAAGGCAGTTTTTTAAAAATATATGCCAGGGTATACTTTGATTTTGTATAGGTCATATTAATATGATAAGAAAATTCTAAATTGCATGTATGCGTGAATATCCCACATTAAAAAGTGCCTTCCCTGGGTCCCAGGTATGTTTTACTGGAACAGCCTTAAGTATCCTAGGATCAAATGACACCATTAATTTCAAAACAAATTTATTTAAAAATTCTGTTTTAAAGGATATGTAAAAGATTTACAAAGCAGATGGCACATTTACCAAGCATATATGTCAACAAACTAAAATATTCAACACTATTAAAAATTATATTTACAATGCAAAAAGCATGACATAAAATGTCATTTAAAAAATGTGACTTGCTTAATTAGAAGTTAAGTAGCTGAGTCTTTTAGTGTTTCACACTAAATCACATGACTCAATGCTTGTCCTGGTTAATTAGTCTATGGCTTTTATGTTGAATTCAAGCACAAAATGTGTATCATTACAAATACATGTTGTCAAAACAGATAGTCATTGGAGCAGCTGTCTACATGTCAGCTTTTTGGACATATGTTGCATAATTGGAATATTTACAGGTTCCATGCTAGGGGATGATTTAGGTGAAATAGACGTGTTAGAGTCTCTCATTTGAGCTAAACAGGCCCAAAAAGTGAAGTTCACTTGCTTTGTACTAATATTAGAGCACTCTGCCCTCATGTCAATACATTGCATTAATAATTAAAGCAAAACATTGATTTCTTGTAAATGTTCCTTCAAAAGATGAAGGTAAAAGGTGTATTGTGTAGTCCAGTTTGGTAATAGATGTAAGAGCATAAATACCAGAAATTGCAATACTTTCTATGGAATTCCTGCAGGACATTTCATACATTGTCCATGAAACAAATGAATATTAGTTTGTAAAACCCAGTTTGAAGCAGGTTATTGTTTGGTAGGCATATCCAGGGTCCATTTTTAAAATAATAATAATCATTGTATCCAATATTTTATAAAATGGAGACTGCTGATATCAAAGCAACATACTGATTTGCCAGCAAAAAAAAATATTTTTGAAGTAGCCATTTTTTATCGACAGTTTGAGTGAAGCATTTTAAAAATAAGTGTTTCAATTTTTATGAACTTCTAATAGCATTTGATCAGTATTTTAATCATCTGACAAGAAAATATGCAAAAACAGTATTTCAAGTGACTATTTTATTCTTCGTTGATCTGTTTCTCCCTATTTTGGCCAAATTACCCCTATTTTTGCTAGAGAGTGTTAAATTTTTGAGTCTGTTCTGGATCTTTACATCTTTACTTGTTATAATTAAAGCAACTTTAAAGGTGAATGGAATTAAGTGAATGTTTTCCAGAATGATTTATTAACATTTGAATGGGATATTTCAAAATAAATATTTTGTGGCTGCCAGGTAGCCCAAATTAATGTATCAAAATCATACCTGTGCATGTAAAACTACTGACTTGTAGGGACATATTTCAGGAGAGAATCCTAGGCTCTGGGTGTCCTTGACAAATGCTGTAATAAATAACTTGTTTTCTGAGTGTCCTTGACAAGGGCTGTATTAACATCTCATGCTGTGGGTGTCCTTGACAAAGGCTGTATTAAAAATCTTGTTTTCTAAGTGACCTTGACAATGGCTGTATTAAATATGCTATGGGTGTCCTTGAAATGGTTGCATTAAATATATTATTAGACATCTTTGACAATGACTTTTAATGATATTGGTATGACTTGAGGGGTTTTACTGTGTAACAAAGAAGCAAACCAACAAACTTTGAAAAATTCAAATATTAATGTATTTCTCTGAAATACAAAATGAATGAAATAAAAAAAACTTTATTTAATTAATTCCCTGTTTCTAAATAGTACTAACAATTCCAATAGATAGTATATAGTCTTATATGTAAACATTATGTTTCATCGATAAAATCATTTTTGAGCTTTGTTTTTTGAATGTAGTATAATAAACCATTTGTTATGCAGGGTATGCATAGGATTGTTTCAGTTATACAGATTACCTGAGTCTGTAAATTATTCTATATATTTTTTAGATAATCATTCACAAAATCTTTGCTACCAAAAAGGTTTACTGAATCTTCATTTTGCTAAATACTGAATATCATCAGTGATATGTATAATTAGTACTTAGTGTAATCATCACAGTAATTGGTTATCAGTGTTATATATGTGTAAATAATTAACACATTAATTACTTTGACTTGTACCTTTGTAATTATGTTAGGGTTATATATATATTATAATACAGTATATGCTGTGCTCTCTTTTCTCAGCACTGTGCAAAATAATATATCTTTATTCAGGGTAGGGTTTACATATAGTTACAGTATACCCAGGTTATGTCTCAGGATCTGCTATGTACCCAGGTGTCTTGGAGTGTTATTTACCCAATCATAATTTCAGTATTTGTAATTTTTCCCAGTATAGAAAGGACTGTGTACAGAAAATTACAATGCACATTTATAAATAAATTCAAAATGCTGAAAATTTTAATCTATATAAAATGAATATTAAAAAGAAGACTGAACATTGACAGTAGATTAAAAAATTTTATGTTCTGGATTTTTGTTTGGATATCAGCTAGCATGGTACACTTTTATTTCTATAACTCTTTAGTATTTTGAATTCCATTCATTTTGCTTCTTATTGTGTACAGCATATTTTGCTATGCATTATTAGAATTTATCATATCATCCTCTGTCTGTTGTATCATTTATGAGCAAAGGTTGATGTTCTATACTCATCCAAGATCTACAACAATTGATCAAATTAGCTGGTGGCATCCTCACCCTGAGGCCATTAATATTTGTTAAACACATGCCATGATTCTGAGCATGGTGTTTTTTTATGTTGTCAATTTGTCCATCAATGGGGCACCTGTAAATCAGTTGGTAGAGAACCAGACTCATAATCAAAAAGTATTTCAGTATCTGCCCTGTCTAGTCTGGGATGGCTGCTTATGTGTGCCCTATGGCATGATATAGCCAGTAACATTTAAAAATAACCATATGCATCCTTCTGTTAAAAGTTGCTTCTGCAGAAAAAGTTTGGTTGTCCTGCTACCAAACTTAATTGATGATTTGTACTTGGGGCTTGAAGGTCAAGGTTACTAACTGGATGAAATAAAATGGTTTCTGCACCATAGTTCTCCACCATCTGCAGTTAACCAACTTTGAGGATGGCTTACAATTGGGGTAAGGAAAAATCCTATCAAATCAGGGTCCAGAGGTCAATATCACTGCAGTTGAAAGAATGAAAATGATTTCTGCACAGTAACTCTTGTTCTCCACCATCTACAGTCACCCAATGTTTTGTATGGTTTGCACTTTAGATAAAGAAGAACCTTATCAATTTTTGGGCTCAAAACATTAAAGTTAAATTTTATTCAAATGAAATGAAGGAAAATGGATTTCACACAATGACTTGAGTTGTCCATCATCTTTAGTTTCCAAACATTGTACCTGGCTTGTGTTTGGTACAAGGAAGAAGCCTATTAATTGTAGAGTTCAAAGGTTAAATTCACTGACTGAAAGAATACATTAGGTTTCAGCTAAATGATATTTGTTCTACCTGGCACATCTGGTTCAAACTCCATGGATGACTTGCACTTGAGGTATGATGAAGGAAGAGTATTAATTATCAAGAGGTCAGAGGTCAAGATCACTGACAGCAAGAAGAAAAATGGTTAATTCTCATTCCTGCCATCTATTCCAATCTGGGCATAATAAACATTCAATTGTGTCTGATTCTTGCATATGTATTGATTAAGCTTTTAGGTACATTGATCAAAATAAAATGAGCAATAGAAATGCAGTTTTAGTAATTTTTTAACCCATAATTCCCAAATATGTGAGAAAATTCTTGAAAAAAAAAGGTTCCTGAGTGGTGCGTGGATGTTCAAACTGTAGATTCATAATATTTATGAGGACAACTGGTTCAAAAAACCACTCTATATAATCTCTCAAATCATTGTTCACTACATTATTTTGCTCTTCCCCAGTGCATATTAAATGTAACAAAGGTCTCTGGGGAGATAGAAGAAAATCAGGATTATGAACTATAAACTATTTGCCTCCAACACCATATGATTACCTGAAATTAATTGAATAATCAGTTAATGGCAAATACAGAAATTATTTTTTTTGTACGACTGCATTCCATGGTAGAAAATTGACGCATAGCAAGTAGGCAGTACAATTTCAAAAATTCTTAAGTCTCCCAGAATGAGCTTGAAGAATGATTTGATGATGTTTCTTCCAGAATGAAATTGAAGAATGTTTTGTTACTGTGTAAAACCTAATTATTCCAGAAAGAGTTTGAATGATGCTTCGATACTGTGTAAAGGGTTGGCAATTTCGTCATTTTTAATGATATAATTTTCCTGATTGTATGATCTTGGTGAATTTATTTCATGGTAATTTTCCTTACGATTACATAAGCAATCCCTGAACACTTGGAATTTTACAGTTTATCACACTATATTTTTTCTCTTGCATAAAAAGTATTTTCTTCTTCGAATATGTTCCCAGATCACATTAACGTTTTGATATAAACCTGCTACCTCCCGAATCCAGCCATACTACAATGACCAAGGCTTCTTTTCCGACTATTTCATAAAAGACATTGGGCGATAACTCTTGCTTATTACCTCCCTTGTCACATCCTCGCCAAGAACGTGTATTTATTTTAAAGCTTGCTGTCCTTGTTGCAAAGGCACTGGCACATTATCCCGAACATTACAAGTTTATTTATTTAAAAAATTATCAGCAGCCAATGCCGAATTTGGAGTTATAGTTTTGGTTCATTATTACATAGATTGCATACATTAATTGTATATTTTCTTTAGAATTGGGATGAATTTGTCAATTACAGACTTTAGATTCACTATGTTTTAATATCATTCACGACTTAACGCGCCACTGTAATTTTTCCATTACCCTGTTGGTAATGGAGGTGATAGCATATTATTTACACGCTGAATATATACATATTGTGATTTTTATTGTACAAAGTATAAGATGGTCAATGCTAGAGAAGACACATGAGACGCGCCTAGGTGCAGCAAATGCACTTTTTTCTGCTATGCATCATGTGCGAGTCCTGGGTATCAGGACATCTGGTCGGCAGTGATGCAAAACTCGAGGAAAGGACAAACGAGACATACCTCACAAGGAGAAAGGAGATATTTTTGTAAGCCTTCATCCAAAATTTGCATCTCTTTCGAGCCTTGTTGGGGACTCTACAGTCTCTCCCCCCCCCATAAATACATTGTCAGTAACGGTGAGGCAGACAGAAATGAGAAATTGTTCTGAAGCTCTAAAGCTATCTACCTTCGACGAGATGAATCGCCTGATGTAGGAGACGAAGGCGCAATATCTAACTTCAGACCAAATTTCGCTTTTTTTCCCCTTTGGGTCTGACACGATTTTCTGACGCTTTGGGGAATGTTCCCCTAATTTTATCAAGTCTCGTGGGTGTAAGTGCC
Organism: Potamilus streckersoni; assembly: GCA_016746295.1. Classification (NCBI taxonomy): domain Eukaryota; kingdom Metazoa; phylum Mollusca; class Bivalvia; order Unionida; family Unionidae; genus Potamilus; species Potamilus streckersoni. The sequence goes on along the minus strand of JAEAOA010000864.1, from coordinate 310,531 downwards.
CCCCCCCCTTCAATCACCATGTCCGAGCATGGTCTTAGGGCATTTAAGTCCGGATTGATGGGGGTTTTACCGGATCTATTGCTAATTTTGATTTGCATCGACCAAAATCATTTACCCTATTTCCTAAATGGAATCTGTCGTGGCTTCTTAAATGACAACTCATAAGTTCGAACCTCTAGCCTGCACTCCACTATATGCTCACTCTCATCCATAGACAAGTCGAGTGCAGGGGCAATGTAAGACTGTGTTCGCGTTCTCAAGCACTACTTAAAACGCACGGTGGCAATTGTGGCACGTTCTAACGACTCTTTATTCCAGCGAAAGCGGGAAAGCAATTCCTCACTCCTTATCTAGTCCTGTGTTCGTGGATGAGCTGGGTTATAGACCATTTCACGGTTATGATCTCCACTGGAAAACACCAGAGGGCGTAACGGTGCAACTCACTTCCGGATAGTTCAATTAATAAAGAAGACAGATGTAGATGAAGAAAATGTGACAGAACGCTCACATTCAGGAAGCAAGATAGATATATCCTATCTTAAAAAGAAATTTTATCAATATTTGATCAACTGTTTATTCATATTTTATTTTTTCATTAACTTGTACTGTTCCCAGCTTTCAAATAAATGTTCTCTGCCCATTTCAAAACTTCAATATCTTTCCACTACTACCTCATGCTCTAGTTTGTATTATTTGATTGTGCGAAAGTGTATAGCTGCGTAAAATGATTGTTACAGCAATTTATCTCACTTGAATAATAATAAAAATATGTTTATTTTTTTTAAACTACTACAACAGTACTATAGTAAAAAATATTTAAAAAATTAAAACTGTCACCAATTAGCTCAAATCCCACGAATAATCACTGAATGCTATGTAATTTTCTCTACAAACAAAATCACATCTCCATTTCTGACATTTCTCTACCGTATATGTAAAGTTTTATTACCATAATTAAATTAAAAGAAGGAATAAAACAATAATACCATGCAGTGTATATATATATATATATATATATATATATATATATATATATATATATATATATATATATATATATATATATATATATATATAATCGATTTAGACTGTTGCATTTCTATTGATGTTCATTATATATTTCATGAAATAACTTGAGTTTTATCAAGGAAAGATATATTTTATTTCATCTGGTGCATGGGTATGTTTATGTATTTATACGCTTGAATGACTGTGTTTGCATATGTATATTACATAAACATACTTCTGGTTAAAAACGGGTATATAGGCCTAATGGTGCTAAGATAGAAAGAGTGACTGATAGATAAAGACAACAAATATTAATGTTTGTGACTATCCATTTATTATTGACTTGAAGAGCACGTTCTTACAATTCTTTTTTAAATCATACTGTCTGTAAGTTTGCATCAGATCACATGGATCAATATTGATTTAAAAGGCAAACCAAAGTTATAGGACTGAATCTGCGAAATAGTTGGATCTTTTAAACTTACATATTTGATGCATGGAAAGGAAAATAGAATTAAACTAAATTTATGAAGGCTGTATCAGATGAAATTGTTAGTGGCAATCAGAAATATTGTCTAAAGACCCCAGCAAATTGGAGAGTTATTACAACGTGCCAGCATAGGCAAAGAAAAATCATGCTCAAAGTTATAGCATGCACCGTCCGATGCTTGATGTTTAAAGTTTTGAGAAAAATCAGCGAGAAATGCAAATAATTCAATATGAATGCATGGTTATACTTGACTTTAATTACATTCCTTTATCTTTATAATAGCTAATGTAATTTTTGCTTTGTTAAGTTCCTCTGATTACATTAATATACTGTGTTCCATTTAAAAAGAAAACTTTTCTGGTATAAAATATTTACCATTACAGGTCAGCTGACGTATCGAACTCCGTGTTATAATTTTCTTAACTCGTTTTATAAACGAACTTTTAGCCTTGAGAAAATAATTGAGAAAGAAGAACATATCAACGTATGAAAAGGGTAAATTATTGAAATGATTTTCGCTAAAGTTATGCAGCGAAAAATGTGCAATAAATGTTTAAAAACGGACGCTTATGCATATCGGCCGCGAGATTGAGTTAGTCATGTGACTAGCAATGAAAATGGTGTGAACAAAGTCAAAATTCATCAACGCTGTAGTTACGTCTCATCTTACAACGGATTAAAGATAAAATCGGTCTTATACTTGTTATTTCTGAGAAGATAAATGATTTCCCTATCGATTTAAATGTAATTATATGTCAATGCAAGGTCAGTTAAGTTTGCTAGGCCTGATAGTTGGCGAGTACCCTATGCTGGAATGGACTCTGACCCTACACCCCAACATAAAAAAAAAACAGATATCAAAAATGGGGTGTCAAGGGTCAGAGGAAACTCGGACTATCGACCACAAAGGTCTCCCGATACAGTGGTAGTCGTTTTATGCAGGAAACACGTTCAATAAATGTCTCGTGTCGCTTGGAAAATGAAAGGGCTCTGAAAATATGTATGTATGTGTGTGTATGTATGTATGTATGTATGTATGTATGTATGTATGTATGTATGTATGTATGTATGTATGTATGTATGTATGTATGTATGTATGTATGTATGTATGTATGTATGTTTTTCTTGAATTGTTGAGTGGACGAATTAACATAGTACAAGGAAATATTGATGATTTAAGTATCACACGTTATAAGTACATGTGTACCAGATACTGTTGATAATGTGTGTCCATAGGTTGGAAGAATGTGTCAGAGAAAAAGAGTACCGAAATAAATTTAAATGGTGCTCGTGTTCTCATAGCATTATATCCTGCTTTGGATAAGAAGTACTTTTACACGAACTCAACGCTAAAGACCAGAAGTATCTTAAGAAAATTTACAAAAATATATAATCTTATCGACATGGAGCGTACCTAACATCCTGGTGAAGAAAAACAAATTCTCACGGAACTCTAAAAATGTTTCTTCTACTTTCTGTAAACAATTTTCCCCTAGTCTCCGATAGGCTGATAAACGGTGTTTTGAAAGCAAAGTTATACCATCTGTTCAAATCACGCGGCAGTTATGTTTGACTTGGAGCATTTTAAAGATATAGGTGGTTCATGATACTTTAATGTGTGTAAATGGTCTTTTGTTAAAAAAAAAGACACCCACACCCACAATACGATAACGTGAAGGCGTTATTTGAAGCAAATATGGCAGGTTATATTAGTGTTAAATGGAAAGTCATTAAGGATACTATCAGAAACGAAACTATTAAATTGTCTTCTAGTAAAAGGAAAACTTGGATTGGAAAAGAGAGAGAGAGAGAGAGAGAGAGAGAGAGAGAGAGAGAGAGAGAGAGAGAGAGAGAGAGAGAGAGAGAGAGAGAGAGAGAGAGAGAGAGAGAGAGAGAGAATAACCCTAGTGACACAGAAATTATGAGGAACATAAACAACTCAGAATACTAGAAAAAATATGTTAGTCTGAGATCAAAAGCAAAATGAATACAAATGGGACAGAAAAACAGTAAATACTTGATAACCGGAATTTGGAATGCGAAGACAAAGAAAACTAAAATTTGAAGGACAAGAAATTTATGCTGAAACTATTCCAAAGAAAGGAAAGGGGTACTTTCAAAATCGCATTAAACCAGTGTATCTAATAAACCATGATGTATTTCCATTACAATACGAAAATAAACTCGCTTAAGATAAAAAGTATTATACGATGGTCTTTCGGCTGAAGAATGAACTACAATTTTAAGAAGTATGCATAGCAATATAAGTCAAGGCCTTGATCTTATTAGAAGTAGGTCAAAGGTAGTTTGAGATTTTAATTACCGATCTGGATCCACTCCTGCCCCTCCCTCCCGACTTTACCCACTTTTACACGTGAGTTTATTCTCGTACCCTCGGCGAGTTTCCAGCGAGAAAAATCCCGCTGCTCCTTTCTCTGGAAGCTACTAGTGTTATCGATTGCGAGTTGGCTTAATTGTTCATCAGCTTTTCCCGATTTCTTCCCTACCGCCTTATTTTGGAATTATTGAGCGCTCCTTCAGAGACTTTTTGGATTATATTATTGTTAAATCAAGACTTAACACATCGCCACATTCCAGGCCACTGGCACGTTAGCACGTTTGGAACTGTAGCTATATCAAACACATTCAATATTGGAATTTATTTGGAACAGCACTGGAATTCATTTGGAACTCTACATTTGGACTTGTAATCGAATTTTTATGACTATTTGGGATGAATTCTTAAATTTTGTATTCTAGGGAAATAAATTATTTGTTGAATTTTACAAACCTTGTTGGCTTTTGCTCTTTTCTGTTAGTTATTTAAGACCTAAAAGTCGCAACAATGTTGTCTAGTACAGCTCGGCATTTGTGCCAAGACTGCTATAAGCAGTAGCCAAAATTTCCGAAAAGACCCGTAATCGTTTGTGCAACAGTAAAGAAATTATTTACCGGCGATGACAGTCGCACCGGTTGCTATCTATATAGTTCCCACAGCAAACCCGCCTTGTGTACCTAGTATATATGATGGTTGCAATTACTCGATAAAATTATGTAAGGAAGAAGGATCTTTGTATACCAAGATTGATTAGAAAAAGGAATTAAATATATCGGGAATATATATTTCGTCGCGGTAACGAGATTGTTAAAAGTCTGTGAAAATTATAGCCATTGCTTAATAAATGATTAAAAATACTAGTTTTTTTTTCTACTCCAAAAAAACACTGCTTAATGTCTCTTAAAAACGAGCCAAATTCAATGCATATGCACAAGAGCAGTTAATGAACAAGCCCTTGAAAGGTTCCAAAACATATAATGTTTATAAATATCAGATAGAACTTAAAGAATCCGTATTAATATCACGTGAACTTTTTAACTTTTTAAGATATTAAAAATTAATATTTTTGGCTGGATTTTATACACGAGATACCATTTATATGTATTGTGGATCAAATTTGAACTTTTGTTTTGTTGCAACCACCAAACTTTTCATGAATAACAGTAAATCCATTTGCGACTTCTATGGAATGAGAGAATATGCTTCATCTACTCTGAGAATGCATACATATACTAGCTTTCTTTGAAAAAGGCACTAACTCTTGAAACAGAAGCATGTAAAAGGTTTCTTTGAAAATTGCTCTAACTCTTGAAACCACGCATGTACAAGGTTTCTTTGAAATCTCAGAGACTTTATCAACGAAACCAATATAGAGTTAAATATCCATTTATTAAATGTTTTCTTTTGTGTGCGAAAACATGAAATGGTCATTTTCATCTTCATTTTAACAATTTAGTATCTCTGTGCCTGAAAATTTACTATAAATCTTCATTCATAAGAAGTTTATCGCTTGATTCTATATGATTAATACAAGAAAGAAAAATCAGTTTAAATTAAAATAAATTACATAAGAAAGAAATTGAAGCCTCTTAAAGCTGCTATTTCTCTTTAGAAGAAGTACCTTTCTTCCAATTCTTTAATTCCTAGCAATTGTTTCTTTCAGAATTTTAATTATCATGTTAAACGGATCACTTGTTTATATTTCCTGCTTTTACTGACTGACCTTCTTTATCAAACATCTGTTTTATTTGAAAATACTGCAGACCGGCGAAATTAATTCCAAGAAAACACTATAAAAATTCTCAGATTATTGTTGTACCTTCTGATTCTTTCCTTAGTCTCCTTTTTATTTAAAGAATGCTGATTTAATTATGTAAGTGCTGAAAACATGGATATTTTGTCATATCTGTTTAGTAGCAATAAAACTTCTAAAGATAACACTAACTTAATTTTAAATGCATGACACACACAAACACACACACACATTCTCTCTCTCTCTCTCTCTCTCTCTCTCTCTCTCTCTCTCTCTCTCTCTCTCTCTCTCTCTCTCTCTCTCTCTCTCTCGTGGTTAGCGTACGCTTCCGATGCGGGAGGTTGAGCTTTAAACCCGGCAGAGTCTTACAAAAACTTATTAAAATGGCACTAACAGCTCGCAGCCTTAAAAGGTTAGCGTTAGGACCGGTCGGCATGGTGTCAGGATAATGTGACAGGGTGGAACATTATGCTACATGTCTGCTGCATGATATCCCAGTGCTAGACATCACAATAAACTGCCACACTGCAGACATCGTGGCGATCTCTCACATACATACATACATACATACATACATACATACATACATACATACATACATACATACATACATACATACATACATACATACATACATACATACCTACATACCTACATACATACCTACCTACCTACCTACCTACCTACCTACATTATTTATATATATATATATATATATATATATATATATATATATATATATATATATATATATATATATATATATATATATATATATATATACTCAAATTAGACAATGTTTTTTTTTTCGTAAATGCCTGTGAGACAATAAACTTCTTGGGAAGTCGCACTGAAATCACACGCCCTGCATAATTTTACACGAACATCACAAAACTTCGTAATCTAATCTATTTTAATCACAACATTGTCTAAACTGGTCTTCGTTTTACATAATTTATAAATGAATTTATTCTAAAATAAATATTCGACTTTTACTACAAGCATTTCATAACGTTTGAAAAGGTAAGTCACGCTTAATCCTGCATCGTACGCGTTAAGACATGAAACGTGTAAGCGTTAAGGGATGAAAATATGTACGCGTTTAGTTATGAGAACTTGTAACGCGTTAAAACATGAAAACATGTATATGTTAAGGTATGAAAACATGTATGTTTTAAAGCATGAAAACATGAACGTGTTAAGAAATGAAAATATGTACGCGTTGCAACTTTTGCTTTTTGCTTGCATGTGATTGTGCCTGCCGTTGTCTAATCGCCAACGCTTGTGCGATTTGTTTTTCTTCATTTATCGTTCTTTAAATTTACTTCGAGGCAATATATGTTAAAAAAATATTCTTAAAAATGTGTCATGTAATGCTTGGAATTTTAGATTTTGTGGGTACATTTTTACTAATGTAATTTTAAAAAATCTATGGTAAATGAAACCAAATATAAAAAGTTACTGGCATTATATTAATATAATACAAATGATTACACAATTTTCTCCCTCATGGTCCAGCCAGGAGATAAATTATGTAATTATGGAAAACATCAACTTTCACTTTCCAAGGACAACTAGGTCAGATTGCATTAATAGCCGACGTTACCAATGTAAACGGAACAGCGTACATACTGTGTTTTCAACATATCCGTTGCAGCGCACTCAGTGAACACGCAGATTTACGCAGCAAGCATTTACTTAGAAACACTGGCACATCCAAGAAATAGATTCAGCAAATGTGTGCAGTGCTTGAAGTGCATTGCTTATGTATGCACACAAATACATTATAGTTCTTCGTATGTATTATACAGTTAATCCCATTGTTTATGCATTCTCATCTTTGCATCGGTTAACTGCGTTATTTTCCACAAAAGTAGACCACAAATGCACACTTTTAATTAAAATCACTGATATAAAGTATTTTATACAACATTCATAATCTCCACAAGTTTTAAAGAAAATGGGGGTTACAATACACGTATGTACGCGCGTTTGTAATGTCGAGAATCTCCCAGTAGATCGTTCACGATACAAACTTATAAAATTTGTGATCTTTTGATACGAACAACGGTTTTATATTTTTATTCACCCCCATGGGGTGTAGATTCACTTGGGAACACTTTGCATCATTATTATAACTTGGGGGTGTAGATTGTGATGGGAACACATTGTATCAGTAACATAGTATGTAAACCGTGTCGTAATTTTATTACTTGCTTGGCCCATAACACCTCTTTTACGATTCCAGGTAGAGAACTCAATCCTTGGGAACTAATTCGGAATGGGCTGTGCATGTGCGGTTGCAAACATTTCGATATATCTCCTGGAATTACTGAATGGAAGGGCGGATAATGTTTCACATTAAATTAAAACAACCCAAAGACTTTTAATCTTACGTCTTTGGAAATTGGTATTTGTACCTATTAGTATAAGATATGAACTCATGATCCATGATCCGTTTACAATAATATCCCTGATCCATGTCCAGGTTGATATATATGTGTCCCTTGGGTTATGTATGTTTGTCCCTTGGGACATGTATGTTTGTTCATTTTGCCATATATATATATATATATATATATATATATATATATATATATATATATATATATATATATATATATATATATATATATATATATATATATATATATATGTCCCTTGGGTCATGCATGTATCCCTTGGTCATATATATGTGTGTCCCTCGGGTCATATTTTTGTGTCCCTTGGTGCATTACTTGGGAAAACTATTCAGATAACCGCACTGTAAGTACGCATACTACACATGAATAGAAGCAATGACTTTAGCTCCATTCCTAAACTACAAATGACTGAGGTCTCCAAACAATAACCATATAAAATTACTGAATATGAAAAGACAACCCATATATGCAGCTTATATCAGCCTCAACTTGAAATGCCACTCTGTTATCATGTGCGCACGTAATGGAGATGAGATAAGATAGGCGCCTGGGTCCATTATACTTATTAATTTCAATTTTGTGGGCTGGGTTCAAAACATGTCTGCACGAGGTGTGTTGCTATGTTTTTACTGAAAGTTCTCAAGAAGGATGGATCTTTTCTACGAAATTTCCTGATAGGATATGAGATTGGTGATTTTAATTGTATTGTATCTAAAGTTTATGTTTGTAGAATCTTTTGAAATTTACTATCGTTCCACGAGATTAGTTATCAAAGCGTGACCTATTTCCCAAAATCTTTTAGTGCATCTTCCCCAAATGATAATCACACTTGAGGTGGAGGATAAGGGATAGTCCATAAGTGACCCATCCCCTCCACTGAAATGGTGAACATTTCGCCTCCCAGAGCCAGTTCAGAATCCTTAAAGAGCTTTAAAATATTGAAAACGTATGACAGACAAACATACACACATGCATTATATATATATATATATATATATATATATATATATATATATATATATATATATATATATATATATATATATATATATATATATATATATATATATATATATATATAGTTAACTCACACACACTTTTAGAAGCATTTAAGTCTTATGGCCTTGCCTTATCCTCCTTGGACAGAGACCGAAATAGAGGTGTTGATACTTTTGTTTTTCACTAACTCTAAGGACTTACTTCTTGGTCAATAGCCTTTCAAGCGTCAGGCGTCGAAACGTGGCCAGTTTTGTTGATCTTATAACAAATGTTGTTTTATGCAATCAGTCCATACACCTGGTATGCACACAAATGTACTAGTTCTTAAAGTGGGTGCGCCATCAGGACGCTTACTCACTCAGGCGTGAAAAGTAAAGTAAGTCCTTTAGCCTCCTTTAGTCCGGCGCAGACTGGATACATTGGGTAATTAGTTGGCTTACAATGACAATTTACAGATGCCGTAGTATGCAAATTAGCTTAAACCTTGTACTGGCTGCTTTCTTATTGATATGCAAATTAGCTAAAAGCTGCACTGACTGTTTTCGTCTTGAGGTCCTATCGTACTTGATAACTTGTTCAGTAGCAGTCTTATTTGTGGTTTGGTTTGGTAAGTACTCATCAAAGCCAGTCAATCGGAACGAAAATTGTATAACTGCAGACATGTCAGAGAAGGGAATAAACGCTGAAGACTATGGATTTTTAGAGGGTGCTAAATAAGGAGAAGGAACAAAAAAAAAAATAAGCTGGTCAGACGTATTTTTGTTGTTGTTCGCCTTTCATTAAACTAAAGCATCCCATGACGGAGGCCGACTGGTTAAGCGTCGAGCCGGAAGGTAGTTTTTTCAACGGTTTTATAATATTTGCTGTTTCGACGGCCACAAAACAGCTTAATGTTGCCTTCCTAGTCAGACCTGTTAGTGTCTGTTATGATATTCTCGTGAGATTCTCCTCTTCCACCGGGTATTTTACAGCTTCGTCAAATGTGACCGATCCGTAAGCCTTGTGCGCATTAGACGGTAATTCGTTCTTCAAGGTTATATCTTTGTCGACGCCATTGAGGATAAGCTTCAACTCTCCGTCTGAGATTCCGTTGTCGAGTAGCGATTTTGATGTATGATCAAAAATGTGATGAGCTTTTTTTTACGACCAATAAGCGAAATATGTCCTGCTTTTGAGGTTTTCATATAGACTTGTGGGTTAGTAAAATGTCTTGAAGCACGAATCAGACTACAGGTCAAAGCAGTGATTTCAATCATAATTGACATCGGTGTGGGAAGTTCCTGGTGGTCATTTTACATGATATCGAGTAGTTCGGTTCCACGTTTGATTCCAGTATGGTGCGTGTTCATCCAGTGTTGGCGCAGATACTCTAGAACCAGTGTTGTTTATTCCTTGTTTTTGTCAACTTGTCTTGTGAGCTGTACCAAGACTCGACTCGGTAGTCGATTTCCGGCTTGGCAGGCGTCGCCTCCGATTTATCGCTCTGGGCTATGTCTGGTTGCTTTCCTGTACTAATTGTTTATCGCTACTCGAGTTCAAATATCAACGATCGACAATCTAGTTGGATGAGTTCTAAGGTTGAGACCCTCTCACCTGATGGTGCAATTGGCAGCAAATACTGACACAAAGCTAGTTGCAATATTTCATTTGAGCCGTTAGCTGAAATGACAGAACTGTCATTATATGACATTAAGTCCTTATTTGCACAGATTAAAAGCGACCCTCAAGTTCCGTCACCGCGACTTCTGTGAAGGTTAATGACACAAAATACCGCCACATGGACGGTGATAGTGTCGCTGTGGCTGCTGGATGAAATAGAACACCAACATATTGAGTCTCTTGTCTATCCAACTTCCGTTGTTTCGAGGTATGTGGAGGTCCCACAAAATTTACTGCCTTTCGTGAGTAGGCATTAAAGTGACACGTTGAATTTATGACCCGTCAACCGCCCTAAGCGCCTTAAAAAGGCGTAACATCCACTGTGGGCAAAAAAAACAAAAAACAAAAACAAAAACAAAAACCGTTACAAGCAATGCGTGAAAATCGGATATATTCCTTCATCACTCATCGCTGCCTGTCCTGAGATTTCCCCTTTTATCATGTATAATAAATAAACCTGCCTAACTGATAACTGTAAACGAAAGTACATTGTTTTGTTGATGATGTGTTATTGTTTCTGCGTTACTGACGAAAATCGAGGAAATCTCAGCACATGCAGCCACCCGTATAAAGGAGCATAGCAGATTGTTGCACGTGGTTGCGACGTAATTTCCATTCGCTTAAATCCTGCAGATTCTTGTCCAATCAAAGCCTAAGTCTCTCTACGTTAAGTCATCAAACATTGGGTTAGTCCTAAAATAAGTATTTGACACTAGTCTTCAGACGTTATAAAGTGAGCAGAATATGCTGCTAAAGGTGCTTAAATACGCTTGTGCTATTAATGAAGCTTAAAGGTGTTTGTACCATTATAATGAGGCTTAGGGGTGTTTGTACTATTAATGAAACTTAAAGGATTCTGTACTATTATAAAGACTTAAATGTGTTTGTACTATCAATGAAGCCAAAAGGTGTTTGTGGCATTAATGAAGCCTAAATATGTTTGTGCTATTAAAGTGTAATATATTTGCACTATTAATAGAGGTAAAAAGGTGTTCGTGCTATTAATGAAGCTTATAGATGTTTGTATTATTAATAAAGTTTGAAGGTATTTTTTTTTCTATTATTGAAGCTTTAAAGGCGTTAGTACTAATAATGAAGCTAACATGTGCTTGTGCTATTAATGAAACTTAGGTATTGATGCTATTTAATGAAGATTAAAAGTATTTAGGGCTATTAATGAGGGTTAAAAATGTTTGTGCTTTAAATGAAATTTAAATGTGTTAGAATTATTAATGAAATTTAAATGTGTTTGTGCTATTGACGAAGCTTAAATGTTTTGGTGCTATTCATGAAAAGTTAAAAGTATCTGTGCTATTAATGAATGCATCTCTTAATTACTAGAGGCCGAATTTGGCATATAACGGATAATTTTGAGCTATTTTGTTTCATTGGAGTTAAGAGTTCTTAATTATCTTAATTATTGGGATGTTGTTCTCGGTTTTCATACAATTATTATGCTAGACTTTTTCAATTAGTTGTTATGTAAGAGTCTGCTTGCTCTGTTGGAAATTTGAGCTTGTCAGTAGTTATTTCTAGCATAACCTTCTTCTCGTGCCTAGTTACGAGAAGGAAGAAAGTTCGGCATTCTTAAGAATAAGGGTTACACCTATGTTGCATCTTGTGGGGATAAGCTCGGCTGCGGAGAGGTGGGATCGCTGTAAATACAAACAGACGATCTCTCTTGCTTTTGAACTTTACAATTCTTTTATTGATATATATAAACTACATTCTAAAGATACAACTTATAAAAACCTTTATATTGAAAAATACATAAAATACATATTACAATACATATTAAATAATTTTCATATGAGCTAATTTCATGTGCTTGTAAAATTTTCTGCCTTTTTGAATACCATACAAGTGATTAGACATTACTTGTATTCAGAGAGCCTAAAATTGAATATTTGCGATTGATGCCATAAAGAAATGCATTTTCTTTCATTTAATTTAGAATAACGACCTGGAAAAGATCATTGATCATTATAGTTTCTTAACTAAAGAATATATTTTTATTCGTAAATAAAGTTTAGCATAAAGCTAGTAGTAAATTCATATAAATACAAATGAATATCAAAACTTAAAAAATAATACCATATACCGTTACATTATAATAGTAACTTAAAAAGAGAACTCAAAACGAAATTACGATGACTGGTTACCACAGAAAGCTTTAACTTTTAAGGTTGAGTAACAAAACAGAAAATTATTACCTGTAAAATACAAACTGACTATCTCTCTTGCTTTTGGACTTTACAATTAAAAGACACAAGGGGGTTCTGCCTTTTTATACTCTGAGTTAAAGGAATCACGCACGACCTTGGTTAAAGTCACGCATGTCCATGTGTAAAATTCAAGGACGCTTTTGTCTCTAGTCCAAAAAGCAGAGAGATCTAAAAGGTTTGTCTCTTAAGCGAATGACCTTTAAAGTCGTATGTTGCTTACATTTGTTGCAAGTGAGGCCATTTATCTTTTAAACCATGAACTTTTAAACCAGACAGTTATAAATTTGCCGAATCAATTTGTGACAGTTATAAAGAACGTGAACTTACAGGTAAATCGTTTTATTGTTCCATTCGCGCTATGAACTTTTGAACTGGGCCCATCTTTTGATCCTATCTACCAAACCTAATGCTGAAGGCAATAATGACAATATACAATAGTGTGACCGACAGGTTAATTCAGTACATATGAGCAGACTGTTTTTTCTCTAATAGTTTCACATAGTCTAACACAACTTAGATGTTATTAATTCTTTTAAAAATTGATATCTTAATAATACCTTCTGGGTTATTTGAGTCGAGTACTCGAGGCTCTAAGAAAAAAATACAAGTATACAAAAAAGGTAACAATATTAAAAATATAAAAATACAATACATTGATAAAGGTTGAGAAATAGTAAAAGCCAATGAAAACAAAATTCATTGTGATACATTCATGAGAAGTTAAAAAATATACATTAAGAAAATACTATAATATTCATTGTGATACTAGCATAGTAAATGAACAATGCAACCTGTTTCTTATTATTCAAAAGAATACATTGAAAAATACATTTCACAACATTCAATTAAATTCAAAGTTACAGTACAAAGGTATAAGTGAATATTACAATGAAAACATTGTCAGGCACGACATCAAAAGAAAAATTTAGTTAGAATCTTTAATGCAAAAATTTTTTTTATAGGTTTCTATTTTTGTGGGTTTTTTATTTATTTTTTATTATTTTTATATATATATATATATATATATATATATATATATATATATATATATATATATATATATATATATATATATATATATATATATATATATATATATATAGTTAAACGATTTAATATCAGCATGCAATTGTTGTTTTTTTAAATATTTTTTTATTACGTTAGTTTACTCTTTGTGTTATTATTTTATTATTATTTTTATTTCATTTTAAATAACTTCAAAAGAACATAATTTAAATTGCTGTGTAAGTGCTAGGTTAATCGGTGAAGTTCAGAGACTTCTGTTAATTTATCTGAACAATTATATGTCCGTCATATGTCATAAACCTAGGATCAAGCGCTCAATAGAAGGCCGAGTTCATAATTTTGAATGATACTTCTTGTGAATTATGACTTCCCAATATATTATTTCATACCTGAGATAACAAATATTTTAATTTGAGAAGATATCTAGAATGTGTGGTATGATGCGGTATTATCTCTGGTAAACTAAGTAATTGTATAATGCGCGTTCGTGATGATTTTATTAAAACTAGAATTGATTGGTACATCTTGAATGTCATCTGGACAACTAGGGTATGTAGCGCAGTATATAGGTCACGATCTTTACGTGCTGCTATAAATATCATAAACAGTAATGTGGATCCTTCGGCATTCTTGAATAACATGTAATTGATAGATGCGATCGTTCGATTTGATCTATAAATTCCATTAAAACATGCTGTGAAATCAGTATAGCAAGTGAACTCGCCTGCTGAAATTTCGCTGTAGGACTAATTCGCTGAGTCTCAACCGTTTGAGCTGCAATCCTTTCTTCTATTTTTTAATATTCTTTCACGAATCTTTTCGACAATGGCAAGCATCGCTTGCTCTAATAGTATAAACAATTTTGAGTTTGGACCAATCGCCGTTAACATGTTTTAATTCTATTATCAACTTGTCATGTATAGGAGGAGAAATCATCTCCCTATCGAGCAACAACACCGAAAATTTAAATTTCATTATTCTGTTGCTTTAGCATATTTGTATAACTTGCTAAATGTTGTGATGTTTTCATTGTCAGTATTCCAAAAAGGTATTTATCTATTTTATCAATGAAGGGCAAAACTTCTCTCATGATACATTTGGAGAATGCAAAACACCTTTCTGAATTAAGTAATTCATTAATGAGATTGTTATATTAAACTGCATATTCATTGTAATTCGTATTGACTTTAAGTGTGAAAGAATATCATTTATGTAGCTACATTAGACAACTCTTGACAATATTCGTTAAATTCGACTGAATAATTCCTTAAAAGCCTGATTTGAAGTGCGAATCCACTTATCGGCTGAATCATAAAATAGTTTGAGTGGCTAGAGATAACCTTTAGCGTAAATTGTTTTTGTTCTGTTACTGCGGATAATGAATTCAAAGTTTTTTTTAAAAAAAAGAATACAATCTTACGAAGCAAATCCATATTCCATCCATACCTTAAAGAAAAGGAAAGAGGTTGAGAGGTTTGGCGCCAGAAAGAAGAAAACGAGATAGAAAGTATGAAGAAAGAATGGAATGGAGGATAGGACTATAATTATTTCTCCCAATATACGACGAAATATCCTTAGAATTTCGTATTGAATCCAATTACGAAATATTCGACCTAGTCGTTTACGACGTGTATTCGATTGTGTGCGTGTTCTGTGAAATGCTTCTTTGAATGCTGGAGAAACGTTTTCTCCGTTGGTTGCCATGGTGGCTTGGATCCATATGACTATTTTATCAAGTAATGTTTTTTTTAATAATGTTTAAATGTGTTGGCGTGTACAAGTGATTTCATTTCCCTATTGTCAGAACAACGGCGTAATCTGTAGGTGTTATTCGGACCTAATTCAGTGATGTAATACGGACCTTCACATCGGGGGTAAAGATTTTTTTTGATAACTCTACGAATGTGTGTGCGATTTGTAGGTGTACATAATCTATGCTAATACTAGTCCTGTAAGACGAGTATAAAAAGTTAATATCAGCATGTGCTTCTTGGTTTCTTTATTTTTTATGTTATTTTACTTTTTTGTTACTTTTTTGTTTTAATTTTGTTGCATAACATCAGTAGTACATATGTATCTGTCACTACTCTTATTATTTTGCTTCAGCGAAGTGTTGTAAAAGGAACTCGCATTATTATGGATAGTACTTGTAAACCAATATTGAATTTATCTTCTTATTGCATACATAATATCATTAAATACCGGCTACATTGAGGTTAGACTGTTTGCTTAGAGAACCTTGCAAGAGTTTGGTATTAATCAAGAGTAATGAAGATGAAAATGTTAGTGTTATGTTAATCCTACTCTAATAACCATAACGTCTGTTCATTTGCAATCAAACCTTGACTGTGTGTGTATGAAATTGCATTTAATCGAACCTATGAGCAGTAAGTGAAAATATCATTAAAATCGTAAAACTGAATCGACATGATTTAGTGCATCATTAAAATTGTAAAACTGGGCGTGTATTACTGACATTACCTATGACGTACGAAAGGAAATGTATGACCGTTATCGTTTCAAACAAACTTTACTCAGAAGTTGATCATATGCAGGGCAATAGCTGCTTCAACAATTCAATATGCAGAGCAATCTCTGCTTCAAAAATTCAATATGCAGGGCATCAGCTTCTTGCAAAACTCTGTTGAGCAATCGCTTAGACACTTTAACTATAGAAAAACATACATAATAACACTACAACATCATTTGATGCTGCAAAACCATAGAAGGAAACTCTCTTCTGACTGGTTTGAAGACATTAGAGCCGTATTTTTGGCGTTTTGCCAAGAAAATGCCATATGGTATACATTCATATGAATTCATATGAAACACGTGAGAGAAAATCTCAATAACATTATCGAACAACATTAAGCTAACAAAACAAACAACTTCTGCATCAATCTGTTTGAAACGACATGGCGGAAATTACAATTCTTCTTAAGATAGGTAAATACGGTACGATCTGTTATGTGTGATAGTAGCGAAACATATATAATGTAGTTTGAGGTGTCAAGTCGAGCAGGTTTGATGTTTGATATAAATGCTTAGGGCATGAATTAAACTTTAAAGGTTCATTCACACTCTCTGTAGTAGAAATCTTAGCAACTCTGACGTATGTTAATGGCAGTAAGTACAACAAGGTTATTTACTCAATAAAAAAATGAAATATAGCATAATTTAGATTAGTGTTGTTAATCGTTTGAAATTTAAGCACTAACGTTTAATTTGTCTTTTAAAAAATCAAAATAAGAGATAGAAAAATCATACCTTTGTGTGATATACCACAATAAAGAACTATTCTGGATATGAACTAATAGCAAACAATACATTTATTGCCTCTAATACCGAAAGAGTTCAAAATGTTAAAGTCACTTTTATTGGGAAGAAGACTGTTAATGCTGTTGTCGCTGATCTGATGAGAGCATAGATGTCGCTGCTGGAGCCATAAAAATCTCTATTTATAGCACGGATAGAGGTAATTCATTTTGGGTTGTAGTTAGGTCAAATTTGGAGCTGGACTTAGCATTGTATGCATTCGTAATGTCGTAGTCTCAGGTGTTACTGCAAAAAGAATTCTCATAAGCGATGTATGTATTTTATGTTGCGATCCTCGATCCTCTCCTAGTTGTAATCATATTCGTTCCCGCTGTGATATTTCTGGTTGCTGTAGTTTCTAACATGAGTGAGGAAGTTGTTCTAATTTGGGTTTTCTCTTTGGGATATGGCGGCGCTGTAGCTTCTGGATTTGATTTAGCATAGCTGGGCGGACTGAAGTCTAATGGTGTTAGGAGTTACGGCGTTTAGTTTGTTCCATAGGTGATAAGGACGAAAAGTGACACCTTTATTCTTGATATTCGTCTGTCATTTTGCTGTTTATTCTCCACCACTATTATGCAAGACATTTTCAATTAGTTGTTATGTAAGAGTCTGCTTGCTCTGTTGGAAATTTGAGCTTGTCAGTAGTTATTTCTAGCATAACCTAGTTACGAGAAGGAAAAAAGTTCGGCATTCTTAAGAATATTGTGTCACACCTATGTTGCATCTTGTGGGGATAAGCTCGGCTGCGAAGAGGTGGGATCGCTGTAAAATACAAACAGACGATCTCTCTTGCTTTTGGACTTACAATTAAAAGACACAAGGGGGTTCTGCCTTTTTATACTCTTGAGTTTTAGGAATCACGCACGACCTTGGTTACAGTCACGCATGTACATGTGTAATATTCAAGGACGCTTTTGTCTCTAGTCCTAAAAGCAGAGAGATCTAAAAGGTTTGTCTCTTAAGCGAATGACCTTTAAAGTCGTATGTTGCTTACATTTGTTGCAATTGAGGCCATTTATCTACCAGGAACTTTTAAACCAGGCAGTTATAAATTTGCCGAATCAATTTGTGACAGTTATAAAGAACGTGAACTTAAAGGTAAATCGTTTTATTGTTCCATTCGCGCTATGAACTTTTGAACTGGGCCCATCTTTTGATCCTATCTACCAAACCTATTGCTGAAGGCAATAATGACAATATACAATAGTGTGACCGACAGGTTAATTCAGTACATATGAGCAGACTTTTTTTTCTCTAATAGTTTCACATAGTCTAACACAACTTAGATGTTATTTCTTTTAAAAAATGATATCTTAATACAATAAAGGCTGACTACAAAAGCGGTGCAGTGTGCCCAGATCGCATACAGTAAAGATAACAATGCTGTTTCGAGACTGCTCGTTCTATTAAACTGAAAAAGTGCACACAACAAACTTTATAAATTTTAACAACGATACAATTTATTTTACTAGAACACAAAATAATGTAAATTTAAAACAAGACTTACGGTTTACAGGTATGATCCAAATTTCGTTTAAAAATAAAATACAAGACCTGTAAAAAGTTCTAAACACAGTCTGAAAGTATAATGGTCCGGTCCAAAATGGCGGTTGACCACGTAAGACGAAGGCTAACAGCAAATTCCAGAATTTTCACAATAAACAATGTATGTGTTGTCCCGTTCCAATATTAGAGAGAAAATGTCCAAATACGTAATGTTGTTCTTTAGGAAAATTATAAAGACGAAGTGAAAAGTCGTTCCTCTAACAGGGCATGCTATTTTACGTAGACATAATGACAACTTCTTCTGGCCCATCAAATTAGAAGTTGTATAACGGACTCGACTACGACTGGCTGTCCGTGACTGTTGACTCTCGATCAGGACTGTCTGTTCGTGACTGTGTATGACTCACAAAATCTCAAAACATACGGGAAGGCTAATGCGAAGCCTGAACTGCACGCGCACGAGTAAGCGTGCAATTTCCCAATACTTCTGAACAATGAATTTGCTACCATACACAACACATGCTAACACGAGTCACATCTACGACTCAAGCAAACACTTTTTATCAAAAACGTGTTAGACGACATTAATATAATGAAATAAAGTGAATTAAAAAGATATTTATACAAAATTGATTTCTTAACACAAACTTTAACTCCAGGGTCGTAACAATTTATACAACAAAAAGCGTTATTTTATACCTGATATCATCTTCCATATCTGTTTTTTGTGTATGCTTTGTTAATGGATTTGGCGGAGGTAATCGGAATCATGTAAAACTGTAGTTTTAAATAAATGAATGATCTAAAGGAAACTGACAATAATTTGCTTCCATTAATTGATCTTATATATTCCTTGAACATCATTCTTAAGTTTTGGTTTTATAGTTCCCCTGCATATAATTCGAACACAGTTTGAACTCCGATTTATGGAAATGTTCGTTATGAATGACAACAGCTATAATTGGTGGTGATACAAAAAGAAAGTGAAGTTTTCAACACATTGCCCATGGATATAACCAGCAAAATTTACCAGAAACTCTTAGATGGTTTGTAACATC
Source organism: Potamilus streckersoni (assembly GCA_016746295.1). Classification (NCBI taxonomy): domain Eukaryota; kingdom Metazoa; phylum Mollusca; class Bivalvia; order Unionida; family Unionidae; genus Potamilus; species Potamilus streckersoni. The sequence goes on along the minus strand of JAEAOA010000864.1, from coordinate 290,728 downwards.
AAACTTAACTGTATCGCGTATACAAAATTCTAAATGACCTCTAGCCAATCTTATCGAGCTATCACTAACGATGAAGTTTTCATTGAATGCACATATGCTATTATCGTTACTTTTTTTCTTAAAGATATACATCCAATAGTAAAAAGGAAAACATAATTATTTAATCTATTCACAGTACAAGCTAATTCACTTGATATAACTATTTATCCCTTTCATTGTACAACCTAATTTACTTGACATAATTATTTAATCTATTCATTGTACAACCTAATTCACTTGATATAATTATTTAATCCATTAGTATTAATTCAGCCAACATAATTATTAAAAGCATTCATTGTATTACCTAATTCAGTGGTCCCCAACCCCCGGTCCACGGACCGGTCCGTTGATCAAATGGTACCGGGCCGCCCAAAGTACATTAAATTATTTCCATTTTATTTACTGTTGTGTATTTCTCTTTTGTTTTTATTCACTTTATATTCATTTATGTTTATATTTATTTGTTTTCATTTTTGGTGTAACTGTATTTTATTGTGAAGGCATGTTTAAATACAATTAAATGAAAGTTATTAAATCAGAACAATCTAAAATATAAGTAATCAACGTCTCCCCCCACCCTCAGCGGGCCGCGGTAAAATCAAACGTTGACCGGTTTGCGGCGACTAAAAGGTTGGGGACCACTGACCTAATTCACTCGACAAAATTATTTAATCCATTAATAATACTGCCTAGTTCATCTAACCTAATTGTTTATTTCGTTCATTCACCCAATTATTATTCAACTTATTCGCCTTACCGACTTATTTAATCCTTTTCCTAGTACTCGCTGACTCACCTAACCTAATCGCTTCTGACGATAAATACTTTCATATATAGGGACAGGCACAAATTGCCCATGATTTTGTACAAAGATGTTACAACATGATAAAAGTGGAGGAGTACAAAGGTGTTACGATACAATAAAAAATTGATGACCCAAGAAATATCTGAAATATTGCTGCACAGAAAAATACGATTACTAAAAAAGAAAAGTATAATTTTATTTAGATGACAAATATTTACATATATTTACAATTTACGTTTAACACCTAGTCCGATTTTTATTTAGATAGATAACAAATAACACTTCATACATATTTAATATGATCGAAAAGTCACGAACTATGTGAAATTAATAAATAAACCAGCCTGCTTTTAGTTATTCAGCTTTTCTTCTGAATATTTTAATCTTTGTTTCGACCACTGTCAATACGACATATTTTGCTAATGTACATAAATGAAAGAAAGAAGTACGGCGTAAATTTAATGATCAACAGCCCATTTTTACAAGCAAAAAAAGTAAAAATTATTCTCAATCATTAATTTACAAACCGAATGTCAAAAGACTTGGACATATTATATATTCTGTTTATAACCTGTTCAAATATTCAGTTTTTAATTTCTCGCCACAATCGCACATAACGAAATTTCGGTCAGATACAAGCTAAATGCTAAACAGTTATCTTTAACACCGTAGTTGCCATTGTGTAAGGCACACCAAACTACGAAATGTGAAGACCCCGATCTTTCAGCGCTTATTCTCCGGCAGCTCATGATCAGTGTAGTTCACAACTAGGTCTACAGTATACATGATTAGATACGGTAAACATTGCTTCTAAAGTACTTGATAACCCGAAAAAATTACAAACTAACTGGAACATTGACGCCTATAGATGAACAGTTGTGCTATTTTTTCGATATCTGGTGTAACGAACGATGCTCAGACTTGTTATGAACAAATTGTAACTAAAGTTCACCCTTCAGTTTGACTATAGGCAATATGTCGGAGACGGAACGCCAAACTTAGTCGTAGTAAATAACGGACCTATATGCACAGAGGAAATCCGTTAACCGTACCAAACACACACTCGATATATTATTTAAAAAAAAAAAAACAATCGTTTTTTTCTTTAAATGGTAAAACAACCAAATTTGTTCATCTCTGACTAACCTCCAGTCATTTCTATATTCTCGAAGCATCATCTTATATAATGATATTCATTACTGTTCAATAGTTGTAAATACAGCAACGGACAAGTTTATCTCCTATTAAATACAAAATCAATGTCTATGTCAAAGAATTCGTGAGACCGCATTCATTTTCATACATTCCGTTTCTAAATGTTGTTGAATTTTGTAAATCGAAAAACTATTTTTTAAAAATTCCATTTCGAAAAATGTTTCCAACGTCGGAAATGCGCCATGTCTAGATTTTATTGTCTTCCAATAAAAGTACTCATAGAGCTATTGTACATGGAAAATACTTTAGGTACACGCCAATATTAACTTTGAGAAACCCACCGTCATTATACTGTTCTCTTTATATCAATATACGTTTGATCATTTCCAAATCGTTGACACAGATACATAGATTTTGTTCCCTACAAAATAAAATCTTCTGATTTTTACATCGCTCCTTTCTTCTCTGGTAGACAATTTGGTTTTTTATTTCTCTGACCGGTACGCACGTGCCGCTTTCTTTGTCGAAGATGCAGCGAGGTTTTAAAGCTCTGGTTTCGGCATTGGCTGTTTTCATAAAAATTATACAATTTACGACGAAGATGAAAAAAAACAAACACCTCTGCCTTTGGATGGATCGTAAATTTCCTGGGCATGTTAATCTGAAAATAGAATGTAATACTGAATTACTATAAACATAGTCTACCAAATTTCGTGATGCGTGGAATACACACACTCGGGACGTGATAATGTTTTAATAAAGATAAAAGTTCATTTTAATTTAATCAAAAACCCATTGTATGGATATTCTAACGTATTAAAGGTGTAAATGAATTGCTGTGTAATCGAAGTAATAAGTGTTCTAAATAATCAAAGTGATATATCCAGAGGTGTAGTGCTGTGGGAATTTGTTCCCTTACATTTTGTAATTTCCTTACTTTTTTGGGTCATGCCCCCCTTTCCTGCACCTGAATCACATGCGTTCCCTTTCTTTATTGCATTGTCTCTCTTCTTTAATTAGCAATATACCATTTAATAGAGCATGTAGAAAAAAAAATTAATCAACTTTAAAAAGCATACAAAAACTTTGTCAAAGTGTATGTTATTTCTGTAAACTCTATAAAACTTTGTTATATATGTTGGACACACGCTGTAGATTTTTCCAGAAACAGAAAAATGTAACAAGCATATTAGAGACACAAACTTAATAATGACTTAATTATGTTCCGTTTGGAAGAAATCAGAGTCGACAAGGGAGGGGGCGAGCATATATCCTCGGGTCCCAGGCCTAACAACACTTTAATTTTATAAAAGACAAATTTTGTTTCAACAAGAACTAGAAGAGGCCCGGTTGCTTCTTACCCCAGGGCCCGTGACCCTCTCTAGGGCCCAGGTGACAATACAAGCGATATTATTAAGGCATGTAATCTGAGTGTTCCTATGTTCCTATTTTATGTTATGTTTTTACATGAGCGTCATCGTTTGCATTTTTATTTAGATTGATATGTACAAATGTTTTTCTTCACAAACGATTTCACTATTACAGACTCCCTCCATAACCCCAAACCCCTCCCCAAAATAAGGATCTTCCTACATAATATGCATGTACATGTATACGGACATACATACATACATACATACATACATACATACATACATACATACATACATACATACATACATACATACGTACGTACGTACGTACGTACGTACGTACGTACGTACGTACGTACGTACGTGCGTGCGTGCGTGCGTGCGTGCGTGCGTGCGTGCGTACGTACATACATACATACATACATACATACATACATACATACATACATACATACATACATACATACATACATACATACATACATACATACATACATGCATACCCCAACCCCTTGTGTTGTATATGCACGTATAACTGGTTGTTCTGACTTAATGTATACATGTGTAAAATTGTACTCGGGCTGAACAGCTTGGATGTTGGAGAAGTTCCGACATTGGCTAATCCCCTTACGTAACATGGTCTTTGTTCCGCTCGGTCGAGATATTCGACCAGTGCATGTGCACGTGTACGTTGCGTATATTAACTTAACCCTTTCAAACGACGGAAGAGCCGCCAAACATGTAAACTGGAACATTTGAGGGACCCACAGACGGACATTCGGATGATTGACAGTTTGAACGACTGACCGAGTCAAGAGCCATCCAATCGAAATGCGAGGTGGGTGGGCCTTTATTTGACCCTGGGATAATAACTGATGTTTCTTAGGAATTAGGCAGTTCGCTACAATAAACTATTTTGTTCAGAGGTAGAACTCCGTTGCCAACCGTAAATTGGCCAGATTCAGGGAATCTTTGGAAAACAGATTCAATCAGGAAGCTTCGAGGGACGTTCGAGGGAAGTTCGAGGGAAGTTCGGGGGTCGTTAGAGTGACAGTCGAGCAACCTTGAGTGACGTTGAGAGACATTGAGTGACAGACGGAAGAAGAGAGGGATACAGGGAAAAGGGAAACGGAAGTAGAGAGAGACAGTCGAGAGGAATACAGAAAGGGGAACGGAAGGAGAGAAAGACAAGAGGGAGAAGATAGAATAGATGAGTAACACACAAGGAGAAGGGAAAATCTACTCACACTGGAATCAAATGATGATTTAGGCAGTCACTTGGTCAAGAGCGACAGTGATTAATTTAAGATCTTTTAAAGTTATCATTTCATTAAATTGCTTTTATTTGAATTTTATCTTCGTATTTCCATATAATTTATCTATATATATATTGTCCAGAAGTAGCATTCTGAAAGTGGACCAGGGGAACTGCCTCATAATTCCTTAAAGT